>CM032799.1:18219728-18449728 GCA_019155185.1 Beaufortia kweichowensis
GTACTTTTAAAAAGTGTATTATTCAATAAAAGTTTATTGAAATAAATAAGTTTATTGAAACTAGAAATAAACTTTTATAGAATAATACACTTTAGCGTCAGCTAAATGCCTAAATTTACTAAATTTACCAAATTCAAGCTGTGTAGGTCTGATTTTTAATTGGGTCTGATTTTCATTAGTTGTGATATAATTAATTTGTTTGTGTTGAGCTGGTTTACAGTTGATGTGGTCCATATCATACAACAAAGGAATGTTTAGGTGGGGATGACAATAAGGTGTAGTGTAACTGAGTGCAGCTATAACTTTAAACTGCTGACATAGCCATTAAAAAAATACTAAGTAGCATAAACAATGTTAACATTAGCATTAATGTAGTAATTAGCAGTCCTTTGTGCTCTTGGGCAGTGATGTTGGAAAAAAACAGTTCATCTCTCTTGATAGGGCTCCCGGGAACAGCTGGTCTCTTGTTAGGTCTTTTGGGAACTTGTGGCAGGACAGACCTTATGTGGTAAAAAAAATATTTATGTTTAGGGACTGTAATCATGACTACCTTTCTGATATGTACAGTAACATCACTTACTGCTTGGCTGGATTTGGTTTTCTAGAAGACTTTGTCGACATCATGGCGTAAGTGGTCAGAAGAATTCATCACATTCATACACATTCATCATATTTCAGCTGATGTTACAGTTGCTCAGCAGTCAGTCCCCAAACACAAAAAGGTTTAATTAGCACAAATCATCATGGGTTTTCTTAATAAATATCAGTAATATAAGGCATAATCAACCTTAAACGTTGTAATGTTAAAATGAAGTACCTGTGTAATTAAATTTTACTTAATATCAGGTTTGTTTACCTTGGCAGGATATTATTTGTATTAATATTAAGTCTATAATACAATTAAGGTCTTACGCAGGTTCTTAATAATAACATTTATGTGGATTTAAATCGGACACATGCTACGTACCTAAACATTGCATTCCAGGCACAATCCTTCAGGACAGTAACGACTCACACATTCTCAAAACTTACTGAAACCTTCAGTTCTTCTCAGTATCAGTAAGCTGATCTGTTTGGCAACAACAAAAAATAAATTATTTGTGTTATATTTGACAAAACCTAGTAATTATGTAATAGCAATATGTAAAAGTAATACATTTTGTAAAATAAATTCACCTCAGGGATCAGTTCATTAAAAACCACCTGCATGTTTTCAAGCATTTGTTCCTTCCATTTGTTTACAGAACACTGCAAATCTTTTCTATAACGTCCTCCATATGTGTCGACATGCAGGATGAAATGTTTTGGGTACTGTCATGGCCTTTCCGGTCTTTGATTGCCGTTGATTGTAGCCTTCCTCCTTGAATCCTGTGAACGATGTCCTGAAGAAGTAATTAGTATCAGAAATGAGGTATTTATATTTTTCATTCTTTATATATTATATATACTTACTTACTGATATATATTAACACACCTGTATTTCAGATTCACTGACAAGAGAAGCAATACCTCTCCTTTTCACCTCCTCCAATGTCCTGTAGTTTGAAAATGATAAATGAATAGCGTGTTTCTGTTGTGTTGGCTTTTCAAGATGATTATAATAATGAGAACACAGATTTGTGACATAGGTCTATGTCTTGTACGTCATGTGTGTTACCGAACAGAAGGGACGGAGTCAGCGGATGCAAAACAAGGTATCTTTAATGAAAACAAACACAAGATGATAAATCAAAACAGGAATGAAACTTAAACAAATACTGTCCTTGGAAGTGCTGATGGGTAATGGTGAACACAGAAGACGAGACGACGATGAAGAAGATGAGACGAAGATGAATCCACAGGTAATTGGCGTAACACACAGGTAAGAGTCCGGGTAACAAATGTTTAGACAGGACAGTGACTGGTAGGGGGTGAGTGTCCTTTATACAAGAGTGGTGATGACGGTCAGGTGTTGGTGATGATGATGATGACAATGAACAACAGGTGTGCGGAGGTGCAGGGTGACATGGGAAGTGAAGTCTAAACACACGAAGACAGGTGACATCGTGACAATGTGTTTAACAGCATATGCTGACAAAGATGATGCGTGATATTTACGCAGGTGCCAGAGATCATCTGCCAGCAATACCTCTGATTTTGAGAGAGGTCCATTTCTTCCTCACTTCCATTTCTGCCATCTAATGTAAAATGGTATTTTAATAAATCATGTTTAATACACATTATGAAAAATACAAATGTAACCCAGGTTACTAAGAGCCCTGTTAATGTAAAACAGAAAAGGGAATAAAAACCATGACACTCGTGAATATGTAAATCAGTACTTTATTTTAATAACATTTGTGAAATAGAAAATAGGAAAAAGCATAAATTCCAAAAGAAATAAAACTAATTAGAAAAATTATTCAAATAAAACAAAGTGAAGGTTGGTCCAATGAGGAACTATAGAGATAGAGGGACTATAGAGATGGGCAGACACAGAAAAACATGTTGTGTCAACACTGTGATCTGAACCAGATCGAGACAGAACTGCACTGAACTAACAGAATGCACAAAATATACAGACATTCGGACAGAGTTTTATGAGAAAATAAAGTGCATCCAGCACACGTTTGAAACTCTATGAAACGATGAGAAGCTGCCGTATCTGTTAGGAGAACACAAGGACTGCTGTGTGTTAGCAGCACAATATGTGTCTGTCTGTCATAACAAAAGAGAAAATACTTCATCTGTCCTGATCTGATGTTTGCATTGCACTGGAAACGGACTGCCAGCAGGAACTGGCGAGTCATGCCCATATGAGGATCGAGCTACGAGAATCAAGAAAGTGGTGGGATTGTGCACATGCTTTTCCTTCGTTTTTCTGACTGAACTGTGTTGCTCAGAACTCAATTGCGGAAGAAGGATCTCGTGTAAGCAGCACTAAACTGGAGCTAAAGTTTGGTGAAACCCTAATCCACGTTGGGACTGTTATTGTGAGCAGTAAGGTTGATCTGTTGCAATTTCTTTTATTTTCTACTGATTTTCTACTCTCAAATTATTTGTTTTTATTTTTATTTTATCTTTGTTGTTGTTGTTGTTTTTCTGAAGAACAAGAGTGAAAAGGGGATTTCAAAGTGTCATTTGGAAGAATTTTATTCATAGTCAAATTCAAAGTTATTCTATTCTAGTGTATCACTATATTAAATAAGTCAATTAGAAACAAATTGAATAAATAGGTGAAAATAAATTCTATATCAGCAGAATAAGAGTCAGTTAACTTTATTAGGTTAAACCTAAATAGGTCAAAAAGAGAAAGTCAAACAATTAATAAAAAGTACTAAACTAAATAGAAAATTTAATTATATACGGGTTATAAAAAGACACAATAGACACAATATTATTGCATTATTAACATTCTCTTTAATACATCTTACCTGTTTCTAATACAGCCAGTCTTTCTACCCTTGTTGCTGACACAGTCTCTTGAGCGAGTCTGATCTTCTGGTCGCTGGTCCAGTTTTAGAAACGCTGTATTCCTTTTCCGCTCATGTCCATTATTCACTGTTTGAGAGGGAGAGGGTCGCACCTGTGCCGCGACGCGCGTTACACAGACACACAATTTTGAACTTACTGTACAAACGAAAACTTCACAGTTGTAGGAGTCTGTTGGATCCACAGTCCACTTCTTTAGGTCCCATATTTTTCTGAATGCATTGCTTAGATCAGCGGTTCCCAAACTTTTCCTGCGCATGTCGGCGCACCCCCAATCCCCACTTCAAAAAAAACCCCACCAAAGCTTTGTTTTATCGCCATATAAAGACTCATGTTTAATCATGCGCAAAAAACCAGAACACGCATGACAATAACAACATCAACAAAGTTTCAATATGATGCAACAAAGCTACACACAAGCTTCTACTTCTGAGAGGATGAGTGACGGACACGAGCTCAGTAACAGAAAACACGGCGATTTTTATGGAGCTAAAAAAGTGCCAAAACGATTTGAATTTGAATTTTATAAATGTGAAGTTTTGCTATGGCGTAATTTCATAAATGCGTATTTTTAAATGGCGAATTTTTTGTTTTGGAATGTGTATTTTCAGTTGTATGAAATACAGATCAAGCTTTTCAAGACCAGAAAGAAATTCAGATTGCAGAAATTCAGATTGCAAAGTTCAGGTCGCGCAGAAAGTAGGTCAGGGGTCAAGCTTCCGGTTTCCACAGGGAAGAGTAGAAGATCTCGGATAACCCGAGCGGCTCACAGTAGATGGCGGTAGTGCGGAGTTAAGATTGCAGTAGGGGTCAAATCTTTCCGTGGCCACACAACCCGCCACAAGATCACTCACTGTTTACAGATATCTGACTCTTCCTTCGATTCAGGAGAGCAAACAAACATGCAATTCATGCTCTTATTTATACATTTTCATCCTTAACTTATCATTTATTGCGCTGTGCATTACTTTTAAAGAGCGTGGCGTCAACCATTATCAAGAGCGTCAAACCAGCCACAAGATCACTCACTGTTTACAGATAAATGTAAACATTTATTTATTGACAAACCAATGACAATGTTAATCATCATTAAACATCCCTTCCAGATAGGGGTAAAATATTTATCTAATGCTTTTCTACAGTGGCAGATGTTCAGATGGATTTTCCACTGAGTGTCAGTCTGTAAACAGTGACTGATCATGTGGCTGGTTGACGCGCGTTCTTTAAAAGTAATGCACAGCGCAATAAAAGATAAGTTAAAGATGAAAATGTATAAATAAGAGCATAATTTAATTGTTTGTTTGCTATAATAATTAAAAGGAAGTGTCATGTGTCTGTAAACGGTGACTGATCATGTGGCTGGTTTGACGCGCGTTCTTTAAAAGTAATGCACAGCGCAATAAAAGATAAGTTAAAGATGAAAATGTATAAATAAGAGCATAATTTAATTGTTTGTTTGCTATAATAATTAAAAGGAAGTGTCGGGTGTCTGTAAACAGTGAGTGATCTTGTGGCTGGTTGACGCGCGTTCTTTAAAAGTAATACACAGCGCAATAAATGATAAGTTAAGGATGAAAATGTATAAATAAGAGCATGAATTGCATGTTTGTTTGCTCTCCTGAATCGAAGGAAGAGTCAGATATCTGTAAACAGTGAGTGATCTTGTATGGTTGTGTGGCCACGGAAAGATTTTACCCTACTGCAATCTTAACTCCGCACTACCGCCATCTACTGTGAGCCTTCGGGTTATCCGAGATCTTCTACTCTTCCTGTGGAAACCGGAAGCTTGACCCTGACCTACTTTCTGCGCGACCTGAACTTTGCAATCTGAATTTCTGCAATCTGAATTTCTTTCTGGTCTTGAAAAGCTTGATCTGTATTTCATACAACTGAAAATACACATTCCAAAACAAAAAATTCGCCATTTAAAAATACGCATTTATGAAATTACGCCATAGCAAAACTTCACATTTATAAAATTCAAATTCAAATCGTTTTGGCACTTTTTTAGCTCCATAGATTTTCTGCCGCGTAAAAGAAACATCGCAGCGATTGACCCTTCGCTAAGCCACGCCCGAAAACCGCCACAGGCCAATCGTGGTTTAGCAACCGTAACTAGGCGCGGGAGGTCTGTCAAGCTTTCGAGCGAGGGAAACATGCCGAAGCGCTGTGCGTTGTGTAGGTATCCTAAAGAATTCCCTTCCTGAAACCTAAAACCCATGGGGAGAAATGCCCGACGTGGATCAAGCGGTGTGGAAGGCCTCATTCACAACTAAATGTCGACAGGATTAACAAAATCACAAAGTAAAAGCACGCTAATGCTAGCTAGTAGCTAGCTAACTCACTCAGCCCATCATTGCTTGAAAATAATGACGTATTGTTCATAACGCATATATTTGGATGTAAAAAATATAAGCGGGAGAATGTTATCATTGCAAAGTGGTCAGGCTAATGTCTTGTGTTTATTCCACAAGATTTATGGATAAGATGTTTGATTTATAATTATTAGATTATTTTCCCTGCTGTGCATAAACAAAACTGTTCCTCAATTTATGTGTTTCTCATTTGAATGGTCAGCGTATGAGCTGCTGCTGCTGGACCTATAGGCTTTAGCTTCAATTTTGATTAAATTATTTTCTAATCTGTTGTATATTATGTCGTGGATATATCCCTTGAATGCACACTGCAGTCCCTTTGGTCTTGTTCTCTCAGATATTTCGCCTGTTCGCCAAAAATGACTAATGATCTCCTTGGGAATGTCTGACACCGGTGCATACATACTGTAATAGACCTGCCAGGCGCGAAAGCTTGACAGGTGTAGCAACAGTAACTAAGGAGGGCGGGGCTTAGCGACGGGTCAATAGGCTTAAGCATATTTATAATATATATATATGGAATGAATGAAACGAGTTGGCACGCATATAGCCTAGCCTGCAGTGCATAAAAGAAGAGCAGTGCGTAGAAGAAGACAGCAAAAACTAATAAATTATAGTTTTTTTATTTAAAATAAAAGCGATTACAAAGGAAATGTTTACTGTTCATGTTTTTTATTGTATGGAAAAATCACAGACCGCCATTACATTTTTCCTCTCGCGCACCCCCTGGTGGCAGCTCGCGTACCCCTGGGGGTGCGCGTACCACACTTTGGAAATCCCTGGCTTAGATAAAATAAATCATATTTTTAGAAAACCATAGTAAAACAACCTATTATAATTTGTTTGCAGTGCAATGGATGGAATACCTTAAGATGGTCATGTCCTCCTCTGAAATGGACTTGTATTGGCCAAGCAAGTCATAAACTCTAATCTGATTGGCTGAACCATCCAAGACCTAAAGAAATCAAACGCAAAATGCTTGTATGTTTCATAAACACATAAAGTTATTAACCATTTAGGAGCCAAATATGTCTTGTATGTTTCACACATACCCACAAAATAAAATGGTTTGCCTTTTCTGGGCTGTCTCCACCAACAATCCTTGGAAGAAGAACCTTGTCATTGTCATCAAGGTCTTGTATATTTGAAGGAAATATTTAGTACTGCAGTTCTTGTTCCCTCACTTTGAAAACAAAATGTACAGAATTTGTATTTACCTTCAGCCAGGATATTAACCTGTCCTTCACAACTTTCTCGCCAGCAAAAGATCGCCACCACAGGATGAATGTGTTCACCTGTAATGCTGTTCCACCATAGGCTTCACAGAGCTGTGTAATCCTTGTGTCAAGAATCTAAAAAAAGAGATAAAAGACCAAAAACAACTATTTTAATACAAGTCACTATCTTGGATACTATCTATAAAATATTTGTATAATGCTCCAGCGCTGTGATCATCTGGATTCCTTCCACAGATGTTAGGGTATCGGTTGTCTTCATAATAGGCTGGATCTGAACTCGAGCTGGCATCTCCAAGTATAAACAGAAGAGCAAAGGAGACTAATTAGTGTAGCTGCTGTTCATAATATTTCAGGCTAGGATAATCAATTACCCTTATATAAAGAAAATGCAAACACTATCGTAAAGGCTATTCTATAGTTTAGAAGCCACATGCAAGAAGGCTCTCCCTTCTTCAGCAGACTTCCCTGTCCTAGGAAGTACTAAAAGTCAAATGAAGTGTGTTTGGTTAAGTACACAGAAGACAACCTAAACATTACTGTATAAGGTGTTGTGATGTCTTTACCAGATAAAATGAGATGAAACAAAAATACTAACATCATCATTTAGCCATGGGAAACCTCTCTTGGGTGGACACAGAGACTTGAAATCTTCCAGTGTGGCGTGGCATCGGGCAAACTTTAGAATTGGCTGCTTCTGGTCATTTTCAGTAATAAGTTATAAGATTATTATAAGATTTAATGTTATTATAAGAAGTTATAAGATTTATGAAAATTTGGCCGAGATACAACAATCTGAAAATCTGGAATCTGAGGGTGCCAAAAATCTAAATATTGAGAAAATCGCCTTTCACGTTTTCCAAATGATGTCCTTAGCACAGCATCCACTCACAAAAATAAAAGTTTTTATATATTTACGGTAGGAAAGTTACAAAATAAAATCATGGAACATAATCTTTAAATAACATCCTAATGCTTTTTGGCATAAAAGAAAAAAATGGATTGTTTTTACCCATACCATGTATTTTGGCTGTACACATATGACTGGTTTTGTACTCCAGGGACACATATTCTCTGTTATAAATTCATTCGATTAATTGGACATTTTACCTCTTCCAGCTCCACGATCTTGAAATGATCCTTAGAAAATTTAATGCTTTCTGTAAAACAAATGTGGCTCTTTCGTAAATGTTGTTTATGTGAGAAACATAACACAAATTATTGATTTCATTTTTAAAAATTAAATTAATCTCAAAACAGACAAATTGAAAATCAAATGACACTTACTTGACACTGTATCATGCCTTGCCAGAGCTGTGTCTGTCTTCCAGCAGGATTCGTGGTCACCAATATACACTGAAAAAGATTGTGTAAATACTACTACCACTTTTACAGAAATGTTTATGCATTCTTGATTTTGGGGTTGCAGAAACACTCTCGATTGACAGCTAGTGTTTTAAAGCAATAAACGTAACATTTTAATGAAAAAACAAATTAGATTTTTTTGGAAAATGCTCACCATCTCGATTAATGTCACACCTCAGGAATGGTTTTAGATGTGAGACATTTGTTTTCTGACAGTGCCTGATTTGTCTACCAGAGTAGCCAGCCCTTTCTCAGTAATGTCTTTCACAACAAAAGACCCGAGCCAGTTGCTTTCCAAGTGTCCACCTTTACGTCCCTCCTTACGCTTGTTGGCCTTGAGTACCTCCTCTCCTTCACGAATGTGAAACGCTTTCACATTTTTTCTTTTCCGGGTCTCGAAGTCAGTCTTTTGTTTCTTCTTTGCCATCTCAATATTGTTCAGAACCTTAAACAGAATGTATAAATAAATAAGTTATTCAAAAAACACTGGCTTATAAAACTCTGCAATTTAATTTGATCTTAATTACCTTTGCATGTAGTGCTGTCACCTCGAGCGTCAATGCCTACCTCTGGATGCTCTACGACAAAGGTTTCTGTCTCCGACTCTTGCATTTGGTTAAGAGTCTCTACCATTATTGGATGGCGGTTAAACATTAAGAAGTATGGTGTGTGTACTTTGTAGAAGCCTAAAAAACGTTTCGTCAGATTACAGTTCCATTAAGAATGGCATAATATAATTCAAGAGTGTGCACATACCTGCTTTGAGCTGTTGATGGCATACACCACACTCCCAGTCATTCTGATCATCAGTACAGTACTTGGACATAGCCCTCTTGACGGTCTGGTTGGTCCTCTCATCCTGTCCATTTGACTGGGGGTGGTAAGCTGTAAGCTGATGTCACCCAAGACTTTAAACATGTCCTCATTTACCTAATGTCAGAAAGGTATTGAATGCATGGTATTAAACACAGCATACTGGAAATAAAACCAAACACAAAACTGATAACTAATAATAACTACCTGGTTTACAAACTCTCTTCCTTGGTCTGTAATTATTCTTTCCACCACTCCAAAGTCAAACAGTTTGTCCAAGACCAGTGCTGCCACCTCAGCTGCCGTCTTACTCCTTAACGGTTCAGCCATTACCCACTTGGTGATGAGGTCAGTCATGGTAATGACATAACTGTTTCCCTGAGGAGTGACTGGAAATGGCCCCATCAAATCCATTCCTATGATGGTCCAAGGTTTGGTGACCTTGATGGGGTGCAGGACTGGAGCCACTGTTTTAATTGTGTCATTACGCTGACACTCTGGACAATTGTCAATCTAAAATACAATGTTAGTATTTCATATCACAAAAACATAATAAGAAGTTACAGTCTATGTATCTTTCCCACTGTTTGATGTCCTCCATGATGCCTACCCAGTAGTAGGACTGCATAATTTTGTGACATGTTCTTGACCTTCCTTGATGTCCACCTGTCACTGGGTTGTCATGACATTCTAGAAGGACTCTTTCCTTTTGCTTTTCATCCATGACAACCAAGCGGGTTGAACCTTTGGTGTAAACAGATTGCCATCTGTAATAAACATATAGTCATACTTTACTTACGAACAAAACTGTGTTGTATGCATGTTACTTTTTGTATGTTACTTTTTTTAAATGAAATTGACTTGATGGTTTTAAACCATTCATTTAATATATGAATATTGTGAGATTTCGGTATGTATAATAAACTGAAATGAACAAGTCATTCTGTGATCACGAAAATGAAAGAACTGAAAGTCAAATAAAAAAGTCACGTTTCCCTCCTTACCCTGCACTTAGAACTTCTTTGAATACAATCTGACAACTCTCTTCCTTTCCTTGCCAGATCTCAAAGTGCTCTTATGGTAATGCCCACTCTCCAAGAAGCACTTCACCTCTGTTAATATGAAGTGTCTAAAATCACTATTATCTCAGATATTTGGAAACATTTGAGATATTGTAAGTACTAAACTGAACAAAATATATAACACAGGCCTAGTGTTTTTTGAATAGTTTGAAAAACATATTGTGCCTTAAATTACAATATCTCAAAACTAATGTAATCATTTTAAATGACCTTCTCTTTCACTTAACCAGGCTGTATTGGTAATGTCTGGGTTTTTTTCTGCTGTTGATTGATGTGTAAAATAAACTTATCATTCAGCTGAGCAGGAAAACAGATTTTTTTCTGCTGGTCTCAGTACAGTCTGCTAACAGGCGTGAGCATGTGTCTGTGTGACGAAAGACATCTACCCAGCATCATAACAGTCTCTGGGTCGAGTCCAGATCATCATCCACTACAGAACACACACAGTACAAACGCTGCTGGGACTTTGGGACGGTTGGACAGTTTTGGAGCAGTTCTTTTCCACAGGCTTTAACCTGACCTGTGACCTCTGGCACAAACTACAGCCTGTATAATACACATCAGCATTACATGAAACATCAACAGAGACACAGAAATGTCTACATGAATGCAAACATGAATAGTATGGTACTGCTAATGGGCAATTCCATGCAAAAATGTCAAGCTGTCAAGCAAGAAAAAAAAGTTTTTATTAAAGGTTCATCATACTGATCATACAAATTAAATACAGTTCAATACTGGTTTACAGCATTTCTTTCTGTTTAAATCATGATTTTTCATAGTCAGGTAAAGTGCTGTTTTCAGAATCGTCACTATCAAACTATTTTATGTTCATTTAGAAATCCTGTAAAATATGTTGTCTCTCAAAAATGTTTGTTTCTGTCACATTCATAACACATGTATATTTACATTTTTTTAAATAGATAACTTGTGTATAGACTGATATTTTTCTGATGTCTGGAAAGTAAAATATATTGGTAAAAGATTAAATATATTGGTAATAAATACATTCTGTGAGAATTTATATTTAAGTTTTGACTAAAAATGTCACATCCATAACACTGGAATTGCCCTAATTATGTTGTTTATATTTATATCAACCGGATGTTTTAACACAACTATTTTACACACAAATTAATTTTTGAGAAAAACATTCACATTTTCTGGTCCCAAAGTGAAGTAATAAAGAGGAAAAGTCATATAGGCAGAAGGGTGAGTAAATGATGAAGTGTATTATACAACCATTTTTAATATGTGACTAAGTGTCTCAGACCTGACCACATGTGTCTGTCTGTCTGTCCAGTGATCTTCATCTTTAATCACTGTAGTGGTTTATTAGCAGTAGGTGGCGCTATTGAACACAACAGCAGATTCATCAGTGTGTAGGAAGGCAAAATAAACCAGCAGTACTTTATTCCCTTTACATGTTCTCACACACACAATATATTCTCTGTTTCAATCAAGAACTCAAAAAAAAAACAACAACACTCTTAACCCGGATTAGTTGACATTACTAGAAAATTGCATGGAAACCCGTTGCACTAAACAATTTTAGTTTTTACACAGGATGAAACTAAACAGGTTAAGTTGTATGAACATAGAATTTTAAGCGGTGCAGTAGACAAATCAAGTTTACATTAGTAGTCTTTACTGAAATTCATTAGTTCACATTATTAATGTTTTTGAGCATACATTTTACTATTAAGTTAAACAAATGATTTTAAGTAGAAATAAATGTTATATTTAAGTAATGTCTTATAATTTAAATTATACTACTTGGACTGAATTAATAAATAAAATTCAACAATCAATATGGGTCAAGATTAACTTTATATGTTTCAGTAGAAGCAACTTTTTATCAGTTTTATCATTGATAAAGCAAGTAGTGTAATAAAATAATTTGCAAAGTAATAAATAAATTGTGTAAAATGTTTTTTACCAAATCATACCTGTACAATACAATGGTACAGTGATGATCACTACACTTTACGAATAATAAAACCCATGGTTCATTTTCAAAAGGGATTGAAAGAAGACTACATACTGTGCCATATGTGCTAGTCTTTAAGCACATAATCATTAACAACATTTCTAGATTGTATACGTGTACATTAATAGTATTCACTGAGGTATAATCTATAGCCCATAAGAAACGAACCATGGTTTTATTACAGTAAACAGTGTAATAACCATGTTTTTGTGTTGTCAACATGATGATGAAATAGCCTAAAACATGACCATGGAGTACATAACACCCACAGGGTTTAAATGCTCTGACCTGAAAACAAGAGGCAAACCTCAACTTGTGTAAAGCATAAATAATGTGTTTGTTAAGCTCTGATGCTTTATCCTCTTCAGGACGATGGCAGACGTGTATTAAAGTTTTAGATCATTGGTTACGTCAGCTGGTTTTCTCTCTCGTGCGCGTCAAGGCACCGCGCGTCTCCACCGCTCTCTCGCGCGCAGCGTTCCTGTGGCACAGTGCTGTTCTGCCGGAGGACAGAGTTGTGACACGTGTTGGTGTCTTTGTATGTTTTATTTATATATATGTAAAGGACGCGAGGTCTGGTGTTTGTCCTGCAGTGGTTTCCAGCGCGCGCGTCACCATTACCTCCAAAAACGAGCAAGACTTTCTAGCGCGCGCATCTCGGCTGCTCCAGAACAAGCGCGTGATCGTCGCCGTCGTGGGCATCGTCATGGTCATGGCACTAATCGTTGCGATCCCGCTTCTGCTCCACACGTCCGCGATCTCAGCGCACTATGAGATGATGGGCACCTGCCGGATGATCTGCGACCCGTACAGCGCCAAACCGAGCGCCACCGCGCTGGAGGTCATGCAGGACCTCGGCGGCATCCCGCCGTCCTTTGCTCAAGGGACTCGAGGCGAACCGGGACGGCCGGGAAAACCGGGGCTGAGGGGTCCGCCTGGGGAACCTGGCCCACCTGGTCCTAGGGGACCGCCCGGAGACTCCGGAAAACCCGGATTTACCGGCGTCACGTCGGGCACGGCGAGAACCGAGACTGGAGATGTTGTTCCCGCGTTAGGGAACATCAAGATCGCGTTTTACGTCGGTCTCAAAAACCCCCACGAAGGCTACGAGGTGCTGCGCTTTGACGATATAGTGACAAACGTGGGAAATCACTACGATCCCACCACCGGCAAGTTCACGTGCCAGGTGTCCGGGATTTACTACTTTACCTATCATGTGCTGATGCGCGGAGGGGACGGCACGAGCATGTGGGCAGACCTCTGTAAAAACGGACAGGTATTCACGAGTCCGCTGTTTTTACTTTTAAATGAAATGTGCTAAACAAACTCCAATTCATGCACGTGCACCAGCTGGCATCTAGTAAAGACCAATGATGTTTGTAATGCAAATGCAAAACTTTATGAAAAGCGTATGACTGTATTCTGTCATTAGAAACATCATAAAAAAACAGAAAGTGGACAAAAAGTTGTACAGGTGTATAGAAATTATATTCAGCACACTAATAAACTGTGCACTCTTAAAAATGAAGGCACTTCACGATCAAAAAACATTTCGCTTGAATGGTTCCACAAAGAACCTTTCTGTTTCAGCATCACTGTAAAGAACCTTATAAAGCAGCTGTATTTTTATAACCTGTACACTCTCAAAAATAAAAGCTCTTAAAATGTTATTTCTAAAGCTTTAACATACACAAACGTTGTTGCTCAAAAGGTTCTTTCTATTGGAAAAAGGTTGTACAGACTATAAACATTTTTCTTATGAAAGAACCCTTTATAGAACCTTTATTTTTAAGAGTGTATGCAAAAAAACATCCTAGATACCTTTTATATTACAGGGTGAAGATGTGTGGTCATTTAATTGTACTGAATAAATGATTGTTTTTTCTGCAAACAAGGTCAATGTATTTATGCAAGATTAATAACCAAGATTAATAAGTGTTGACATACCCTTACAAAAACATGGATTTACTACAGTAACTACATGCTGGTTTTTTAGTAAAACCATAATAACCACACATTTACCATTAACTCACTACATTTACTGTAGTTTAGCCATGACATTTATAATAAATCTACAGATTATAATTAATCCACTAAATTCCACCGTTGTTACTAATCAATACAAGTTTCATATTGAATATTTACACATTTGAATCGACATCAGGTGATCGTGAGCATTGTGAATAACGTTGCGCGTTCGTTTGGACAGGTGCGCGCCAGTGCCATCGCGCAGGACGCCGATCAGAACTATGATTACGCGAGTAACAGCGCAGTGCTTCATCTGGACTCTGGAGATGAGATATATGTCAAACTCGACGGAGGAAAAGCGCATGGAGGAAACAACAACAAATACAGCACATTCTCCGGCTTCATCCTCTATCCAGACTGACATGTCGAGACCTTACGGTCTGTACTGTCACTGGAAACATATGGATCATCTACTGATTGTGTGAGAATATCTGTGTTGTCTGTCATGTCCTTTACCTTTTAATGATGTCTTGTGTTAGACAAATATAACTGAAGGACACATGGAGATATGCACAACAGAATATAAGACATTATGGAGATTGTTCCCTATGTGTTAGAAATGATCAATTATTTTCCTGCATTTTTATTATTTATAAGCATACTGGTTATATATTTTTTAAAGGGACTGTGGTAAAAAAACATCAATGGTGTTATGAATTAGTTTGATGTAGGTGTGGATAATATGAAAGTATAATGATCATAATCTTATATGCTGTTTAAACAAATGCTATTTTTAAGCATTCAAGCATCTTTGATATACCCGCTCATAATTTAATTTTTCAATGTTATTTTCTTAAATATGTACATATGGTGTTGCACAACTGTTTTTCAAAAACATGTATAAACAGCAGATAATTACCTTGTGTGTAAATTACTGGTGTGTGTGCGTGTGTTTTAATGAAGCGTTGTCACTCAGCATGAATCTCTGGGACTTCACTTTTGACCTTATACAGGTTCTTCTGAGAGCTTCAGCATTAACACAGATAATACGGCGTGCATAACAAACCACAATCACAACCAGCCAGAGAAGAGAGTGTTGTTTTCAGCGAAGACCAGGAGACTTGGATTTCCTTGAGCAGTGGTCTTTATTGTAGATAGCGAGTCTTCAAATCAGAGCATACTGCACGGGCGCTGCAGTCATCAAGTCTCATATGAAGTCTAAACACATTGCATATATAGCCATTTCAAGGGGCAGTCTCCTTCTTGAGTTTTGACCTTTGATTGAATCATGAGCAAATGGTCATCAACTCAGTGGGATATGATGGGAAAACATCCTAGGAGCCACCCCATGTTCCTATGTTCTTCCAATGCAATATATATCGTTTTAGTAGTTTGTGTAAGGATGGGGGAAAGATTTTAAAGTGATCCTCATTTCCACAAGAGAGAACTCCTTATGTTCACTGCAATCATCCATATAAAGTCATATAAAGTATACTGGTTCAGATGGTTTCAGGTATGATTAAAACAGATGAAAGATTAATAAACATTCTCAAAGAATAGAAAAAAAAGTTTCTGTTCATCTGTCTGACGCCATATAAACTCCTTCTACATGATCATCAGAGTCATATGAGTGATAAAACACGAGCTTCACTTGTCTTTCTCATAAACACACAGTTCATAAAAACATTGAGCAATAATCTCTTCTTTGTATCTAACACAAAATAATGAAACGTCTTGCTGCTCGTCAGTCTTTTAAGTTGAATAAATTTGACTAGTTTAATTTGATTAACAGATTGACAGATTTTTCTGTACCTGATCTTAACAAGTATAAGATTAACTGAGAAGAAGAAACTGATAATGAACGCTCACACAAACCATGCGCTGAAATGAATCAGGAACACATTTCAATTATTCTGTCTTTGTGTTGGATCAGAAATATTAAAAGGCTGTGTGTTTGAACATGATAAGCCTGATAGTTCTTGTGATGTGTGAAGAGACACAGCTGGTTGTTCTGGGCTAAAAGACCGGGGGCTCTCATCACTTTCCTCTCGCACTTCCTCTGACACTCTTCAAAATAAACCCATACAGAGAGAGACTCCAGAAATGACATGACATTCATTCGTTATTCTAATCCTCTCCGTCACAGTAACTTTATTTCATCATTAGATCTCATAGAGAAACACTGATGGAGACACCATCATCACATGTTCTCAGCTTTCTGAACCCTCATGTTCTGTTCAGACTGACTTTACTCTTTCATGTTGATGTATTTGCCATCAGTTCACTCATCATTCTGTTTAGAAATGGACTAAAACCTTATAGACAATTATTTTTACTGTTAATATTAATAATATACATCTTATGGAAATGTGATACACACAGTGTCTACAATCACTATCAATTGAAAAGGCAGATTACAAACGTACACAATTATCTTAAGTTTAGTTACGTTAATGCACATCTTATTGAAATATGTTCATACCATGTATTCTATGCTGTTGTTAATTCTTTGTAATCACATGTCTTTACTTTGTCACTACTTGTATGTAAAGTTGCTTTCTAAAATTGTGAGAAGTGCTACAGAATTGAATACAGCAGGTCTGTATATAGGAAATACAATTAAAAAGTAAAACCTCGTAAGTTACTGTAAAATGTATTTCAGTAATGAAAGCTGATTTCTGTTTAGTTCTGTTTGTTAAATAAGACATGTTGAACAGTGTTGAAATGCCTGAGGAACACATTAGTTTGGATGTATTTGTAGCAAGACCACGGGTGAAAACAAAAATAACTCTTCATTACCACAATTACATCAAACTACAGTACAACACACAGTTAGACACTATCAGCAGAACTGTCAATAGTGTCACATGAAGTGACTGTAGTTAGTGTTACCACAGTAAACTCATGTTTTGTCTGGCCAGACTGCATAGGAAACAGACAATTTGCATTGCAGTTGAACACGTCTGCTGTCCATCAGTCACATCATTCATGCTGCTCATGTCTCACAGCCAATCAGAGGTTAAAGGGCAAGCGCTCGCATCTAACGCATGCTAAACAGACACCTCCATAGAACCTGTGTGCTGTTCTGTTAATCCTTTCATTCAGACAGACCTGAATGTTTAGAATGTTGGTGTATCTCTGTATGTGTGAGTTTGTCTGTTTCATGTGTAATCAAGTATAATGCACACACATACAGTACACACACCTGTCACCCGCTAAACTGTTCATCAGAGTAAATGCTGGTGTGATGAATGGACTGTACTGAGACTTTATCTGCTGTGAGATCATAGACAGCTGTCAGTCAACATCACCGGACTCATCTGCACAACTGTCAACAAGCACAAGCACAAACAAAAGCCTGGAGTCCATGAGAGACATCCTGCCATTTCAGCTTATCTGCAAACTCTCTCTCATCTTCTCTCTCTCTTTACTTTCACCTGGCATTTACCTTCTTAAAACGTCTCATGTAAGTTTTATGAGCAGTTGCTGCTGCGTGTTTTAGCCACTGTGGGGTCCAAACAGCTTCAGACACGACCGTCAGACAAGACAAACATGCAATTTGCTTTAATCATTCGTAAAATATGTCTCATATGTGTTATTAATGAAGCATATTTCGATCTGATTTATTCAACGTTTTTAAGGTCAAGTTGACTCACAGTATCCTGATGAATCAAGTAGTTCAGAGCATTGTGTAATAATTCATGTTAGGGTTTACGTGAGTGAAAGCCACATGAACTGTGTGATCTGGAAATGAACAATAAAAGTATTTATTTTCTTCAATCAACTTCATTGATTGTAACAGTTCACAGATCGGCCATTAAAAAACCCAAATGGATTTGATCATTATTGTGTGGGTTCATCCTCCTCAACGTCTGTCCTCTCTCCTCCTGCCATTTTCCATCCCTGTCACATTTTATTCTCAACATGGTATGATTTGTTGGGTCATAAGTGTAGATCATGTGATTTGTGTGCTGTTTTATATCTGTCGTCCAGCGTGAGGCGACTCAGCCTGAGGCAGCCCATCACAGCCACTGAATTATAGCTGATAATGCTGGAATAAATCTGATGTGCTGAAGCACTCATATTCTGTCCTCTATGACTCTCTCTCATGCCTGTCACATCTTTATTTATAATGCTTTTACATAATGAGCTGTTATAGAGTTCTGGCCGATCAGTCACGGAGAGCTGGAGACCTGCAGGGCTCTTACTGAACTCACAGTTTCACACTTCGTATGATAAGGAAGTGTGTATGTGTGTGTGATTTCCCATCAGGCCATCTTAACCAACTTGTTCTCCTGCCAGCTCAATTGTCAGGAATAGTCAAAGATTGGATTCAGTCACAGGCACAAAACAGAACAGCACCTAATGGGCAGTAAAACAGGACAGGAGCCTGGCAAAGAAACAGTAATCCACTGCATAGGAACAGGGCAGTGAATACAGTTACCCACTTGCACAGGAACAGGGCAGGATCACTGACAGCACCGCTTCCTCCAGGTAGAACGGTTAGAGTCCTTAGACTGGCAGGAGCCCTGCCAGGGCGTCTCTGCTGTGTGCTGGGCGTCTCTGCTGTATGCTGGGCGTCTCTGCTGTTTGCTGGGCGTCTCTGCTGTTTGCTGGGCGTCTCTGCTGTTTGCTGGGCGTCTCCACTGTATGCTGGGCATCTCTGCTGTTTGCTGGGCATTTCCGTTGTATGCTGGGCATCTCCGTTGTATGCTGGGCGTCTCTGCTGTATGCTGGGCGTCTCCGTTGTATGCTGGGCATCTCTGCTGTATGCTGGGCGTCTCTGTTGTATGCTGGGCATCTCTGCTGTATGCTGGGCGTCTCTGCTGTTTGCTGGGCGTCTCCACTGTGTGCTGGGCGTCTCGGCTGTGATGACGTACTTTTGTATGCAAAACCCGGAAGCAAGTTAGCATTTTACCACTTCCGGTTCCATCGCTCCAAAGTCAATGGGATTTTTAAATGGGTTTTTGGATAAATGCCTGAAATAAGGTCTACGGTTAACAAAAGCTCTAAATATGTTCACGTTTTATTTTACGACATAAAACACATCAGTAATGACCCGCTGGTGCTTTTTAAAGCTATACTGTGTCTTTAAAACGGCAGTTGCTAATAAGTTGCTAAAAGGGACCACAGTTATGGGGTGTTTTTTTGGTGGCGAATTGACAAATGGTGTGCAAATACAGTACACAATCAAACATAATACAATAAAACATAATCTTTAAAGTTTATTTAGGGCACAATTATAAAGCATTTTCAAGCAAGTTTAAGAAAGTCAATTTATAGTATACAGTTAGCTTTTTATATCTGACGATTGTATTTAGGCTTCAAAATGTATAAATGTTGTGTTACCTTAAGATTATCTTGTTAGACAAAATGTGTAAGGGTCATAACCCTTTGTTAATCACAGAGCTTAGTTTTTGCGATTTTCCAAAAGTCTATGGGAAAAATGCATGGGCTTTTTGTGGAGGGAACCAGTGCGATGCTAACTTCCGGGTTGGCCTTCATGTGTCAGTGGAGAGCGGTCAGAACAGCTAGTTTAGCTGTTTACTTGTGACATATGATGATGGAATGTGTCAGTCTTAATGACATTGTTGTGGAACATGTCACCATATACTGCTGCAATGACACCGTATAACTTAGATAACACACGGCCACTGTTGTCAGCTCGGGAAGGGTTTTTGAAAAAGTATCGGCACCTGTAATAGAACATGATATTTGTTAAAGCTTTACATTTTTCCATTACCTGCTGTGCCTGTCCTCTTCTGTTTTTGTGACAGAGGTGTTTACTTAAGAAGCTAAATGACATAAGAAATTTAGTCTTGTCTTCTTTCCTTTGACTTTCCTGTAGCTCAGTTGGTGTTCGCAACACTGAGGTCAAGGTTTTAGGGAGGTCAGGGATTACACATACTCTGAAAAAGCGTACAGTATTATTCACTGTAAATCACTTTGGATAAAAGCATCTACCAAATGGATAAGATAAGAATAAGAAACAAGAAAAAAGCTATGTAAGAGCATGATTTTCTCCAGTATGGATGGGTGATGCTCAGATTCTAAAGCTGAAACACTGATTACTGTAAACCTTGTGTGTTCTGTTGATTATTCTGAAACTTTTGTATTTTGTATTAAATTTATGACACTTTCTAATATATAAAGTATTGATAAAGTTTTTCATTAAACTGACTGTCAGACAATAGACTATATAATATAAATATGAGCAAGCTGCTTTTAATTCTGAGACGTTTGGCATTATTAATCTTGTTCATACATATAGTTATTATCTATAGTGTGACAGGCCTTTAGTGTTTGTAATTGATGTTTGGCCTTTATCATTCGTTTCATGACTCTGTGTGTGAGAGAGAGTAAAAATAAATGTTGCCTTCAGCCCAGCAGACAGAGACTCTGATAGCAGCTGCATCTCCCTGAGCACAGACTCTCAATGACACACGTGTGTGTGTGTGTGTCTGTCTGTGTGTGTGTGTGTGTGTGTGTGTCTGTCTGTGTGTGTGTGTGTGTGTGTGTGTGTGTCTGTCTGTGTGTGTGTGTGTGTGTGTGTGTGTGTGTGTGTGTGTGTGTGTGTGTGTGTGTCTGTCTGTGTGTGTGTGTGTGTGTGTGTGTGTGTGTGTATGTATTATTGATGTGTGTGTGTGTGTGTGTGTGTGTGTATTGTGTGTGTGATATGTGTGTGATATTATTGTGTGTGATGTATGATGTCTGTGTGTGTGTGTGTGTGTCTGTGTGTGTGATGATGCGTGTGTGTGATGTGTGTGTCTGTGTGATGTGTGTCTGTGTGTAATGTGTGTGTGTGTGTGTGTGTGTGTGTGTGTGTGTGATGTGTGTGTGTGTGTGTGTGTGTGTGTGATGTGTGTGTGTGTGATGTGATGTGTGTGTGTGTGTGTGTGATGTGTGTGTGTGTGTGTGTGTGTGTGTGTGTGTGTGTGTGTGTGTGTGTGTGTGTGTGTGTGTATCTGTGTGTGTGTGTGTGTGTGTGTGATGTGTGTGTGTGTGTGTGTGTGTGTGTGTGATCTGTGTGTGTGTGTGTGTGTGTGTGTGTGTGTGTGTGTGTGTGTGTGTGTGTGTGTGTGTGTGTGTGTGTGTGTGTGTGTGTGTGTGTGTGTGTGTGTGTGTGTGTGTGTGTGTGTGTGTGTGTGTGTGTGTGTGTGTGTGTGTGTGTGTGTGTGTGTGTGTGTGTGTGTGTGTGTGTGTGTGTGTGTGTGTGTGTGTGTGTGTGTGTGTGTGTGTGTGTGTGTGTGTGTGTGTGTGTGTGTGTGTGTGTGTGTGTCTGTGTGTGTGTGTGTGTGTGTGTGTGTGTGTCTGTGTGTGTGTGTGTGTGTGTGTGTGTGTGTGTGTGTGTGTGTCTGTCTGTGTGTGTGTGTGTGTGTGTGTGTGTGTGTGTGTGTCTGTGTGTGTGTGTGTGTGTGTGTGTGTGTGTGTGTGTGTGTGTCTGTGTGTGTGTGTGTGTGTGTGTGTGTGTGTGTGTGTGTGTGTGTGTGTGTGTGTGTGTGTGTGTGTGTGTGTGTGTGTGTCTGTGTGTGTGTGTGTCTGTGTGTGTGTGTGTGTGTGTGTGTCTGTGTGCATGTGTGTGTGTGTGTGTGTGTGTCTGTGTGTGTGTGTCTGTCTGTGTGTGTGTGTGTGTGTGTGTGTGTGTGTGTGTGTGTGTCTGTGTGCATGTGTGTGTGTGTGTGTGTGTGTGTTCATACTGTCCTTTCAGTGTCACTTACCAACTATAGACACACACAAACTCTCTTCAGGCACATGTACCGCAGCTCAATTGACATTCAGTTCTGTTCCAAATACAGATTATTTACAGATGTGACCAGAAACAAATCTCCTCTAAAATCTGTACAAATACATAAAGTATTGTGTTAACATTTGTTAATGCAAAAACAAACATGAACTGTCAATTAGCAATACTTTTCCAGCATATATATATATATATATTCCCACATGTATAAATTGAGATTTGTAAATGTATTGTGAACAGATCTGGGTTGTGTATCTTGATTGCAGCATTACAAGATTAGTTTAGAGTAACAAAACCAAACCAATGCAGCTCATCAACTTTCTCCAAACTCATCAAGTTTAGATAAAAAAGTGACATCAGCACCAAATATCAAACATGTTTAGAATAGTGAATACTCTCAGGAAATAATTAGGCACAAATATAAATGATATAAAAACCAAATAAACATTGGATTTGCACTAAAAATATCAAGCTGCTGAAAAACATAATTACTACACTTTTCTGTGACATGATTTACTTCTGCATTCCATTCTTTCAATGGACGTCTATGAGAGTGACAGAACTCTTTTTCTTTATGGCTCTGGTATAAACTATAGTGTGTTCAATCCTATAGTAATGTAATATGATGTGTGTCACGGTTCTGCCCGTTTCACTGCCTGTTTGGACTCTGTTTTGTCTTTTTGTACTTTGCATTAGAACTTCAGTTCCCATAATTCATTGCACCAGCACACCTGTTTTGTATTAGTTATCCCGTTTTCACTAGTTTGTGTGTTATCATCTGCACCTGTGTTATGTCATTATTAGTTTATGGTTTGTATTATATATAGTCTGCCTTTTTGTTCAGCCCCTGTCGGTCGTTGTTGTTGTATGTGGTGTTGTTTCCCGTCAGTCTTTGTGGGTGCGTGGGTTAATATATTCTGTGTTCTGAGATCCTTGTATGTTTGTTATATCTGGAATTTCTCTGAGTGAAAAATCAGTAAAGGCATTTGATACCGTTACTCCTGGTTGTCCTGTTATCTTCTACCCAGCAAATGAAAGTACGACCGACCTAAAAATACACAGGGTGAAGTATCGTCTGTGTTTTGTCTTTTGTCTTTTGTGTTTCTGTTTTGTTCCCCCCTCTCTCTCTCTCTCTCTCACTCTCACTCTCACCAGGTATGGAGGCCAATCACGCCAAAGCCTTCATGTATCGGGGTCAGGAGGAGGAATCCGTGGAGGCCTACACGCTGTGCTTTGCCGTTTGCGGGATGGCCTCGGGGCTCCCCGAAGACCACCAGAGGAGTCTGTTCCTGTGGGGTCTGAACGACGCGTCATGGGCCAAGCTGTCGGATGGGGACCGTCTGGGAGGCTTGGAGGCTTGCATGGATTGGGTGTTGGCCAGTTGTGGGTGTCAGCCTCTCCGTCGTCTGATCGAGATGGCCGCCGCCCGAGTGCTGCCGCTGCTAAGATGGCCGCCCGCCGAGTGCTGCAGCAGCTAAGATGGCCGCCGCCGAGAGTTCTGCCGCAGCCAAGATGGTCGCCACCGAGAGTTCTGCCGCGGTCAAGATGGCTGCCGCCGAGAGTTCTGCCGCAGTCAAGATGGCCGCCGCCGAGAGTTCTGCCGCGGCTAAGATGGTCGCCGCCGAGAGTTCTGCCCAGCGGCTAAGATGGCCGCCGAGTGTTCTGTCTCGCCAAGATGGCCGCTCCCCAGGAGTTCTGGACGCGGGCCCACGATGGCCGCCTCCCCAGGTTCTGACGTGGCAAACGATGGCGCTCCCCAGGGTTCTGGCGCTGCTAAGATGGGCTCCCGAGTCCTGTCCCGGCCAAGAGGGCTGTTTCTCGAAGTCCTGTCCGGCCAAGAGGGCCGTTTCGAGAGTCCTGTCCCGCCAAGAGGGGCAACTTTCTCCGAGTCCTGTCCCGCCAAGAGGGCCGCTTCGAGAGTCCTGTCCGGCCAAGAGGGCCGCTTCGAGAGTCCTGTCCGGCCAAGAGGGCCGTTTCGAGAAGTCCTGTCCCGGCCAAGAAAGTCCTGTCCCGGCCAAGAGGGCCGTTTCGAGAGTCCCTGTCCCGGCCAAGACGTTTCCAGTCCTGTCCGGCCAAGAGGGCCGTTTCGGGAGTCCTGTCTCGGCCAAGAGGGCGTTTCGAGAGTCCTGTCCCGGCCAAGAGGGCCGCTTCGAAGTCCTGTCTGCCGCCATGAGGGCTCGCTCAGAGTCCTGTCGGCCATGAGGGCCGCTTTAAGAAGTCATGTTCCGGCCAAGATGGTAGCAGTGAACGATGCCAAGTTGGTCGATCCAGAGTCCTATGTTCCGGCCCAGAGGGTCGCCTGAGTTCCCAGACTCCGCCCGGAGTTCCCAGACTCCGCCCGGAGTTCCCAGACAGGAGAGAGAGAGACTCCGAGAGGAGAGAGAGAGACTCACTCGGAGAGCCCAGACTCCGCCCGGAGTTCCCAGACTCGCCCGGAGTTCCCAGACTCGAGAGAGAGAGAGACTCCGAGAGAGAGACTCCACTACCGAGAGACTCCGCCCGGAGTTCCCAGAGAGAGCCCGGAGTTCCCAGACTCCGCCCGGAGTTCCCAGACTACCCGGAGTTCCCAGACTCCGCCTCGGGAGTTCCCAGAGAGCCCGGAGTTCCCAGACTCCGCCCGGAGTTCCCAGACTCCGCCCTGAGTTCCAGACTCCGCCGGAGTTCCCAGACTCCGCACTTCGAGTTCCTAGACTCCGCCCTCGAGTTCCCAGACTCCGCCCGGAGTTCCCAGACTACTCGGAGTTCCCAGAGTTCCCAGACTCCCGCCCTAGAGTTTCCAGTTCCTGGCTCCAGCCTCTAGAGTTTCCCAGTTCCCGGACTCCCGCTCTAGAGTTTCTCGAAGTTCCCGGACTCGCCCTAGAGTTTCCCGAGTTCCCAGTTTCTGTTTTAGGAGTCCCAAAGTTCCCAGACTGTTTCTTAGACTCCTCAGAATTCCCAGACCCTGTCATAGATTCCCCAATTCCCAGACTCTGTCTCAGATTACCCAAACACCGCTCCATATGGTCAGCCTCTCAGTTGCTTCCCTCTGTCATCTCAAGCAATCCCTACCCTGCATTCATGTAGTTCAGTGCCCCTTAGCATTACTTAAAGCTTCACCTGTAGAAGGGTTTGGCCAGCCCTCAAGGGACACCAGTTCTTCTGTTCCAGGTATTGCAAACCAATTAAGCAGTGGACAGAGTTTTCCAAGCCAGTATTCTGCTGCCTCCTCTCAAACCAGCCCTGTGCAACAATCTGCAGAGTGGTCCCAGCCAAAACTTTCCTCTCCTGGGTGTAGGCAGTAATGTTGGTCTAAGACCTTCCAGTCAGTTTGCTCCAGAAGCTGCTACACAGCTCGTGTCTTCAACATATGAGGTTTCTAGCCAACCTGCTAGGGACAAGGGCTTTTCCAGCCTATACTCTTAGGGTTCTTTCCCTCAATCAACAGAAGCTGTGTTACCCATACCCTCTGCTGAGAGCTTGTCTTTCAGTCCTCCCATCCAGGCTCAAGGTTTTGTTTTATCTCAGGGCAGCCTTACACCAGAACAGCCAGTAAGCTCTGGGCAACCGTGTCTGAGCAGGAAGTGAGTGGTAGTTACAGTGGTTCATCTCAAGATATCCCTACTGGTATTCCCCAAGTACTTTGACTACTAGCAAGCTTAGTTCATTATCTGTGGGGGTTTCTAGCCAGCCCACAAGTGACACAAGTGTGTATTTGTCCAGTGCTCCAAGTCAGTCAAGTACAATGTTTGCAACTTCTAGTTATGGCCCAGTGCAGACCGGCAGTAGCTATGGGGATTCTCTTTTCCCAAGCCTCAGGGTGCCTTTGCTCAGTTTGCTCTTGCTCTGAAGTATGTAAATATTGCAGCAACTTCACCCCAAGATGTTTCTACCCAATCTGAGAGCAATCAGGGTTTATATAGACCAGTTGCACAAGTTATTACTTCACCCCAAACGGGACTTTCCAGTCAGTTTGTATCTCCCAGGGAGGAAGTGGTGCTCATACTGGTACCCTTTATTCGGGTTAGCTCTTTTGGAGACTCTAAATCCATCACATTTCAAACTTCCAGTCGAGCCATCAATGTTGCTAGTCCTCAGGGTGTTTCTAGCACTACTGTAGAGGGCTAGTAGTTTCAGTGGCCCTGTTCCGCCTGATAGAGGTACCAAGTTAGCCAGTTTGCTCTTGGATCTCCTTCCAAGTTTAGTTCTTCACAGCTAGGTTCCAGTCAGTCCACAAGTGATCCAGGTTTTTATAGCCAGTACTCGCCAACTTCACTGCTTGGGCCTCAAACGGGCACATCTGCTCAGTTTGTGTCCTCTCGGGGAGATAGTAATGCAGGCAGTGGTTATCTTCCGCAGTCTCAGCAGACTAGTGTTGCAAGCTCTCAGGGCAGTTCTGGCACTACTTTAGCCGGCTCTAGTCGCTTTTCCTCTCAGGTCACGAGTGGCGGTTTCGGTGGCTCCCTTCAATCTCAGGGAACATTTAGGCAGCTAGCTTTTGGTTCCCCTACGTATTACAAGCTTAGTTCCACACACCTAGTTTTCAGTCAGCCTGCCAGCCGGTCCCGTGGACATGCAGAGCTTTTGCCTTCGGCGGGTAAACTCGCCAGCCAGAGGGTTTATGATCTAGCGATCCAGGGTCAGCATGCAGCAACTGTGGGCAATTCTGGGCCTTCAGTGACAGGAGATTCATGTCGATTGGTTTCCACACAGGGAGGTGGTAGATCTTTTAGTGATGAGTCCCTGTCTCCTCTAGGTCCCCAGTATCTGTCTCCTCTAGGTCCCCAGTATCTGTCTCCTCTAGGTCCCCAGTATCTGTCTCCTCTAGGTCCCCAGTACCTGTCTCCTCTAGGTCCCCAGTACCTGTCTCCTCTAGGTCCCCAGTACCTGTCTCCTCTAGGTCCCCAGTACCTGTCTCCTCTAGGTCCCCAGTACCTGTCTCCTCTAGGTCCCCAGTACCTGTCTCCCCTAAGTCCCCAGTTCCTGTCTCCTCTAGAATCCCCTGTTCCCGGTGCTTCTGGGTTCCCTGTTCCCGGCGCTTCTGAGTCCCCTGTTCCAGGGCGCTTCTGGAGTCCCCTGTGGCTTGTGAGTTCCAGTCTTTCGCCGAGCCGCGCCACAGTTCGCCAGATTGTCAAATGCTACAGTCTGACCCCCGAGCCTCCAGACCCTGATCCCGAGCCTCCAGACCCTGACCCCAAGCCTCCTGATCCTGACCCCGAGCCTCCTGATCCTGACCCCGAGCCTCCTGACCCTGACCCCGAGCCTCCTGACCCTGACCCCGAGCCTCCTGACCCTGACCCCGAGCCTCCTGATCCTGAACCTCCTGACCTCAGCACTCCACCCCGCCTCCCTCTCCCTCTTCTGTGGATCTTTTATGAGGACGCTACTGTCGGGGAGGGGGGTACTGTCATGTTCTGCCTGTTTCACTGCCTGTTTGGACTCTGTTTTGTCTTTTTGTACTTTGCATTAGAACTTCAGTTCCCATAATTCATTGCACCAGCACACCTGTTTTGTATTAGTTATCCCGTTTTCACTAGTTTGTGTGTTATCATCTGCACCTGTGTTATGTCATTATTAGTTTATGGTTTGTATTATATATAGTCTGCCTTTTTGTTCAGCCCCTGTCGGTCGTTGTTGTTGTATGTGGTGTTGTTTCCCGTCAGTCTTTGTGGGTGCGTGGGTTAATATATTCTGTGTTCTGAGATCCTTGTATGTTTGTTATATCTGGAATTTCTCTGAGTGAAAAATCAGTAAAGGCATTTGATACCGTTACTCCTGGTTGTCCTGTTATCTTCTACCCAGCACCGTAACAATGTGTGTATGGTTGTGTGTAGTAAAATGTAACTATAGTAACAATGTTGATTTTTGTTTTATTTGTAGTAAAACCCTAGTCAGAGCAAATGATCAATGATTGAATCAGAATGAGAATGAGCTTTATTGACAGATATGTTTACACATACTTGGAATTTGTTTTAGTGTCAGAAGCTCCACAGTGACAAGACAGGACACGCGTAATAAAAGAACAATATACAGACAATGTGCAAAATAGCAAAGACACAATATACAAATGAAAATAAACAATTTACTATGTGTTAACAGGTATGTAAGTTTCAAATTAGAAATGTGAATAAGTATGTGTGTTGAATCAATAAATCAATAAATGAATGTATCATAGTGTTGTGTGTTTATGAGATTGATTGCCTGATGAAAGAAACTGTTCCTGTGTCTGGTGGTTGTGATGATCAGGGCTGTGCAGCGTCGACCACATGGCAACAGTTTAATGAGGGACTGTGCTGGATGTGAGGGGTCCGGAGTGATTTCACCAGCCCTTTTGCTCACTCTGGATAGGTACAGATCTTGGAGAGCGATTCTCTCAGCCGTCCGGACAATCCGACGTAGTCTTCTACAGTAATAGAAGTGCATAGGACGGATTCAATGACGGCAGAGTAGAACTGTCATCAGATGTTATGTGATAGCTTGATTGGTTTACCTGTGAATGCACTTACCTGTAGAGATGTTTAGTAACAAAGTAGAACTGCTTCACTACTGTACTTAAGTACTAAAAGGCGGTATCTGTACTTTACTAAAGTATTATTTTTTTCTCCTACTTCCACTTTTACTTCAGTACATATTTTCGATGAGTTTAATACTTTTACTCTGATATTTTTTATGTGCTGCATCGTTACTCGTTACAATTATAAAAATGTTACGAATCATTCCATTCCAAACCCACATGACCACACATTCTTCTCTGATCAAAAGGCAGAACGGGAGTGCGCGCAGTCTTCTTAATCGCTTGATTCGCTCAATGATGTGCGAATGATTCGTAACATTTTTTATAATTGTAACGAGTAACGATGCAGCACATAAAAGAGATAGAGAGAGAGAGAGAGACACAGAGACACAGAGAGAGAGAGAGAGAGAGAGAGAGAGAGAGAGAGAGAGAGAGAGACACAGAGAGACACACACAGAGAGAGAGAGAGAGAGAGAGAGAGAGAGAGAGAGAGAGAGAGAGAGAGAGAGAGAGACACACAGAGAGACACAGAGAGAGAGAGAGCGCGCCCCGGCCGCGCACCCCCATTCACCGTCTTAAAACAACACGAGCGCTGTCTCAGTACTTGAGTAGTAAATTTTAAAATAAAATACAAAAAATGTTGAATACTTTAGTACTTCTACTTAAGTGTGGTGCTTAAAGAGCACTTCAGCTTCTACTCAAGTCACTTTTTTGATAGAGCACTTGTACTTTTACTCAAGTCTGAGTCTCTAGTACTTTATACATCTCTGCTTACCTGTTACCTGTTGTTTCAGTAAACTGTGTGTTGCACCAAGTCTGTAGTCCTGTGTGATCCGTCAGCTGTAACAGACACAGGATTAGCATGAAATAGCCATTACAACACACACTGTACATTTATTGCATTAATAAAGTGAATTTGTTCACAGCTGATTGGTTCAGTTTTCATGTGAGATCTCTACATCATGACAGGTTATTTACAGCTGTGCCTACAGTAAATGTAGTTTAATAAAGTCGTTTTTTATTAAAGTTACCCCCAAAACATTCAACTGTATTTCAGACTTCCTGGAATGAATTTTAGATCATCATTACTTTTCTCTCTTTAAATCCCTCTCTTTCACATAATAGCTGCAGCTTCACACGAGAGAGATGAGGAGAACACTGGCCTCCATTATGAAAAAACACCATACTGGATTTATATCAGCTGTGATGAGGTCTCATAAATGTAAGAGGCAGCTCATCATGTGTCATCAGTCTGGATATCAGCAGCATACAGGAGGACTGAAGTCATGATGATGATGATGATGATAGAGACTACAGCATTTATTTCATTATGCATGTGTCTGTAAAGATTTACAGGGTAAGAGAGAGGTTTTAGCTGTCAATCAAGATGAAGAAAGCTATATGAATTATACATGCATGTGTGTGTAGCTGATCTCTCAGTCTCTCTCATTAGTTAAAGGCCACTAACAGTTGACCTCTCTAAAGCTCAATAAGAGTTTCATTGTGATAATTATACACACCAGGAGCCTCATTTATAACCGTTGCGTACGCACAAAACAGACCCTGAAAGATGAGTACTCCACTTCTTATGCAAAAGTTGGGATTTATAAAAACAAACTTGACGAGAAAAAGCATGAACAGAGTGAAACATGAACAAAAATAACTCATCAATAAAGGTTAAGAATGGAAATAAAAACAAGTATTAAATGCACAGTATGGAGATTTTTGCTGCTAGAGGTCGTTCATTTAAAACAACGTTTTACGTAAACAATAGCGCGTGTAAGGGACGTAAGGGACGTAAACAATAGCACGCCGCCATATTGTGAGGCCACATCGGACGAGACTTAAAACATGAAATGTACTATACAGAGACAAACTTCTACCGGACGCAAGAAAACGGTACCTGGAAAAGATGGCATTGATCGGAAATCTGGATCCATATGAGGAGCCTGCAAGAGAATGTAGTCGAGACCCCGACGATTTACCTCCTCATTTCCAGATATTTTTGTACATTTAGTCTGTGGTGTGAGTGCTTATACCGAGGCTCAATTTCGTAATTTTAAATCTATGGAAGCCCACGTTCAATTTACAAATGGCTGGGTCCATGACTTGGAAGCCTACAAACAACCGAGTTGTGAAAACACCGTCGTTCGTACAAAGGTTACTTACCTACCTGTGAAATACGCATCTTTACACAATATTTAATCAGATTTATATAATATCCTCCTGACTACAGCTATGGTATTTTATAGACATTATGTTTTAGCGATTTCTCTGAGACATTACAGTTTTAAGTCTCGATGTCCTGTACAGAGCATGTTCAGGGCTTTTCAGAAATGACAAATGATTGGATGTTTCACCATGACCACTCCTTGGTCTTTAAAAACAGATGACATTAATTTAGTGATCAAGTGTAACACCCTTATGAAAACACGATAATATTTTGTACTTAAATCAGCATCTCGGGAAAATGTTGTGGGGTTTCAAATCAAAATATGAACCTCTTGTTCATTACACATTTTGGGAGACACAACAAATGAATAGAGAAAACATTATATATCAAAATTCTTATTATTATGAAAATCTTGCTAATTATTACTCTCATTATTGCACTTATTTGTTCATTCTACGTTGCCCCAAAAACACATTAATAAGCAAATTAGATACAGTCATAAATACATTGTATATATATAAACATTGTTTATGGCCATTTTACACACATTTTCCATTAAGAAAAATGTTCTTTTATTTAAATATTGTTCATAACATTGTTGAGAATCATCTTGAATGAAAATGCCTGGAACACACTTTAAGTGATCTTGGGATATCTGCGAAACATATGTCCGTGCGTCTTATGGCAGATATCCAGGCCATCCGTCTCTGCTTTGTAACATCAGACACATGACTCCCTTCGTTTTGTTTCCAGGCCGGAAAACAATAAAAAGACCGTTGTCTATTTTTCTCCCACGTCGATCGTGTGAACGGACATTACATCCAACAACACAGCAGCATGTTCTTCCCATGACTAAACTCGTTGGCGCGTCAGAACAAGTGGCTCCACAATATGGCGATTTTTCCCATCAGCCATCGCGGCGCTAGAGCCGTTACGTCACACCCCCATACTCTATACACATAACAGCCTTATAAACGTTGAACAGCCTTACAAGAGAAAACCTGCCCACTTTTATTGAAAAATTATGCCGAAGAGTTTTATTATTTGAACTATCCTTTCTAAATGACTAGAGGGCCCTATAAGGACATCGTGGAGAAAACTAGACGATGCTCATAGTACTTCCACACCACAGAAACATGAAGCATTTAACCCATGACCTCTACTGCCTTCTTCAATTACTGTATGATCCTGCAGCTTTCATAGCCATTATTAAACCAAACGCATTCTCATCGGATAAAAAAACACACGTCACGTTAACAGACTGAGGATTTTAAACTCGGAAGTCAAAAACGGCACAAAAAAGGCTAAAATTATACAATTTTTACCAGCAGTTTTTATTAATGGATACAAAAATTGTCTTCTATGATGTGAAACAAAAACATCTCTGTTAAAATCTCAGAAAATGTAGTGTAAGTTTCTTTACCCTTTAAACACGTAGAACACAAATGTTGGTATCAATATTAGATCGATTAATTTCCTCGATGGCTGTGCCTATATTTCCTCCATTTCAGAGACGTTTAAACAAGTTTACATGTGGCGTCCCAAAACCACGTCCACATCAGTTGTGATAGAAAAAAATAAGTGCCTTTGTGAAGTTTACCTTTGTGAAAGTGTTTCTCCTTCTACATTCACATTTAGACATTTAGCTGATGCTTTTATCCAAAGCGACTTACAATTATTAGGAGACAATGAAGCGACACATCAAAAGAGGCAACAATAGAACTAAGAAGTGCTTTACTAAGTTTACAATGTTTTACAGTGATAGATAAATACCTGTCTGTACCAGTCGGAGTCGACTCCAAAAATCCCGGAATTGAACACCCCTAGTTGAAACTGAGGCTAGGCTAAACTAAACCAGATGATAAAACACACGAGTGTAACAATAATGTATTATTACAAAGATGTAAACACTAAAATGAGATGTTTACATTAAAACCATTACAAAACTCTATTATCTAGTGTATTTTTCACTGATGAGTTATTATTTACAAAGCTACAGTGTTCAATAGTGTTTAAAGGATTTTAGCTTGTTTTTTATCAATGCTCATGGGCAGGTGTGCAATAAATACTTATAAATAATGGCGGTCTGTATTGAGCATAAGGGGAACGCGCAGCATTATGACTTACGTGAACTTCACACCTTCTATCATGTTATAAAGTGTTTGCTTCTAAATGGCGCAAAAGAAGTTTGTTAAATGTATGAATTAAATAATTAATAATGACTTGAAGAATGAGTTGTAGATGTTTTTCATTAATTTGCGTCTTCCTATTTTTCAAATAGGCTACTTTCAAAAAGTGGTGGGGACATGTCCCACCCGTAAATGACACCTATGTGTGTATCACCCTTAACAACATAAACATATATCACAGTCACTCAGAGACTTGTCATTTCACTTTATAAATCACAATATCACAATATCAATTTAAATAAACGTAAGAAACTCTACTACAGCCCACCCAGTTGAGTTCACTGATCACATTTATATGATGTTTCTCATCCTCTGAGCATATAACACAAATAATCTCTTTTTTTTTTTACAGTTTTTTCTGATGGCTTAAGCACATTTTTTGTAACTATTGCCTATTTTTGCAAAACTCTACACACAAATAAGAAAACCCTTCACCAAATCAGCAAAACTAAAGCTAATAAACCTTGCTTACTGTATTTATAGTGCTTAGGCTGATTGCAAAGTGAACTAATTATCTAAAACAGTTTTCACATGTGACAGTGTGCCAGACAGTTGGCAAAATAGTGTAAATAAATGTGTATAGGTTTGCTAGGAGTGTGTTGATCATTTGGAAATTGAGTGTAAAGCAGTGAGTTGTGTTTACAGTTCCGCAAAAAGAGTGCTGTGCAGTGGATTGTATCTACAGTTTTGCAAAGTGTGTGTTACAAAATTGCAAACTGAGTGCAAAGCAGTGTTTGTGATTTTAGTTTTGCAAACTCAGTGAGTGGTTTTGCCATAAGTATTAATAGTTTTAGAAATTGTGCTATAAGAATCACAGTTAGGGTTTAAGCATTCAGAAAAAACTGTAAAACGATTAAAGTTGACAGAGAAAGGTACATCATTTTGTTTCTTGTGGAAAGCTGGGATTCAGTTTTCCAGCCCCACAGTGAGTCCTGCAGTCTCTCATTGTCCATTCATCCTTCAGAAAGGTCCTGCAGATAGAGAACAGTCTGGAAGACTTCAATAGCTGCCGTGACATTTCAAATGTGTGCTGCTGAAGTTCAGAAAATGTAAAATATTTAAGTTTTATTGATAACACACGAGCTACAGCACATTACACGTGACTTGCTGATTGTTCACATTCACACTGTATCATACAACATCACACAATCAACACGCAACACGCAACAGGCCCATCCAGAACATCTCAAACTGAATATGACTGTAGATGACCTCACACAACATCATTTCATCTTATTTCACCTCCTGTGGGATCTTTCTCTCTATTTTTCTTTCTCTCTCTCCTTTTCTTCACCTCTCGTTCTTCATTATTAATCATGCTGGTGTGTCATTGTATTTAAGATGATCAGCAGAAGATCATGACGTAGGACAAGGTCACAGTCTGACTCTCTGCAAAGCAGAATGTGAAGAGACGCCAGCAGACTGTGTGAATACACACACATACTCAACAGTCGCTCGCTCAACAGAAACATCCAAAGATTTCGAGATGAAGACAGTGGACAATGTTAGAACACACTTCTTTTCCCTTCTGCATCTCTCCATAAACAATAAATCACATCTGATTTCCTCAAACGACAAGGGAGTGAGTGAGGCCGAAGGCGAGGCTGTGTGTGTGTGTGTGTGTGTGTGTTACTGGTGTGATTGAAGTCTGGATGCCGTCTGGGACAAACGCTACATTTCTTTGCTGTCACAGCCAATAAAACAATGTCACCTGTTTCCTCGCATCATGATAACCAGCTGCCCAACATCTGAACAACCTACTCTAAAGAGACAAAACTAAAGGGTTGCTTGACACTTTGTCTGTTCACTTTAAATAGGAAAAACAAAAGGAGATAGAAACTCTTTGGGGTGCTGATGTTTTCAGGCACACTCTCCTCTGATCCTGTTTGATTTGTTTTGCAGGAGGTCATCCTAATCATGTGGACAAACAAAGCAGAAGCTGTATGCGCTCTCTCTCTCTCTCTCTCTGTGTCTCTCTCTCTCTCTCTCTCTCTCTCTCTCTCTCTCTCTCTCTCTCTCTCTCTCTCTCTCTCTCTCTCTCTCTCTCTCTCTCTCTCTCTCTCTCTCTCTCTCTCTCTCTCTCTCTCTCTCTCTCTCTCTCTCTCTCTCTCTTATTAAATGAGATGATGACTGAAGTGATTTTAAAGGTCATCACTGATAATAACCCTGTGTTTAAACTTTCATCTGTCCTGAGGAACAAACTGATCAAACTGAACTTCCTGTAGGATGTCGTAACATCTGCAGTGTGTGTTATGTTACTGGTAACAACTGGGAAGTCATTTCAGCCCTTTTGTAAAGTAAAGGATTTGTGTATATTGAGTGTTGTGTAGCTGGTAATGTGATGTAGGAGAAAGAGGACACAACACAGAGGATCAGAATGTGTATTTAGATGTGATTAATCTTTATAATTTATTTTCTCCCGGTGTGTGTGACAATTATTTACCCATTAAAATCATGTTTACAGACAAATCAAATAGACAAAAGATAAATATGAATAAACTCTTATAGTCTGTATGTGATTTGTGTCCTTCAGTCTCAGTTTGTGTTGATCATAGTTAACATGTCTTATTGCTAAAGAGTCGTTCACAAAAGTTAATCATGGTTAATAAAAAATGAAATTTATAGAAGTGCATTTGCTCCACATAAAACAAAATAAACAGAAAAGCAGAGATCAAAAGTGTACACTTTTAAAATTAGAATATAATAGATCTATACATGTACTGTCATTGATTTAAAGACAACAACAAAAAACAAATGTATCATAAATACAGAACAAAGAACAAACAAGCAAACGTTGTGTAGTTTCCTCTCTAAATACAGAATTATACACATGAAATATAGAATAGAGAAATACAGAAATAAAAGAGATAAACTTTGTTCTTGGTAAACTATGTTCATCACTGAAAAGTGAAATACAGAAATACCACAATGACAAAGACTGGTGCTTACAAACACAATCAAATATCAGATGAGAAGATGAATAACATTAAGAATGTCAAAATGTTCAACACAGATGAGAAAACTACAATGACTTTAATACTGTACAAACTGTATATTATATGGTGTAACTCTACCCCTGAACCTACACACAGACACACACACACACAGACACACACACACACACACAGACACGCACACACACTTTTCTGTCTGATACACAGTGACAGGGTCATCAAAGGTCATCAGTCATAAAACACATACATCAGCAACACAGTAATGTAATCATCAAAGAACAAACAAACAAACGACTCGCTGGACAGTAAACAAGGTCATTCTGTCAGCGTGGGTTAAGTGTGAGCTGATCTCAGGTCAGTTCTGTGTAAAGCTGTCTGTCTAAACAGATGGCCAGTTTATACACATTCACCCAGAGCAAGAGAAGACATCAATATCTTTAGATCTTTAGAGTACCTTCACATACTGTATATTTATCTACATTTAGTTCTGTATGAGGATTCTTCAGCTCTACTCTTCATAGGAAACACTGTGCGGTTTGATGACTGGTATTACTGGTAGGAAATGACTGGTATTATTTTTATATGGTCATTTGGTCTCGACGCTGTAGGGTTAAGCAGAACCACACACACACTTTTTCTTTTCTAATATGATAAAATGCAAAGCTATGCAAAAGCTTCTTTAGTTACAATGATTGACCACTTGACCACTAAAGTTTAAGTTCATGTCGATACATTATACTCATCTGTGGTTCACTTCTGATTATACTGATAATCTGTATTTGTGGCTCTGGAAGGACAGATAAAAGAGCTCATTTCTTGTGTATTATGCACTCAAGAACACACACACGCACACACACACACGCACACACACACACACACACACACATGTTGGGGTTTTATTTTTTGTGGGGACATTCCATAGACGTAATGACTTTTATACTGTACAAACTGTAGATTCTCTCCCCAAACCATCACATAAAACGTTCTGCTATTCTGTCAAAATTTACTAGTATTCCTATCTTTGTGAGGACATTTGGTCCCCACAACGTGTTATTTACCAGGTGCACACACACGCACACAATAAAGCTTTTTGTATTATAAGTGTCCACTGGATGACTAGAATTAGAGAATCTGAGCTGTAGAGTTTCTACATCTAACTTTACTGTTTGGTTTCAGACATCTTATTAAAGCTAAAGTTTACTGAAGTACTGACTTTTTTCTTCTTTTATCCAATTACAAATGACATTTGTGTATATAATACAATAAAAGTAGTAAAGAAAACTAGTAAATGACAAGTTTACACCAAGACTAGTGAATAAAGCAGCATAAATATGACTTCTAGTGCATAATGTTGTACGACTGGAAAATAATAAATGAAACATTTTAAGCATCAGTCTGCAGTTTTGTTCAATCTATCGGCATTGTGTATATGTGGAAAGAACCATGTTTGGTGAAAATAACCTCTAACATTCACAGAATCATTCTGTTTTACTTAAGGTCATTTGTAGTTGAGAAAGGTTCTTTAGGCTATAAAAGAGTTTTTAAGTATTTTATACCTGCAGGAGCTCTATGAAGTAAATGTGAACTCGTGTATGTTGTTTTTTTACATGTATTTACATATATTATTTGCAGTATATTAGCTGCTTCCGTTTTCTTAAGAAACTCTCAATTTCCCAGCTTTTAATCTCTGTCAGATGACTGATGTTTTGTTGAGCCAGCATTTGTTTTTCCTCTTTTTTTGTTTTGTACGGTCATGCCATCATCCGTGTTGGGGTGAGTGTTTGCTGAGAGACAGATGGAGACAGAAGTAGATAGAGTTGAAGGGAAGGCCTCCGTGTTCAGCCAGGAGAACCCGCTCTATGATAACTCCATGAAGCTCCATCAGGCTGACCAATACGACTTTCAGATAAATGGTAAGAATATAATATATATCCTTTACATATGGTTGTATATTCTTCATTCTTCATTATTTGAATGTAAGAAAACAATGAAATAATGACTGAATGAACATGAAAAGCTTAGAATCAATAATAATGTGTATTCTGGAGTTTGGTATTGTAATTTGAGTGTTTGTATGTTTTTCAGAGATGAGGTTTGATAAAGCAGCAGCAGGTAAACGGCGATGTGTTTCTGTCTTTCTACTCATCTTAATGCTGCTCATCATACTCATCAACTGTTTACTCACTTATAAAGGTGACACATAAAACACTTACTGTCAAAAACTGTGTAAATGTCACTGCATTACACACACAAACAAATGTGGTTCTTCATTGGTTCTTTAGTGGTTCTTCATTGGTTCTTTAGTGGTTCTTTAGAGGTTCTTTAGTGGTTAAAGAACTCCTGTATGGTTCTTTAGTTCTTTGGTTCTTTTAGTGGTTCTTTAGTGGTTCTTCATTGGTTCTTCATTGGTTCTTCATTGGTTCTTTTGTGGTTCTTTAGTGGTTCTTCATTGGTTCTTCATTGGATCTTTAGTGGTTCTTCATTGGTTCTTTAGTGGTTCTTTAGAGGTTCTTTAGTGGTTCTTTAGTGGTTCTTCATTGGTTTTTTAGAGGTTCTTTAGTGGTTCTTTAGAGGTTCTTTAGTGGTTCTTTAGAGGTTCTTTAGTGGTTCTTTAGAGGTTCTTTAGTGGTTCTTCACTGGTTCTTTAGAGGTTCTTTAGTGGTTCTTCATTGGTTCTTTAGAGGTTCTTTAGTGGTTCTTTAGTGGTTCTTTAGTGGTTTTTAGAGGTTCTTTAGTGGTTCTGCATTGGTTCTTTAGAGGTTCTTTGGAGTGGTTAAGGTGAATTTATGACACCACTAATGGTCTTACAGAGCACTATTTGACGAGAAAAGGTGCTTTATAGCACTTAAAGTGGTTCCCTTTTTAACTTTCATTTTAATACTTAATTCCTTCATTTATTTAGAATTAAGTGTAAACGTGTACAACACATTTGTGTCTGTCATTGTATGTCTGTCTATGTCAGTTTGTCATGAATCATCTGTAAATTCTGTGAAAGTAGGAACACTTGTTGTACTAGTGCTCACATCTCTCGAGCTCTTGAGTTTTGCTATTGTTATAGTGTCTTGTTGTTGTATAATTGAGTGTGGGTTTGTGTGCATGTGTTGTGTGTAGTTTTCACTCTGGAGTCTTGGGTTCACACTCACTGTACATCGGCTCATGATGTCAAGACTGAGAAACAAATGTTTGCTGAAGGAATAAAGCTGGACAATTCTAACAAAGATCAGGTACACACACACATTCAGCACATTTGCTTGTAAAGAATGTTTATGTACACCAGATATTCAATATATTTTTAAAGGTTAAAGGGTAATAGTAATATCATTATTGTGTGTTTTACAGGAGTGTCTGTCTGATGTGTGTGGAGAGGATGGAACTCTTAACAAACTCATGACTCAACTAAACCAGATTAATCTCACTGCACACAGAGGGTACACACACACACACACACACACACACACACACACACACACACACACACACACACACACACATTGACTGTATGTGTAATACAGTTAGAGGTTTAGTCTGGACTGTAGATTGACATGTGTGTATATGTGTTTGTATGTCACAGCTGTGGTTTGTCCTCCTGGACCTCCTGGACCTCGTGGTAAGTTTATATGTACTTACTATCAAACTGACAATGATTCAGACTCTGTTGCCACTTGCTCAACATTGTCTTTGATTCTTTTTACTGTTACTCCTACTAACATTAGAACAACATTTATATGACCACTAGTGTAATTCATGTCATCTCAATTTTATTTAATTCAATTCAATATTATTTATAGAGCGCTTTTCACAATTTTCATTGTTGCAAAGCAGCTTTAAATACATTATAAATAAAAGAGAAGAAATAATACAAATAATTATAGAATATAAATAAGACAATATACAGTTTGTGCACATGTAAAATGCAAGTTAGGCCCGACATGTACAGTTTGCACACAGCTTTTGTCAAGAATAAGTCATTTATGCATGTTTTAACATCGTATGCTGTAGGGCTGATCCTGGGCACTGGCAGATGTTGAACAGCTTCCATCAACATGCTTTATCAGATTTCCTGTCACCTACTTTAACAGAATGTTGCATTTTTGTAGAATGTTGCACATCAGTGGTAGATTTCATCAGTGTGTGTTTGTTGATGTGTTGTTGTTCTCCATCAGGTCTGTCAGGTGTAGCAGGGTTTCCAGGTGTAAAGGGAGATGCTGGCTCACCAGGTTAGTGTGTGTGTGTGTGTGTGTGTGTGTGTGTGTGTGTGTGTGTGTGTGTGTGTGTGTGTGTGTGTTTCTGTGTATGTGTGTGTGTGTGTGTGTGTGTGTGTGTCCAGTACTGCTGATCATTCATACTGCCTCACCACAAAACACTCAATGGTTTTATTTGTTAAAGGACAAGTTCACAGAAATCGTTTCTTCAGATGAACACAAAGAAATAGTTTAAGAATGAAATATCGTCAGAATTAATGCATTAATATACAAAATCTTAACACCTCGGCAGCCCATATCACACAAGTCAAGTGAGTGGCACTACCTGATAAACCACAAGCCTCAAGGGTTCAAATGTTCTGTTCATTTTGAGTTCATTCTCACCTGCTCTTCTTAACCTGTCTGTTTTTCATGTACATTATTTTTGTGCTATTTTTGCTCATGCAGATTTTTGGCTTCACAGGATATTTCTTAACACACTGGAGTCATTTGGATTAATGTAATGATGGATTTATGTGCTTTTGGCTTTAACATTTTGAAAATTATAAAATACATTTTTTGTGTTCACCTGAAGAAATTAAGTCATATACATTCAAGCTATACATTTTTTAGTATGTGTGCTGCATATGACAAGTTGAGCCTTTTTCTCTCTCTCTCTCTCTCTCTCTCTCTCTCTCTCTCTCTCTCTCTCTCTCTCTGTCTCTCTGTCTCTCTGTCTCTCTCTCTCTCTCAGGGAGGACGGGTGAGCCTGGACCACCGGGTGAAAAAGGAGAGAAAGGAGAGAATGGAGTGATGGGGCCAGTGGGCATCAGTGGTCCACCTGGTAATGAGCTCTTCACAACCATCACAAAACTAATGACTAAACCACCACAGCATGATAGCAGATACACATCTGTTTCACTTTCCAGGTCTTGTGGGCTTAAAAGGGGATCGAGGAGAGCAAGGATTACAAGGTACATGGTTTATGTACATGTGTTTATGAATGGTTTATGTTTATGTGACAGCTCTGATAGAACCTTATCTGGTTTTGTGCATTCAAGGTTCTGACGGTCAGCCAGGTTCTAAAGGAGAGAACGGGTTTCCTGGAATTCCAGGGCCTCCAGGACATCCAGGTACATTCAGACCATTTTAAAGGGATAGTTCACCTGAAACACCTAAACATTTTGTCATCATTTATTTACTCTCATGTTGTTTGTGACTCTTCAGTGTAACACAAAAATGTCTCAGTGGTTTCAACATTCTTCAAAATATCTTCTTTTGTGTTCTGCAGTAAAAAGAAAGTCATACAGGTTTACAGGGACAGTAACACAAATATTTCTTTCTCTCAGGGCCTAAAGGAGACGTCGGGTTTCGTGGTGAACGAGGAGAGCCGGGACCTGCAGGACCTGGAGGTAAGAACGCTTGTGTACACATGGGTAAATACACTTATCTATATCACAGCGGGTCTTGATTTGAGGGTTTGTGGGTCTTTTAGGACCTCCTGGTCCAAGTGGGCCGACTGGACTAGAAGGACCACCTGGAGAAAAAGGCTCACCTGGACCAAAGGGAGACTCGGGCAATCCAGGTAAGACAAGAGCAGGCAGGTCTGATATAGACTTTTTTTGTAAATTATTAACTGTCTACATTTTTTCAGGAATCCCTGGACTTGCGGGCCAAAAGGGTCATTCAGGCATTCCAGGTATATAAGTATCAATAATGTACTTGTGTCTGTGTTTTATGGTGAATAAGTCACAGATTGAAGGATGTTGATGTTGTATAAATTTCAGCATCTGGACGGCTTTGTTTTTCATACACCCATAAATAAGATGTTGAATCATCCGATTTATGAAGTAAAATCACTAAAAGTCTTCCTTCTGCTTTGAGTAACTGTGATATATGTTTATGTTGTTAAGAGTGATGTGCAGTGATATCAAAAATACTTACTATTAACATGATGAACTACTGCCGTTACTATGAATGGGGTGGATTGCAACGCTCAATATGGCCATTCCAGTAAAGTAATAGATAAAGACTGATGACTCGTGAGGCACTAGACAACCTGTGCACATGTAAAATGCAAGTTAGGCCCGACATGTACAGTTTGCACACAGCTTTTGTCAAGAATAAGTCATTTATGCATGTTTTAACATCGTATGCTGTAGGGCTGATCCTGGGCACTGGCAGATGTTGAACAGCTTCCATCAACATGCTTTATCAGATTCCCTGTCACCTACTTTAACAGAATGTTGCATTTTTTGCATTTCACATAACCCACTTGCTCCTTATTCTCATTATGCACATGGTCAAAACTATTCCACATCTCAGACTTTGCTTTAGTTGCTGGTGCAACCAAAATGTAATCGCAAGCCTCCGTTTCACCTCCTCAGCATCCATTTTCACATGACCGCTCATTTACAGCGCAAGCCCGTGTAAAATGATAGAAATTAAGCCCGTCGGGTTTGGGCAAAGATCATCAGCTCAAAGTTTTTTATCCTTTCACATGACAAAAACATCTCACACATTCAGTACAGGTAACAATTTTGTTATACAAAATAAAAATGTAAATGAAACATTACAATTGAAAATGACAGATTTTCTAACAATGTAAAGTAAAGTAAAATGATTATACGTTTATGCCAGCATGTGAAAACAAAGTGAAATATGTTTAATTTTGTGGGGTTGTCTGACCTCATGATGAACAAGGAAAGGTGCAGCAGCATGCATGAAAATAAGAGAATCTCTGAGATTAGATTTATGCATTTTGGCAGACGCTTTTATCCAAAGCAACTCACAATGCATTATACTATCATTTTCTTGGAGTATGAGCAAGCCCTGGAAACAAACCCATGACCTTTGGCATTGTTAGCACCATGATCTAACCACTGAGCTACAGGAAAGACATCCATTTCATTTGTTTCCTTGAAGCACCACACACACACACGCACGCACGCACACACACACACACACACACACACACACACACACACACACGCATGCATGCACGTGCGCACACACACACACACATCAGTGGTAGATTTCATCACATCATGTTGTTGTAGATCAGGTTAGCAGGGTTTCCAGGTGTAAAGGGAGATGTGGTTTGTTGATGTGTTGTTGTTCGTAGCGGTTTGCGTGTGTGTGTGTGTGTTTCTGTGTATGTGTGTGTGTGTGTGTGTTAGCGTGTGTGCGTGTGTGGTCTGTCAGTGTGTAGCAGGGTTTCCGTGTGTGTGGTGTAATGTGTGTGTGTGTGTGTGTGTGTGTGTTGTGTGTGTATGTGTGTGTGTGTGTGTGTGTGTGTGTGTTTCTGGATGTGTGATGCTGGCGTGTGCGTGTGTGTCACCAGCGTGTTGTGTGTTTCTGTGTATGTGCGTGTGTGTGTGTGTGTGTGTGTGTGTTTCTGTGTATGTGTGTGTGCGTGTGTGTGTGTTTCTGTGTATGTGTGTGTGTGTGTGTGTGTGTGTGTGTGTGTCTGTGTGTGTGTGTGTGTGTGTGTGTGTGTGTCCAGTACTGCTGATCATTCATACTGCCTCACCACAAAACACTCAATGGTTTTATTTGTTAAAGGACAAGTTCACAGAAATCGTTTCTTCAGATGAACACAAAGAAATAGTTTAAGAATGAAATATCGTCAGAATTAATGCATTAATATACAAAATCTTAACACCTCGGCAGCCCATATCACACAAGTCAAGTGAGTGGCACTACCTGATAAACCACAAGCCTCAAGGGTTCAAATGTTCTGTTCATTTTGAGTTCATTCTCACCTGCTCTTCTTAACCTGTCTGTTTTTCATGTACATTATTTTTGTGCTATTTTTGCTCATGCAGATTTTTGGCTTCACAGGATATTTCTTAACACACTGGAGTCATTTGGATTAATGTAATGATGGATTTATGTGCTTTCTGGCTTTAACATTTTGAAAATTATAAAATACATTTTTTGTGTTCACCTGAAGAAATTAAGTCATATACATTCAAGCTATACATTTTTTAGTATGTGTGCTGCATATGACAAGTTGAGCCTTTTGTCTATTTAAGTCATGGCACAGTTAATATGAGATTTAATTGTTGGAATTGCGATTATTTTAGGATTTCGATTGAATTCAAGTAGATGGGACTGTTGTCTTGATATGACTGAAATAGCTGCCCTGAGGCACAGCAAACATGACGGCATAGTGCAGCTACTTACTAGTAAAAGGAGTAATACACAGAATCATTGGGTGATTTATTACGAATAAAACTGTTTTATAACATCATTTATACTCGTGTTTTTGTCAGACTCTATCAAAAGCAGATATGAATTATATTAGTATGTGTGTCCTGAAGTGACTGAAACATATTGATTGATGTTTTCTTTCTGTCAGGTGTACCTGGACAGAAGGGAGAGCCAGGTATTTTGTTGCACTTGTTTATAATAAGCATGTGTTTATAATATTGTTTTGTAAAGAAATTGACTGTGTTTAAACAGGTCCTAAGGGTGATCCAGGACGACCAGGTGCTACCACGACACCCGGTAAATCCATAATAACTCATTCAGATTTGTGTACTTCTATGTATGTTGTAATGTTTCTTATAGTGGAATTTATTGTTGTGATTTATGAAGATTATCGTATGACGTAGATTTACATGAATGACTTCGTGCATTCATATCCGACGTGGCTTATGGGCAATTCCAGTGTTGTGTAGGTGATATTATCAGTCAGTAATGTCTTCTCAAAGAATGTATTTATAACCAATATATTGAATCATCTGTTTATATTTTGCCCTGTTGATAGAGTCCAGATAAATAATAGTCTATATTTGATAAATGTGACAAAAAACACATGTTTTTAAGAGAAAACAAACTTTCTGTAAATTAAAATACACAAAGCAGAAGCAAACACAAAGAGATCAAATAGTAGTTCAAATATGTTGTTGATGTACAGTATAGATCATTTCCATTTGACCTCTGTTCATGTTGAATTTCATCCGTTCAACGCTGCAGGTGGATGAACAGTGTTTGTGTGTTTGTGTGTAGCTGTAGTGCGTTTGGTGGGAACAGCCAGCCGTGGCAGACTGGAGGTGCTTCATCAGAATGTCTGGGGAACGGTGTGTGATGATAGCTTTGACAGTGTGGACGCTCTGGTGGTGTGTAAGATGCTGGGCTTCCAGAGGGCCAATCAGGTGTATACTGCCAGCGGAGGTGAGAGATCTGTAACACATGCTCAGGACATTTAGATTACAGCTCTTGAATAGCTCTCAGACCTGTATCTTCCACAGGAACCGGAAAAATCTGGCTGGATGAAGTGAGATGTAGCGGCCGTGAGCTGAACATCTTTGACTGTCCACATGCAGGGATAGAAAACCATAACTGTAACCACAGAGAGGATGTGGGAGTTAGTTGTGCTTGAGAAACGGCATGACGTGAAATAACACTTCTGTGACAACAAATCATAGTCATTATATTGGTACTTAAGCATACATTTTACATAATACATAATACATTTTCCAATTTCTAACCTTACATCTATGGTACAATTATATCTTATATGAAATATTTTATTTGAAATAAATATCACTTATTTGATGGCATGGCATTTATTCATATAAACCCACACCATGTCCTAACCAAACCTGACGTGACGCCGCATTATGCAATAAAATGTATATTTTTCATGTTAATCAGAGTTTTTGTTTTAACCAGCCGTGACATCAATCAGCACTATTTAAAGATCATTTTTAAATTTTCATTTCTGTGCCATGAAAGTGTTGCACCTTATGAATAATAATCATCAAACATAGATGATTATAGAAGGTAAGAAAGAAAACCCCAAGTTTCACAAAGAAAGTCAAAGAAGAAATCAAATCACATGGTCTGGTGCATCATCACAGAGGATGTTTGTGCACACACGTGTTCTGTGATTGATCACACCCCTTATGTCACGCCCCTTTGTGCATTCAGTGCGGACAGTCACATTTGTATCGTGTCACGTTTGGTTAGGACATAGTGTACAGTGGACAGTGTTGACTGTAGACACACTCAACACCAATATAATCTTAACACATATTCTGTGCTACTATTGTTATTCAGGGCCTGTTATTCTCTCTGTCTGGGGAGCCAAAGTTAGTAAAGGTGGATCAAGCCTGAGGTGCTCTGGAGAGGCCACACTAATAAATAAATGATGCAGTTAATGACAGACATAATAATGAGAGGAGAGAGAGAGAGAGAGAGAGAGAGAGAGAGAGAGAGAGAGAGAGAGAGAGAGAGAGAGAGAGAGAGAGAGAGAGAGAGAGAGAGAGAGACAGAGAGAGAGAGAGAGAGAGAGAGAGACAGAGACAGAGACAGAGACAGAGACAGAGACAGAGACAGAGACAGAGACAGAGACAGAGACAGAGACAGAGACAGAGACAGAGACAGACAGAGACAGAGACAGACAGAGAGACAGAGACAGAGACAGAGACAGAGACAGAGACAGAGACAGAGACAGAGAGAGACAGAGACAGAGACGACAGAGACAGAGACAGACAGAGACAGAGAGAGAGCAGAGAGAGTTGTATAATTTTTGTCATGCCAATAAAGCACACTTAAATTGAAAATTAAATTAAATTGAGAGAGAGAGAGAGAGAGAGAGAGAGAGAGAGAGAGAGAGAGAGAGAGAGAGTTTTATTCACAGAATTAAAATGTTTCAGTTATTTACAGATTTATACTTTAAAAACAAACAATCACTGATGGATTCTCTCTGGTATAACAACAGTGCATTAAATATATTTGTAATATAATATTAATATGAAATAACAAATAATATGCACACAGATCAGATCCAATTAAAATTTTGTCTGTGCTATGAATGAAAAATAAAATAATGCACATTTTTAGTAGTTTTACTTCTCTTGTCGTATTATTTTGGTGGATATGTAGTACATTACGTCTAATTTAAGAATAATTATGTTTTAATTCTCCCGTGAATCACAAAATATTGCGATAGCCGAGTGCTTGTTCTGTTCCTGCTTTAGTTCAGAGATTCACTTAATAACAGACTAAAACTGTCTCTTCTGCATCAGAATTAAATTATGAGAAGTATAAGAAACTGGTTTTGATCCGCAATGGCTCAGGAAAGATTTTCACCGGCAAAAGAGGTGGTTTCATCTGTATTAGGTAGAACGCGTTTTAACTTTTTGTATTATGTCTCATTGTTAATGTATTTTAAATGCAGATTTTATATATATATATATATATGTATATCATGCCCCTCAAGCACGAAAGTAAAACTGCCTATGGTAGTAATATCACTAGCTATTAATAGTCTGACTCCTACTGACATTCAGTGTCAACAAAATGTTTTAATGACCAAATACAAACAAAAATAACTTTTTAGTCTTACATGTGAAAGATAATTTCCCGAAAACTGTTGTAAATTGTGTGGCGGCTTGTACAGCCTCAAGCAGCACATGAAACAGGCATTTTTCTCCAGTCCAGTAATGAGAGTTATGGAAACGTTGACCTGACTAAGATGGCCGCGTTGACTTGCGATCCAGAGGCCAATGTTGCGTCTAGTAATTATATATATATATATATATATATAGTGGTCACGTATGGTGGTCACCATAGACATATATATATATACCTGTATATATAATCATAGACATATGACATATGATATATATCTATGATATTGATATTATAGATCAGTGGTTGTGACGATGAAAGTTCAGAATGCTCACTCGTCACATGATTCATGTAGACTTGAGAGAGAAAGGCTCAGCTCGACTCACTTTTGGGGGGTTCCACTGCGTACAGTACCTGGTAATTTATATATTTTATAGTTTTCATGTTGTTAGTACATCTAAATCAAATAAACTCGTGCATCAAAACATTCTAGTTGATTTTTCCTCAATAAATAATCACATTTAGGTGAAGTTATCAGGTATTAAATTTGAAAAGTTTATAACCACAAACAGTTTATTGTTATTCTCTTGAAAATGTCACAGAAAATGTGTCAAATATTTCATCTTGAGTCTTATACCTGTCAATCAATTTTTAGTTTGTCATGAGTAGAATAAAATTCATCAAAGAAACATTAAAGACAATAGGGAAATAACACAGGTGTTCCTCCTGAGGAACGGTGACAGTTAACAGGTTAAATTACTATTAAATTTATTATTTAATTATTAATTTACTATAAAATTAGACTATACTATAGGACAACATAAAGTAAAGGACACAGACAACATGTTTGACATGCTATGTAGTTTGTTAGCCCACACAGAAATCTGATAATTATTATTTATATTTAAAATACATTAAAACACACAATAGAATATATTACATGGCAGAAATTAATTGATAAATCCATTACTGTAAAAAAGTGTGACAATAAATATATATAAAATATTATTCTATTATAAATAAATACAAAGTTATAAATGATTGTGTATAAACGTTTTAAGCGTTTTAACTTCATATTATGTTTTTTGTATGTATTAATTAGTTAAGTGAAGGGTGCATAAGAATAAAAAGTCATAAATATAACACTAGTTATTAAGCTTAGTTATTGAATATGCGTGATTATTGAAATACTAATAATCATAATTAATACTACTAATAATAATTCAAACTATTATTAAATATTAAAAGAGGTGATTGTCTTTGAGGTAGGTAAAGGTAGTTGATCAAACAGATTCTAAAACACTGATGTAACATCATATAAATGCTACATAAGTTTTTTTATTCATTTTTATGTGTGTTCACATATGAAAGTTCATGTGGCTAATCACAAATGATAAAGTGTAACTCATAAACGCTTGTCAAGGCTGCTGCTGTCAGTTTGTTGTGATATTTTGTTGTGTAGTTGTGTAATTGTAAGCTGGTGCACTTTCTCCCCCTGCTGGAGAACATTGATCATATCAGAAGAGAAAATCTACACAACAATCATTATAGAAGTTACACAATTTAATCCAAATAGATTTACATTTTACATTTCAGCATTGAGCAGATGCTTTTATCTTAGAATAATGAAAAAACAAACATTGAAGCAGTTTATTATAAGGAGGTCATAATATATGAAGTGCTATACAAAGTTACAAAGATTGTACAGCGATGAGTTACAATCTAATAAATCTTCTTTTAAATGCACAACTATAAAAGCCAACATTATGTGTGGACAAAAGTTTGTGATAATGTGTTTTAATGTTACAGTAGATCTTAGTCTGCTAAACATATCAGAGAATTGAAAGCACACAACTGTGTAACATGTCATGATCTGGTGTAGTGTGACGTTATGAAGATATGAAGATGTGTTCCTAAAGAATCTTATAAATGTGTGTCTTCAAATGCATTTAATGCAGTAATCTGTATTGTGTGAAGAAAAGACTGTCGTTAGATATCAACAAGAAAAGTTATTATAAGCGTTAAATCTCAATAATTATAAATTCATCCATTTATTCTCTAAAGCTGTTTGTCTTCTGCAGGATGACTGAAGTTTATTCCAGCATCTAAAAAGAGAAATCTTAATTCACTTCAAACTTCAGGTCAGGGCAGCGTGTGACTCTATATTAAACTACAATGTCTTTAAACGAATATATAATCTTACTTTATTCATTTTTACTTGAATTGTCCTGAATTATGTGTTTCGTGTTTTAACTTTTCACTGTTCACATTATATTGAATGGACAACAGTTTATTTTTGTCCTTAAATTTCATTGGTTGAAAAGTGCTTCAGGATTGATGAAATTGAGTCCATCAGTGACGTCCCAGACAGTCTGCCCGTCTACAAAAGACATCATATATAAAAAACATGTATTTATAAAACAAACTTGTATTTTGTCATCATATGATGAAGCACATTCATGAAAATGTGTCTTTAAACAAGTCCACTACATTCAACTTCACATCCACAACTGATAACTTATAGATACAATCTGAACTTTCTATAACCACGTACAGGTGACGGAGCATCTACTGACCTCTAAAAACACAAGAAGTTGAGTTTCTCCTCACAGTCTCTGGGTGTCAAGGTCTTCTTATTCCTGTCGAGAGCTCCACAGCGTTGGTTTGTGTCAGGACAATCAGGCAGTCCAATGTTTAATGCAGAGTTAAGATCATCTCCACTGACCCAGGCCCATTCACCGGCTAGAAAGCGCAGACCAATCCACACGTATTGTGTTTGAGCTCCTGTGATTTTACTGAGAGCGTATTCTTTGCTATTCACGGAGGGCAGGGTTGCCAGATCATCATAATGATTTCTGCAGTATTCTAGAGCTCCCTCCCAGCTCTCAGTCTGCTGATCCATGACAAACTCAAACGTCATGCAGAAGAAAGGATGTTTATCAGTGCATTTACCATCATGCAGTTTCTTACTATCTTTGTTTAGAAAGGCACAGTCATCATTATCCGGCTGTTGATCATCCCAGATAATTCGTGTTGCAACTTTACCTCCCGACCACTTCCAGATTCCTAATCGTTTATAGAGTCCAACCCAGGCATGATCCAATGGATCACCAGCATCTTCTAAAAACTGCTGTTCCTCAGTGCTGCTGGTGAAGGTGGACAGGTCATGATAGTTTGTTCTGCAGTGTTTTACCGCTTCATCATAATCTTTATTCTGATTTATAAAGTAATGTTGTTTCATAGCACATGATGTGAGTCCATAGAGCTGTATGATGAGGATGACAGTGAGTGTAGTCTTCATCTTTATCCAGTGAAGAGCTTTTGTGTCTTTATAATGAAGATAGAAGTGTGAATGATGACACAGACTCTCTCTTACTTAAACTGACATACAACCAATAACAAAAGAGTCTGATGAAGAGTCCAATCACAACACGCCTTTAAAGACACAACACACAAATATATCAGGTGTGTGTAGCCAATCAGAAAGCTTTAAGTCACGCACTGCATTTAAATAAACTTGAAATGTTTCTAAGAAAACAACTGTGAGGTCAATCTGGAATAAAAAAAATGTTTGCATGTCTTACAGAATTTGTTTAGCACAGTGGACTGTCATTATATTCATTTAAGAGTGAGATGTGAAAGCTGCTGTTGGCCTACATTTGATCATATTAAACTGTAGATGCCAATCTGTCTTACATTGAAATGGGCTGAACTGAAAGAAATGATAGAAAAAGTCACGAAATATATAAAGAAATTGCAATAATATCAGGAATTGTCGGTAAGCTTCCACACAGAAATCTTATATACTGCAATATATTTAAAACGTTTTAAGTTCATATATGGTGTCATGTTTGCTGGTGTGTGGTAGTGATAAATCCTCAAGAGAAGACAAGCTTGGGAATCATTTAAACTTCAGTTTAATTAAACAAAAGCAGGCGGACGAACACATGAAAGGTTTTGAATGATTGAAAATAATGAGAATTGTAGTGTATACTAGTGAAAGTACTGACTAGAGTCAGTTTAACATCTGCACTTTAACACAACACTGCTACATCTCCACAATACTGCTTGTACAGGCTAAGTGAGCTAAAAAATTATATAAGGTCTATATCCTAATATCTGTGTTTTATTACGGTACTATCATGTCAAAGAAAGAGCGTGCGGCACTTATTACCCTTTTTACTGTAATATCAGCAAAGCAGAGAAGCTGCGCTATCAGGTCCAAAACCTGTCACTGTTTTTATATGCTTACAGGGGACTAAAGCGATCATGAATATGTATGACAATTTTTAATGGGACTAGGCAGAAATTTAGGGGCCTAAAAAGGGCCTAGTGACGCCACTGACCATGATCTTTAATTACATTTACATTTAGGCATTTGTCAGCATTAACAATTTGAATTTAATGCAGCAGCAACTGATAGCCAATGGAGAGAGATGAGGAGTGGCGTGACATGTGCTCTTTTGGGTTCCTGGAAGACAAGTCTTGCTGCAGCGTTCTGTATCATCTGAAGTGGTTTGATTGTTCGTGCAGGAAGACCAGCCAGAAGAGCATTGCAATAGTCCAGTCTGGAGATTACCAGGGCTTAGACAAGCAGTTGGGCAGCGTGCTCTGTGAGATATGGCCTGATCTTCCTGATGTTGTAAAGTGCATATCTACAAGACTGTGATATCCTTGAGATGTGTTCGGTAAAGGACAGCTGGTCATTGAAGATTACACCAAGGTTTCTTACTGATTTAGATGGTGTAATGGTTGTGTTGCCAATTTGAATTGTGAGGTTGTGTTGTGTTGTAGGTGAGGCCGGAAGTACCAGGAGCTCAGTCTTGGCTAGGTTTAGCTGGATTTGGTGTTCAGTCATCCAAGATGAGATGACGAGTGTATGTTGATATGCGAGCTCAAGCTCGATGCCCATGCAAAGAATTCTGCTCGTATGAAGTCATACAGAGCCATATTGTACCCTGACGAAGTGCATTCGGCACAGAAATACTCCATCATACACCCGACTCGCTATTTGAAACTTTGACCATGTCTAGTATGATCATCCAACTCATGAGAATCCAATCAGTGAGAGAAATGCATGTAAACTAGTTTATATGCCACTGACATTTAGTATTGTGTATGTTTGGTATTTTTTGCAGTAAATAATGAGGAAACCCGAACAGAAACGAGGATGTAGTGATGTTGACGGAAACTGAGTCATCAGTGTCCCAAAGTGTAGCAGAGCTGCCAACTCTCACGCCGTGTGACACGCGGTTTTGTCTGCTTTCACACGCACTCACGCCACACATCCAATTACTCACGCAAAAAAAACGATCTTGGGCCGAGACTCGTTCAAGCCCGACGGTAGATGGCGCTGATGGCGTCTATGGCTGGCTGTACCCCGAAGTTAGCGACAGAAGAAGAGATACCCCGAAAGAACGAGAGAAACTACCACCACGAGAATCTGAGCTGAGTTGGTATGCAACAATAAATGTTGTCCAGTTGAGTACTCACTCTCTTAAACTTTAAATCTTAAAAGAAATTATTTGTTTGTGTTTGTGCGTGTGTCTGTGAACATGATTTAGTGTGGTGAATGTAAACTCAGCTGCAGCAGGAGAGCATACTGATTATGCCTCATTTTTAGTTATCTTTGCAATGCATTCATCTGTTTTATTGCTTGAAACAGTTGTACTGTTTAAGCACTTTATTTGTTTCTGATGGTCCATGTGGTGGGAGGCTTTGAATGAAGAATAATATCCCTCCCTAACTAATCTTGTGTTGTTTTTGGCTGAACATAAATCATCAAGTGCTCTTGAGAATACAATTATTCACAGCATAGGCTAGGTTTCAGTTAAGAATGAGTTTAATACCATTCTAATGAAAATATCAATCAACCTACCTATAGGTCAAATCTTAAACACTGCTCTATGAATAAGGCTTTATTGTGGTCATTTAGGCACAACAATAGTTGTCTGGTTGAATGCTCAGCTCAAGTCTAGAAGGCCCTACAAGTCATGATGACGAACATGAATCAGAATAAGTTCAGGTATTGCACATCTTTAGCAGACCACCCCAAAATCCACTAGAATGCCGGAAATCACATCTACTTAATCCAAAATTTCCTGGGGTTGGACCTTCAGCTGTGTCTGCTTCACAGAATGTAACCAATATTGTCCATCTCCAGTAGGCTGACCCTATCAACGGCTTTGGGCCACCAGAATTCAGGGTACAACATCAACTTAATTCAAATTCTCTGATATCTGAGCCACCAACTTGTGTAGCTGTGTGCGCGGCATAATTTTGATCACCCCTGACAAATCTCACTCCAAGGTTTTTTGATGGTGTAGTGAGCCAGGGTTCTTACCAGTACACAAGTTCATGTACACCATATACTGATTCACTATCAGGAGCTGATAGAGACACACCATTTGACAAGAAAAAAAGTTAATTTTGATCATTTAAAGAAACTTAAATTATTTCATTGATGATGATAGTTGTAGTTTTCCCTGCCGATGGAAATCAGTTGGACAGGACTCACAAACATTTGAAATGTTTACAATCCTCATCTTCAGTTATTGCTGGTGACACGAACTGCTGCAAATGATATGAAAACTGCTACTGCTTAAGTAAAAGCTGCTGAGGATAACACAGACGTGATGCCATTGACAAGTAAAAGCGGGACATTACGCTGGTAAATGAACAAAATATATAACACTGTGCTTGTGCTTTTTGGATATTAATGCAAAAATCATACATACTGTGTCTTTAAATTTGTTTCATTTGTCAAACTCAATTGAAGTTTTAAACAATGCTCACTGTTGTGTTAGCATTACCAGCACAATGTCTTTCAATGAAAACAACATTCCCAATCAGTGTTAGTCAGTCTGTTCTTAACTCTTCTGCACAATGAGGTAACCTCATAAAACCACCAACACAAGAGAAACACAACAGAACACGAAACATTCACAAATCTCCTCCTGTTCTCATCCTGATTGAAAATGCCTAAAATAACACTTGATTTCTACATTTACTTTCATTCTCCAGTCTCATGCAAAGCATGCTTGAGCTGGAAACCTTCAGCAATGGTAGTCGAACTCAAATCATAACATGAATGGATTAAATTACTTGCTTGAACATGATTTATTCTCATTAGTATAACCTCATTTTTTAAGTTGAATTGTCACATGCTATAATTAAGATGTTTTAACTTTTAGGAGCGGTTTCACAGACAGACCTTATATTAAGACAGGACCAGACCTTTGTTAAATTAGGACATTTAAGTGGTTTTTACAAGCAAGCCTTTCAAAAAGCATTACTGGTTTGCATTTTGAAACAAAACGATAGCACTGGCATATTTTTAGATCTGTAATCATGCAAGCTGTTTTTAGTTAAAACAGCTCAGAAATGCAGTTAATCTGGGACTAGTCTTAAGCCCTGTCTGGAAAACCGCCCTTAAAGTTCATTCACAAAATAGATGGTTTTAAAAAAAAAAAAGAGCTATTTGCACTAGTGTGTGTAAAAATTAGGTTTGCTTTGAGTGTGAATATATTTGTTCCCAAAACTGTTCCAACATTTATTTACATGTATTCATTTGGCAGATGCTTTTATTCAAAGCGACATACAGTGAATTCAAGTTATACATTTTATCAGTATGTGTGTTACTAACTGTCAAATCGTAAATAATAAATGTCTTAATAACGCTGCCTAAGGTCAAGCATTGTAATAGAAATAATAATAACTAAATAATCCCTAAATTTAATCAAAAAATTAGACAGGTTTTATAAGATGATATAAATTTTGATGATATCCTGGTAAAACTCTTTGTCTTTAGATTTTTACCCATCTAGATACAGGACACTAAATGAATTATAAACTGTACTGGTATTTTCCCCTTTAACGTAATTAATTATAAAATGCTATTTGGTAAATAGTTCAATGTAGATTCCTTACTCATATTTGAGTTCAGCTAAGGTTAAACAAGGTTTCGACACGACTGGAAAGTGAAAGGTACATGTGAATAATTTCCCATGCAAACATTCTGACTTTGGTTTTCAGGTCAACTGTGAATGAATGTAAATGTTCTTGTTCTTGGTCTAATAACGTCATGTAACATGGTAGTAAGTCAACAACTGCCTTTTGGTTTTTGCACTCGAGACCAGTGCACTGTGTCTGTGAGAAATGATTCTTTACACTAATCTAAGTAAATCAAACTTTCTTCTAAATGATGGTTGCAGATGAAAGAAGAATGGTTGCAAACATTGCCAAATAGACAACAATTAAATATTAAATTAAATCAATTATCATTTATATATTTGTTTATTATGTGTACACACTTATACGTACACACTTAATAATGCTGGGTTAAAAATAACCCAACTAGTAACCCAACTATAGATTACTATAGCACCTGTCATGTTGTGCGTAATACAAAGCCCTCTACAGGGATATTTGTGTAACATAAAGAAATGGTCACTGAGAGAAAGTGAAAGAATCTCTTGAAAGAATCACAGTTTCCACAGCAAACATCATGTACGTTCTGCGCATGCGTGAGGGAAAATGCCGGCAGTAACTCTCACACGCCAGCAGGTGGCAGCACTGATCGTTGGATGGCAGTATGTCCGCATTAAGCGCATACTGTACAGGAGTAAAGTCTTGCAGGTTACCTCGTTACTGTATTGTCTCATGCACAGAATAAATACTGTACACATACGTCTCAGTTTACAGATAATAATAATGATGAGGTCTATACTGACCTCATTTACAGGAGTGAAGCATGACCTGCAGTGCACATCAAGAATGATGAAAACTATTATCAACATCTAACTTTATTCCAGGTATCAAAAGTGTTATGTAGCATAGTTATTTATTTGAATAAACATTTTCTGAATAAAAATTGTTGATTTAAATAATAAAAAGTCTTTTTGTCTCCCAGTTGCTTCAGAGCACACACTTATTTTGCTCTCTCTACTAAAACCTCTTTATCTTCTGCTTCTATGGAACATAAAGCGTTAAATTATCGAATAACTGTATTCATGCTGCGTGAATCAACTAAATTTATCATTATTATCTGACTAATACACAGGCCTAAAAATCTGGGGGCCTCTAGTCTGTTTTTTTCTTATATGGGGTCTCTTATGCCTCATACACTTTCTGTGAGCTCCCAGTGTATTACAAATGTAGAATCACAGAACTTCACTTGCAAGTTTAGTAATAGTAAAAAATGTTCAATCACATATAGCTATAAGGTCACATGTTATAAGTGAATTTATTATTCTGAATATGTTTGCACGTCTACTTGCGATGAGGTGTTGGTCATGACGGTATAGAGCGCGGATAGTGACGGTGTTTTGTGGGTGGAGCTTATAGGTGTTGTGGGTGGGGCTTAGGTGGAGGCAGACCGCTTCGTTAATGCCAGCTGGGGACATTTTGTTTTAAACAGTGACTGAACAAAATGAGATTTGATCAGACTATTTACAGTTACTCACTGTCTGGGGTGTTCTGACACCGGCCCTGTGACTGTTACTTGAGAAAGTGAACGGACGGAACCGGACTGACAGACCCGCACACACTTATTCACTTGATGGATGATCTTACGCGCTTATGTGAGAAATTAGTTCACTTGCTTCCCAATTTTTGATTAAGTGGGTATACATGATTAATCTATAACCGACCATATCAACAAAAGACAATACTTTATTTAACCATTTAACTATTATTTTACTTGATATTAAGAGTGAAGAGTGTTACATCTGTGTCTGACACCAAACAACACAACGACACACTTCTTGTGTAGCTGTTGTCTCTGTGCACAGCTGTTGTCTCTGTGGTGTAGCTTTGTCTCTGTGCATGTGTAGCTGTTGTCTCTGTGCACTTCATAAAATGTGTAGCTGTTGTCTCTGTGCAGCTGTTGTCTCTGTGCACTTCATGTGTAGCTGTTGTCTCTGTGCACTTCATGTGTAGCTGTTGTCTCTGTGCACTTCATGTGTAGCTGTTGTCTCTGTGCACTTCATGTGTAGCTGTTGTCTCTGTGCACTTCATGTGTAGCTGTTGTCTCTGTGCAAACAAGCTGTTGTCTCTGTGCACTTCTTGTGTAGCTGTTGTCTCTGTGCACTTCATGTGTAGCTGTTGTCTCTGTGCACTTCATGTGTAGCTGTTGTCTCTGTGCACTTCATGTGTAGCTGTTGTCTCTGTGCACTTCTTGTGTAGCTGTTCTGTCTTCTGTGTAGCTGTTGTCTCTGTGCACTGTCTCTGTGCACTTCATGTGTAGCTGTTGTCTTGTGCACTTCATGTGTAGCTGTTGTCTCTGTGCATGTGTAGCTGTTGTCTCTGTGCACTTCTTGTGTAGCTGTTGTCTCTGTGCAGCTGTTGTCTCTGTGCACTTCTTGTGTAGCTGTTGTCTCTGTGCACTTCTTGTGTAGCTGTTGTCTCTGTGCACTTCTTGTGTAGCTGTTGTCTCTGTGCACTTCTTGTGTAGCTGTTGTCTCTGTGCACTTCTTGTGTAGCTGTTGTCTCTCTGTGTAGCTGTTGTCTCTGTGCACTTCTTGTGTAGCTGTTGTCTCTGTGCACTTCTTGTGTAGCTGTTGTCTCTGTGCACTTCTTGTGTAGCTGTTGTCTCTGTGCACTTCTTGTGTAGCTGTTGTCTCTGTGCACTTCTTGTGTAGCTGTTGTCTCTGTGCACTTCTTGTGTAGCTGTTGTCTCTGTGCACTTCTTTGTGTAGCTGTTGTCTCTGTGCACTCTTGTGTAGCTGTTGTCTCTGTTCTTTGTGTAGCTGTTGTCTCTGTGCACTTTGTGTAGCTGTTGTGTAACTGTTGTGTCTCTGTGCACTTCTTGTGTAGCTGTTGTCTCTGTGCACTTCTGTGTACTGTCTCTGTGCACTCTTTTGTGTAGCTGTTGTCTCTGTGCACTCTTGTGTGTGTTGTCTCTGTGCACTTCTTGTGTAGCTGTGTGTCTCTGTGCACTTCTTGTGTAGCTGTTGTCTCTGTGCACTTCTTGTGTAGCACTGTGCACTTCTTGTGTAGCTGTTGTCTCTGCACTTCTTTGTGTAGCTGTTGTCTCTGTGCACTCTTGTGTAGCTGTTGTCTCTGTGCACTTCTTTGTGTAGCTGTTGTCTCTTCTTGTGTAGCTGTTGTCTCTGTGCACTTCTTGTGTAGCTGTTGTCTCTGTGCACTCTTGTGTAGCTGTTGTCTCTGCACTTCTTGTGTAGCTGTTGTCTCTGTGCACTTCTTGTGTAGCTGTTGTCTCTGTCTCTGTGCACTGTCTGTGCACTTTGTGTGTAGCTTCTTGTCTCTGTGTCTTGTGTAGCTGTGCACTTCTAGCTGTTGTCTCTGTGTGTGTAGCTGTTGTCTCTGCTTGTGTAGCTGTTGTCTCTGTGCAGCTGTTGTCTTGTGTACTATTGCACTTCTTGTGTAGCTGTTGTCTCTGTGCATGTGTAGCTGTGTCTCTGTGCTTGTGTAGCTGTTGTCTCTGTGCACTTCTTGTGTAGCTGTTGTCTCTGTGCACTTCTTGTGTAGCTGTTGTCTCTGTGCACTTCTTGTGTAGCTGTTGTCTCTGTGCACTTCATGTGTAGCTGTTCTCTGTGCTGGTTTGTATCGGCCGCTTCCAGTTCTCCTTTTGTTTTTTTTTTGGTTTTTTTACAAAAAAAAGTTCTTCAATTGAAGAACATTAAACATTATTACAGAATTACAGGCAACAAAAACAGAAGCGCCAAAGTTGGTAAGAATAAAATAAAAAAAATAAAAAAAAAAAAGACATTCACAAGACGCCATATACAGATTCATATCAATAGATTTAGCTTTGACATTTTTCACAACTTTAAGAGACTTGATAATAAAAATAAATTCGTTAAAGAAAACCTTTTGATAATCAACACTTATGAATGAAACCATTCAGGATGATAAAATTGACAAAATCTTGAACATTTTTATCATTTTCAAAGTAACAAAAATTTCTTTCACATTCTAAGTTACCATTAGATTCATTTTAACAGAAAAAAACCCAGAAAAACAATCTTTCCAAAATGATTGTACACTCTGGTATCCAGTTCTCCCTTTGTATAGCCGCCTGCTAGCGCCGTGACGTAACTGTGACGTCAGCACTAAAAGGGTCTATATTGTATAATTGTTCCTAAACTGACCATTAGAGGACGTAAGAGTTTTGTTCTTTCGCTTTGTTTAGTCTTTAGGAATCTGTGTGTCCAGTGTTGAATATCTGCAGACAAACTTAACCAAACATGATCCACCGAAAACTGTCAGGATGAGAAGAAGTGAGGCTTTTTGTTACAGCGATTATTGAGCTCATCTCTGTCTGGATAGATGTTCAGTAGAACAAGCGATAGAACCGAACAGAATGAACTTGCTTTACATCTGTTCTGTTATCTTAATGTTTACACAACACATCTGAAGAAAAACACTAAGCTTGATGTTAAACTGCATCAGGTGAATAAACAGATCACAGCAGTAATTTACATTATTCCGCACTTTAGACAGATTCATTACCGCAATCCTTTACTGTAATCATATTTTATCTTTGTAATTTTAGAATAAAAAATAATGTATATAAATCGAAATATTCTATACCAACAAGATATCTTATGTATATACATATATAGATATAATTATTTTTTTAAAGGATGACTAAGTAAAAAAAATGTTGAGTAAGTAAGTTCAAAACATTGGAAATTAATCAGGAGCCTTGTGTAACTTTGTGTAATTCAGTAATCATATTTAGCGACGTCTGTATTGACTGTTTTATGGTGAAATCAAACTCATATTTAAAACAGAGATGTTTTCATAGAGATTCTTCTGCATGAGAGATAGTTGAATGTTTAGACATTAACAGATGAAGCCTTATTGTCCTCATTACACATGAAACATTAAACTGTTGTCACAATGAAGGTATTACAAACTAGAAAAATATAAAAATATTTTTAAAAATTAAATGTTACGAACTAGGTCTTCCATTGCCGTCTCATTTGTAGTTAAATCTGAATAAATCTAAAATAAATGTAATTATTATTATTATTATTATTTGCTATTATTTTTGTACACATTCAGATTGTTCTAGACGCTGTTGGTGTTTTGGCTTCAGTTATTGCGCTGAAATCACTGCATGATTTAATGTTCTTCAGCGCTTAACCTAATTATTATCTTTATTTGAAACGATTTATTCAATTTATAGCACCATTCATTTTGTGGTTTGGCGTGCTGGTTTTGAAACCGTATTGTCAGAAACTGTATCGACATAAAGCTATTTTTAAGCCATGTTTATAGTTTCTCCGAGGATCCTTTGGGGATTTGGATGAATCTCTGTTCAGCTCAGTCAGGAATTGGACTCTCACACACGTGGCATCGAGGTGTTTTGTCGTGGATAGGCTCCCCGCACTCATCTGATGTGTTTCCGGTTGGAGTGGGTGACTGTGAGTGGTTGTTCATGAGAAGAAGAGGTGTCAAACTGTGAACGGGCACGCCGAGGGTCTGTTGTGCTGCCAACCCACTGAAAATACAGACCCACTTAAGTATAGCTCACAAAATGTGCTTAGTTGGGCCGGTGATTTGCGCGCTGTCACGGACACCGAGATAACGTTTCCGTCTGTTATATCCGATAGCGAACAGGATTCAGAACACATATCGCAGCGCGGGCTGTAATGGACGAACAGCGGGAAGATGAGAGAGATTCGAGCCTGTCTTCTCCAGCTCTGCTTCACCCGCTCCAGGCTGCAGAACACACGAACAGAACCACCAACTTCTTCATCGAGAACATCCTCAGTGCGGACTTCGGCTGCAGGAGGGCGCGCGGTCCGGCCGATTCCAGCTGCAGTAACGACAGCGTTTCCTCTTCGGTTTCATCTCCTGCCAGCACGAGACATTCTGAGGCAGATGATGCCAGTGGAGTTAAGTCATCTTCGGACAGTCCCGGTGAATCCTCCGCGCAGCAGCTGCTGTGGCCCGCTTGGGTTTATTGCACGAGATACTCTGACCGGCCGTCATCTGGTAAGACTTTCTGGACACGTTCATTTTTTACCCTTAACTAAAAGCAAGCCAACTGGAAACTTTATTTATTTTTTCCCTAATAAAACGATAACAAGACAAATATTTGAACATGCCGTATGCTTGAAATAATACTGTAAAATAATGATATTCTAATTGTAAAACATACTCATCGTGCACTCTAAAAAAGGATGTGTTATTTTTGAACACATTTTTTGTGTTATGCTGTTTAACACATAATGTGTCATTTTGTGTTAAATACATAAAAGGGACAACACATGTTGAGTTGAAAGTAACACAAAATGTGTTGTTTTTAAATTAACACAAAGATGTGTCTAGTTAGGGACGACACATCTGTGTGTGTCCCTAACTAGACACATCTTGTGTTATTTTAACACATCTGTTTTTAGAGTGTGTAATATTAATATTTAAATATTAATTTACATATACACCTTTTAATATTTACGTTTTTGCGCTGTATTTAATCTTTTCAACATTAAATTACTTTTTAAATTACCATTAAAAAGCTTTATATGCCACTTAAATATAAACTGCAACAACTACCAACACACAACAATATTTTAACAATAACAATAATTATTAACAAATCTATTTTAAAAATAATACTAGGCCTATGTATTTTTAAAACTTCTTTTTTTGAACTTCATTTTATTTTAAACTTATAAAACAACCACAAAATGCTGGAAAGATAAAATCAATACAAGGAACTGAAAAAAAATAATAGTCATTTTTAAAAAAGGGAATGATTGTCCTGTAGATATTCGTGTTATTTGTGCACTTCTGGATACTGACTTACAATTCTATTAATCGCTGTTAAGTCATTTTAGCAGTTTAAATTTACTTTTATTTTAAAGCGCATGTACATTTCTTAAAATAATGGAGTTCATCTGATTAAGTTCTCTAGTCAATTCATAATTTTAGACGAGAAGAACAGAACAGAACAGAAGCTAATTATCTTTATTTTATTTCTGAGAAAATTTTAATAGATTTATTGTGTTTATGTTTTTAGGTTATAGTACATATAAGTATCGTACAAAATATTGAACTCTAAATCTATTTGAAGGAGGGACTCGTGTCGTGTCATTATTTTCTAACTTTCACTTATAGTGACTATCGCCTTAATTCTCTTCTATGAGAGGCTGTTAGATGTGTCTCTAGCTTAGCTCAATTTTTGGAAAATTATTTTAGTAGGTTTTTAATGTATGAACCTGGCTAAAACACACTTTAAAACAATGCGGTTTATATGCTTACTGTAAAAGCACAAAAAATCTTTACTCCGTTTACAACAACCTCTGGAATGGTTTTATAATTAGAACATTTGGATATTTACTGGGTAGCACTTTACATTAAGGTTGTAGGTCTATGTGTTTTGATTGATGAATTGCCTACATAATCTGTGCAGGCTAGATTATGTATAGATTATACAAAAAATGTTTTTTTAATGTTATGTTAGTTAATGTGAATAGAATTGTTCAGTTTAATTTATTAGGTTTATAGTTTTAAGTTAATTAAGATTAGTTTAACAGCATTGGTAAATGCTGAAAGTAACATAACTAATGCTATTGAAGTATTGTTCATTGTTAGTTTATTTTCTAACTAATCCAATAATAACAGATTACTGAGTATTACGGAGTGTTACAGTATATTTATAATGTTTTTTGCACTTGGACAGTCCAGTGATCAATACTTAATGAGATGATGGATTCATGGATTTGTCTCATTGTTATCTTCACACCAGGCCCGAGGACCCGGAAATTGAAAAAGAAGAAGAACGAGAGTGAAGATAAACGAGCCAGAACGGCGTTTACAGCCGAGCAGCTGCAGAGACTGAAGGGCGAGTTTCAGATCAGTCGCTACATCACGGAACAGCGGCGGCAGATGCTCGCGCACGAGCTCAAGCTGAACGAGGCGCAGATTAAAATCTGGTTCCAGAACAAACGCGCTAAACTCAAGAAATCCAGCGGCTTCAAGAACGGCCTGGCGCTTCAGCTGATGGCGCAGGGCCTTTATAATCATTCCACCACCAGCACCAGCAGCATTCAAGAGAAAGAGGATGGACACTAGCACAGACAATCAGAGAAAAGCCTTCACGGTTACACACTGTGGATTTTGATAATGATCCTAAAAACGGATTCAGTCATTTAAAACCAGTCAGTTTATCTGGATTCTTGTTTTTATGTCGACAGTTTCTTCTTGCTAAAGATATCCGATAAAAGCATACAAATGACCACACATGTGGAGAATGAAAATAATATTTAGAAAAATATTTTGACTAATGACATTTTTTCCTTTGTTGATTCGAATCGGGATAAGGGGAAACGTAAATATATCATATCAAATATTATTCTTTACTAATATTTAATAATGTATCTAAATAAACCTTTTTATACCAGAAACCCTTGGCCTGTATTTTCTTACGAATCACATTTTCCGCGTAAACCCCAAAATACCGTAATTAAAATGCAGCCATAAACCAATAACGCAAATCATTTTATTACACGGAGAACATGTTATATTTAGTGTACAACCTTAATAAGTTACATTTATTTATTACCTAACATATAATAACAGAAGAAATGTGTTTAAACAGGAGAACAGAGATCACAAACATGCTTACATTTGTAAATAGGCTAATAATAACAACAATAATAATAGTTGTTGTTTTTATTATTATTATTATTATAGGTGTAGTGTTTTTGTTGTTGTATTTACTTGCATATTAATTGTATATTAACTTATCCATAAATTAAAAGCTATTATTCTAAACTATATTACATTTACTTTCAAAGGTTCTTTATTGAACTGTGTGGTTCCATTAAGAACCTTCGACATTGACAGAACCCTGCAGTTGTTCTCTGTAGTGTAAAAAGGTTCTGGCTATAAAATGCTGCATTTTTTAAAACCTTCGAGTAAAAGGTTTTTTATGGGAACCTAAAAATGGTGTTTCGTGAAAGACATTTGTGTCGCCTTATATGTGAGAGTGTTTAGGTTTTGTGCCGGTTCACCCGCATGGCTCTGGGATCAGGTGTGGGGTTCTTTGGTGGGCATGTCGTGGCTCTTGAAACCGATTAATCAAAGCAAAGATGACAGGGAATCTTGAACACCTTCTTATCCAGATGGCAAACACTGTTTGTTTTCTGAAGCTCTCAGCCCGAGGGCAACATCTCATCGCGTCACATGGCGTTTGCATGACACGCAGCAAGTCTGTTGTTGAATTCGTGGTTTTCGTAAACGGTCTTTGTCGAGGGTTTTGGGTACGCGCACGGCGCGCCCGGACAGGCTCGAGTGACTGCAGGAATTAGCAACTGTCAACATCAAAAGCTTGTTACACCTGATTAAGATTTGGCCCTGCGAATAGACCCTTTACTAAGTTCTTAAAACCACAATAGAAATAACCTTCAACTTGTGACAAATGCCTGATTGCTGACGTGTATTTAACTTCTTAAATTCTCATGGGATCATTTCATTTACTGCGTCTATGACTTTGATTTGAAGACACAGAAAGTTCCAGTTTAGTAACTAAATGAGTAACTTTAATATTCTGGTTTCGTAACGTTTGGTCTCGCGTTTACCTTATAAAAAGTTTACATTTACAAATGATATTCAATCCACCCAAACACGGCTACTGCACTTTATGATAATAAAACCAAGGTTTGTTTTCCTTCGGGTCTTACACTTGTTACTTGATTTAACAGATCGGTGTTGTGGACCCTAAAGAAGTGAATACGATGGGAATGTGCTTCATAAACACGTGTCAACAAGGATTGAAAACTAAACTTAGTTTCTATTGACGAAAAGATCAGCCATGCGCTTATTCCTGTGATGAGGCATTTCATCTAAAACACATGCTGGTATTCCATGTTTTATGGGCTCTTTCTATAGTCATAATGTCTTTTATTCTGTATAATTCTGTATATTGTATGGTGTAAGCATCACCCTACCCTTAAAAATATGAGTATGTTTGTGCTTGAGATAGTACCCGTTTTATCTGTGTTTGCACGTAATAACTAAACAACTAAATAACTAAACAATATAACTAACATAACACACAGACAAAAGAAACTAAACGTATGTCTTATTGACAAAAGCGCATTCTCTTCAAAATCACTTTCTTAAACAGAAGAGACGCCAGACTGTCATGACATTCACAATTAAACTGTCATGACATTCAAGACGTCATTATAGGAGATTTACACTATAAACGTGATGGGGTTTTCTGCTGGGTAAATATGGACAGAACATAGGTTTGGTTATAAATTGGTTATAAAAAAAACATATGTCGGATAGTTGTTTGAGTGTATAAGGAATTTATTCTCCAAACAAAAATACCAATATTATCCATCAATTGCAATAGCAGTTGTGTATTTTAGGACAAAGATGTTTTTTATAATTCTGCAATAAAGTCTGCATTTTTATGGGCAAGATGTGACGCGTTTTATAATTTGCACACAATTTACATTTATAATATATTTCACTAGGGTGAGTTCACCAACATCAGGTAAGATGTGAAAGTTAATCTAACATTTATTCTTTAAAAAAGTGTTCTCCATCTAGAAATTATTTTTTATTTAATACATCACTGCGTAACAAATGTTGGCAGACACATACAACTGCGAATGAATACGCTTCGTGAAAAGAAAACAATATTGCAAACAGCTGACATAAATACAGCTGACATAAAGCAATATCATTTTCACAATCACAAAATGATGTATTTTTAAGAATTCGTAGGGAAATATTGTAGTTTATAATACATTTTAAAGCGATTGCTTTCATTTAAAGTCAAATGCATTTCATAGCTGTTCTGAAAAGTCTATAATCACATTGAAATTATTTCATAGATTCTCATCATACATCAAAAGCCAAAAACTATTATCAGCTCAAATCTACCAAAAACATGTTACCTTTAATTTAACTGGTAATTGTTTAGAGTTTCAAACTGTAATTTTCATGACATGTATCTGTTGTGGAAACAATAGTTTTTCACATGATTTTTCACTAAACATTGTGTTATAGACTGGTCTTTGGGTTTACATCGACAGAAACACGCATGTGAGTAAATCCATTGAACTAAACTGACTTTGGAGTTGTTATAACATAATGATCTATTGATAGCACGTCGTTGAGCTTGTAAATTCTTTTCTGTGAATAATTATCTTCTCTTTTCTTCTGCATGACGCTCCTGGATCTTGTTTAGTCTTGAATGTGCACTGTCACTGTTACGGGCATGTTTTTAGCATTACTCTGCACAGTGCTCGGACTCTGGAAGACCGCAGGACATGATGAGCAGTGAACGAGCACACATCTCTCTCTCTCTCTCTTTCTGTTTGAGAGAGAGAGAGAGAGAGAGAGAGCTTGAGATTCCACTGACAGCAATTTTTGGGAATGGAGTTTCTCTCGGACCGTGGATAACATGTTTAAAAGGCCGTCACAGCCTTGCTGTGTGGTCCGCTGAGCATCTGTCCTCCAGCAGAAGCTTCATTCTCCGAATAAAAGATAAAGGCTGTGCTTGAATAGTTACAATTCACTAGAGAGAAATGTTTTGATCAGATTTAACACAACTACTTTTATAAAGATTAATGACGTGACGCATTTCCTTTTATTCGGATCCGTCATGTTTATTTATTTAGATGTCTCTTATCTACAAAATACAACACTGTAAAAAATCCTTTGCTGCCCTAAATTTTTAAATATAATCAACTTACATTTAAAAATCATTTAGGCTGTTTTTACATTATTTCAAATCATTTGAACTCATCAAACTAAGTTGACTGATTTAGACTTTTTTTTATATAAATGTATATTTTTTAAACGTATGTTTTGCTGATTTGTAAAAAATGTACAAACGTACAATTACATTATTTCAAAGTAATTTGAATTTTGTATTTTGTAATTTTGTAATGTACAAAAAATTTTGTAATTAATAATAAAACCAATACAAAATAAGTTAATTAATAATAAAACCAAAACAAAATTATGCTACGTAATTTTCATTTTTTAACATTACTGTTAAGTTCATTTATTCTCCTCATGTATAAAGATTCCCTGATATTACCATTATAAAAAATGTGTTAATGTACTAAATACAGTAGATTATTATTCATATGATTTTCTATAGTGTCAGTATTATCAGTTTTAGATACTTTGAATAATCTTTTCCATATATTATAATTTTCCAATTCTTGGGTTGATACTCAGAATATAGTGATCATGTAAATTATTAATTAAATCTGGACTAATCAGGCAAGATAAAACAAGATTAAATACACTAAATGAACACTTAAATGTAAGATCCCAATTTGAGCAAATATGGTGAGTTTTAAGGTTCTCATGGATAATTCTGGTGTATCACATTCAGTGCTTGAAGGGCTCAGCCCATAATTCCCTGCCAAATATTCGGAAACAGGCACAATGGATAGCTTGTACTGTATTAATGTAGGATTTACATTTTAGGTGTTAGCTTTAAAAAAGGGTTATAAGTTAGTAATAACAAATTGTCAAAACAAATTTAGTACATTTACATTTATTCATTTACCATATGCTTTTATCCAAAGCCATTTACAAATGAGAAAGCAATTAATATTTTGCTAGGGGACGTAAGCCTTTAAAAGTTATTTGAGGTAAGAGGGCAACAACATCAAAGATTTGAATTTGGGCTCTTTTAGGCTGATTAGAGGCATGTATATATGGTGAAAAACAACACTACTGGTCGGAAAAGAAAAATCTTTGAACATTTTGTTCATCTGATTTTGATAAAACAATATATTAGATATAAAATCATTATAGATCATTATAAATCATTATATCATTATATTTCAGTTTACTGGTGCAGCGTACTCTTCTGTTTACAGTTTACTGGTGCAGCGTGCTCTTCTGTTTACAGTTTACTGGTGCAGCGTGCTCTTCTGTTTGCAGTTTACTGGTGCAGCGTGCTCTTCTGTTTACAGTTTACTGGTGCAGCGTGCTCTTCTGTTTGCAGTTTACTGGTGCAGCGTGCTCTTCTGTTTACAGTTTACTGGTGCAGCGTGCTCTTCTGTTTACAGTTTACTGGTGCAGCGTGCTCTTCTGTTTGCAGTTTACTGGTGCAGCGTGCTCTTCTGTTTGCAGTTTACTGGTTTGCTCTGTTTACAGTTTACTGGTGCAGCGTGCTCTTCTGTTTACAGTTTACTGGTGCAGCGTGCTCTTCTGTTTACAGTTTACTGGTGCAGCGTGCTCTTCTGTTTACAGTTTACTGGTGCAGCGTGCTCTTCTGTTTACAGTTTACTGGTGCAGCGTGCGCTTCTGTTTACAGTTTACTGGTGCAGCGTGCTCTTCTGTTTACAGTTTACTGGTGCAGCGTGCTCTTCTGTTTACAGTTTACTGGTGCAGCGTGCTCTTCTGTTTACAGTTTACCTTCTGCAGTTTACTGGTGCAGCGTGCTCTTCTGTTTACAGTTTACTGGTGCAGCGTGCTCTTCTGTTTACAGTTTACTGGTGCAGCGCTCTTCTGTTTACAGTTTACTGGTGCAGCGTGCTCTTCTGTTTGCAGTTTACTGGTGCTCTTCTGTTTGCAGTTTACTGGTGCAGCGTGCTCTTCTGTTTACAGTTTACTGGTGCAGCGTGCTCTTCTGTTTACAGTTTACTGGTGCAGCGTGCTCTTCTCTTCTGTTTACAGTGCTCTTCTGTTTGCAGTTTACTGGTGCAGCGTGCTCTTCTGTTTACAGTTTACTGGTGCAGCGTGCTCTTCTGTTTGCAGTTTACTGGTGCAGCGTGCTCTTCTGTTTACAGTTTACTGGTGCAGCGTGCTCTTCTGTTTGCAGTTTACTGGTGCAGCGTGCTCTTCTGTTTGCAGTTTACTGGTGCAGCGTGCTCTTCTGTTTACAGTTTACTGGTGCAGCGTGCTCTTCTGTTTGCAGTTTACTGGTGCAGCGTGCGCTTCTGTTTACAGTTTACTGGTGCAGCGTGCTCTTCTGTTTACAGTTTACTGGTGCAGCGTGCTCTTCTGTTTGCAGTTTACTGGTGCAGTAACTCTTCTGTTTGCAGTTTACATGTGTTAACAGCTCCAGCTCCTAGAAAACACACAAGCTGGGAAAGTTTCTAAAGGAAATGCTATTATGTCCATCTATTATGTGTTTTTAAGAAGGAACTATTTTTTGTATGCCTCATGAGAAATTGCTTTCGATCACATCACAGTATTCTTCACAGGAAAACGTAAAATTGCCACTTTGAACATGTGCCAATCAATGGTCTCCACCCCTGCCTACCCCACATCACATCTGTACAGATTTCAGTTAGATTCTTTCTTTGACTTCCCCTACTGACACAGAGCAGACAAGGTTTAAATTGCAGCGTATGCACGTCTGCAGGATGTCTTGATGTTGTCAGTAGGTAGGCTACCTATTATTACTGTTTCTCCGGCCGGACAGAGTGAGAGCGGACATATAGCCTCAAATCACACAGACACGCAAGCACACAGAGACAGACAGGGATGAGACAGCCGAGTACAGACAAGACTATGCTCAGGATAACAGTAATAAATCTTGGCTGTGACTGTTCAGATGCTATCAGCCAATCTGTGGTCAACCTGTATCATCCATAATACAGACATACACACTCATTATAACATTCACTGACACACATACACACTGAGATGGATTATTTCTCTGAAGATGTAGGAAATAGAAAGAGAGACAGAGAGAAAGAGATACAATCAGATAAGAGTGACACAGAACAGAGTCAAGCCTGAGGCTATCACACACACACACACACACACACACACACACACACAAAAGAGACTCAGCATCTGAACTTGCATTATTATCTGACATAATTACTTGACACAAAATAGACAATAGATATGGAAGAAAGAGATTATACTTTTACTCTTTTGATACAAGCACCGCTGAGAATGATTGTCCCACACACTCGATTTATCATTGTTTAACTGCTGTCAGCTGATAAATGTGCATGAGAGATCAGGATAAGGCCAGCACGTGATCTCTGACCTTCTGATTGGTGCTAAAATGATCTGAAGAGGAAGAGTAATAGAAGATTATAGGATCACTCGCCTCACTGGCCCTCGGAGAGAGAGAGAGAGAGAGAGAGAGAGAGAGAGAGAGAGAGAGAGAGAGAGAGAGAGAGAGAGAGAGAGAGAGAGAGAGAGAGAGAGAGAGAGAGAGAGAGAGAGAGAGAGAGAGATTCATGTTAGGCCATTGTTACCACAGCTCAGTTTCATAGTGCATAATAAATAAGAGATTCTATGAGAGTGCTGCTTTATCTTTCACATATATTCACATACGGATTACCTATCGGTTACGTATAATGCAAATGTTGTTTCTATAGTTTTGAAATATAAAACATAATGCACAATAACAATGATGCTTTTGTTGAACAGTGATTGTCATGTGTAGAAAAACAGAAAACTGTCTAAACTGTCTAAACTTTCACACATACAAACACAGTAGACATAATAGCTCCAACTGCAAATGCACAATAAATATTGTTTGTAGTTTGTGTGAAACACTTCAAGAAGACTCAGAATATTGTAATGAATTATTGGGTAATTGATTCATGTAATGGTTCAGTATCATGTTTTAGAGGTTAATGACCTAATAATGATGGGAAATACATATATTAACCTCTACATCACATCTATGAGCACTGAAGAGACCCTTATTACAACCACAGGGTCAAAGGTCAACATGACTGATTCCATCTGACACACACACACACACACACAGCAGCCTGATAATGAGATGACCATCTAAAACACATACATCCAAACCAAACCACAGACTCACTAACATGGAATATGTGTATATATAATCCAAAGATTCTGATTCAGGTAATATCAGTTATAGTTTAGTGGTTAGAGAGTTGGACTTGTGATGGGAAGTTTGCCGGTACCTTACCCCCAACACTCCCAGTGTGCCACTGGTCACTTGTAAGTCCTTTTAGATAAAAGTGTCTTCTAAACATAAAATATCAGTTCATTACAGTCACTTTACACTGTAAATATTCTTTCACCAATAAAAATGATCAATAATATAAAAAATGAGCAAAACTGTGAACATTTTTGTAAGTAACTTTATATGTGTGATCAGTGATCAGAGCGGTGGATGTGTGTTAACACAAGCTTCTGTGGGTGGGAAAGATGACACAGTTGCTATGAGCTGCATGACCTAAACAGGGTCAAAGGTGAAAGATTTATTAGGAAGTAGGTTTGTAAGTGTTTTAAATAGACTGCTGCTCCTCACCCCCCACCTGCTGTGTGATAAACACCTGACACAAGCCACAATAATAATAATAATAATAATAAAGATCTAAAGTGATAAAGAGTTCAGCTGTATAGTAACTCAACTCAGTTTTAGTTTTTACAGATTTCATTCTTACAGCTGTACAGAGAAGAAGAATGAAGAACAACACACACACAACACACACACACACACACACACACACACACACACACACACACACACACACACACACACACACACACACACACACACATAACACACACACACACACACACACACACACACACAACACACACACACACACACACACACACACAAACACACACACACACACACAACACACACACAACACATACACAAACACACAACACACACACACACACACATAACACACACAACACAACACATCACAAACACACACACACACACATAACACACATACATACAGCACACACACATAAACACACACAACACATCACACACACAACACACATACACACACACACACACATCACACACACACAAACACACATACATACAACACACACACACATAACACACACACACACACACACACACACATAACACACATACATACAACACACACACATAACACACACAACACACATACATAACGCACACACACATAACACACACAACACATCACAAACACACACACACACACACACATAACACACACAACACACACAAACACACACATAATGAATAAGAGTGGACGGACTGCAGAATGAGCTGCTGGGATTTTTCAGACTCTGTTTATCTTTAACATAGAGCTAAATATCATTGCTAGAAACAAAGAGAAACATTACAGCTTTAAATCATTTGCATTTTCAGAGTAACAGTTAAGGACATCACTGGAACACACACAACACATAGAGTGTGTATAGAGAGAAAGTTGTGCAGAGAGATTTTCAGTGGATGAATAAAGGCGTCCCAGCGTTCAGACCGATCGTCTAGACGTCTCGCTCCGTCTCCCGCTCCCTCCTGCAGAGCGTAAAGAAAAGAAGAAGCTTTTTCACTTCCTAAACATGCAGAGGTCTTGCCATGTTGTGATGTTGTGTTATATCCGCTGTGATCACTCATGCCTGACATCAACCACACACAGACCCGTCTACTGAAAGAAGAACATCTACCAGCTGTGTGCTTCAATGTTTTCTTCATGTTCTGAATGATTTCACATAGAAATCTGAAATCTAGAAATACTTAAAATCATGTTTACATGTGCAGATTAGGAAAAAAGAAACCATTTTTGGCTTAGAATAAAAACAATTCAATTGAATGGGAAAAGCGAGTGATCGGAAAGCCCCGACTATAATAAAACACTTTTAAACATGTACTTGTGCTGGTTTGCTTGTGAAAAGGGAAGCTATTCCAGCTGACTTTAGAGGATTTGTCCTAATTTAACCTGTAATGAAAACTGTGGGAAGTTTATTGCTATTCCCATTTCAGAAAAAACAGAAAAATTTCCCTCGTTCACACCCAGTCTGATCCCTGCAAATCATTTTGTTTACTGGTGAAAAAACACAATTAAATGTATATATTTATTTAAATGTACACATTACTTTTATAAATATATAGATGAATCAGTTGATTGAGTTTGATTCATGATAAAGCACTCAATGATTGTGTGTATCACTGCACATCAGTATATATCTCACAGTCACTCACAGAGAGGAAGAGAAACTTTTACATGAAAGTTGCATTGATTCATAGTTTTGAGGTTTTAATCTTTGTATTTTGTGGTTCTAAAAGCAATAGTGCCTGATTAGAAATGAAAGAAAATCACAGAATGTGAATGATGTGTTTTCTAATGATATCTTTACATTTGTTTATGCTTTATATTATATGCTGTATTTTATAATACATGTCTATATCTGTAGCTATATTAAACATTCATCTTAAAATAGCGTGTCACCCTGCACATGTTAAAGATTATTTCAATTTCATTTTTTCTTAAGCACTGATCTGTCTTCATGTCAGTGGCACGTTTTACACTTTAAAAACTCTTATTTATTTGAAATCCAATATAAAATACGCTGCCATTTTCCAGCCGTAGCGACTGTAATGATACGCCTGCAGCACTGATCTCAGATCTGCTGATACACAGACGTCAGTCAGGTATGTGCTCTCAGCACATGAACACACCTCCTGTAAGAACATGCGTGTTCCTCAGCAGATAATAACACATGCCACATCACTCGACTGTAGAAAGCAAAGTCCAGATGGATTTAACAGACACAGCAGTTGTGTATCTGGTGTATCATGTCCATCCAAAATATGATGAAACTGTAATTATATAATGACTAAGAAGGTGATTTTAAATTAGCCTACAGGCTTAACCATTTCTTGTTTGAAGGAACACCCAAATGGAAAACAATTTCAACACCCACAGATCACATTTGAAACTAAATAGGAAGAGTGTACATAAATCTTCTCCGGCTGAGAGATTTTCTCGAGCTGTTCTTGATAAATCAATCCAGACATATCATTTAAATAACAAACATATCTGTGTTCTGACAGCAGCGTGTCTGTGTCTGTTCCCACATTCTTCGCTCGGTCACTTCTTACTGGTGGGCTGGTTACCCCTGACCTTTGACCTCTGGACAGGTGCTCCAGCACAGTTATTTGACCCCTCTCACACTGAGGTCATGAGTGATTCCTGCACCTTCAGCCGTCAGGCACCTGCTCTGAACCTGCAACACATCCAAAACACATCACACACTTTCATTCTGTTTCAGACATGTCCACACTGAAAATCACAGATCTCTTTAATATCTCTAGTATTTCTTTTAGGCATCAATGACATTTAAATGGAGAGCAAATGGAAACTTTATTATTCATTATTATTGAAGATTTGACTATGAACTCAAACATTTCTCGTCAAATTCACCCAAATCCAGATGAATTTAGCTGAGCTATCTACATTCATTTACATCCCCATACTTATCATGGAGTTTAACAATTGACTCGTTTGTTTCTGGGTTTTTTTCTCCTAAACAATTTTAGGAGAACATCTGAGATGAAGTTGATACTTACTGTAAATGACACACATCCATCAAATCTCCTGAACTATGAAAGAGAAACATCTGCGTATCTTTTTACTTCAATGAAAGAGCTTCAAAGATAACAAATAAAAACCCCATTTAAGACATTTTAAAGCTCATATAAATGTATATATTCACCCCCGCACAAAAGTTTGGGATCAGTAAGACTTGTAATGTTTTTAAAGAAGTCTCTTTCGCTCATCAAGACTGCATTTATTTAATAAAAATACAGGAAAAAAACAGTAATATTGCAAAATGTTATTACAATATAAAATAATGTTTTTTATATGAATATACTTCAAAATATAATTTATTCCAAAGCTGAATTTTCATCAGCTGTCAGTCTTCAGTGTCACATGATCCTTCAGAAATCATTATAATATTGTGATTTATTATCAGTGATGGAAACAGATGAGCTGATTAATAGTTTTTTTTTTGGACACTGTGATAGTTTTTTCAGAATTCTTTGATGAATAAAAGTTAAAAAGAACAGCATTTATTTATAACAGAAAGGTTTTCTAACAATTCTAATTAATACTTTTATTAATCAAGGATGTGTTAAATTAATAAAAAGTGATAGTATAGATTTATATTGTTAGAAAAGATTTATATTTTGAATAAATGCTGTTCTTTAAACTTGTTATTCATCAAATCCTGAATCCTGAAAAAAATAATCAAGGGTTATAAAGAATATTTGGCAGCACATGTTTCCATCACTGATAATAAATCACAATATTAAAATGATTTCTGAAGGATCATGTGACACTGAAGACTGACAGCTGATGAAAATTCAGCTTTACATCACAGGAATAAATTATAAATAAAAAACATTATTTTATATTGTGATAACATTTTGCAATATTACTGTTTTTTTCTGTGTTTTTGATCAAATAAATGCAGCCGTGATGAGCATAAGAGACTTCTTTAAAAACATTACAAGTCTCACTGATCCCAAACTTTTGAGTGGCAGTGTATACTCATGTACACATACGACTCATGGAATGTGAATAATGTCTTACATTCTCTTAAAATCTCCCTTAGTACAGCATGAATCATACAAGAGGATGAGTACTGTAAATGAAAACATTTTCTTCGTTGAATGATAATTGAGATGAAAACAGAATGTGGTGGAGACACACCAGCTGCACCTGGAGAGTTTTAATGCAACATAAAGAAGATGATTATGGGAACATGAAAGAAATGTAGTAATTGTATAACAAAAATGAAATGAATACAGTAGAAGCATCACAAAAACGAAGTTGAGTTTTATTTTGAGTCAAAATGAAAGAGTACACAAGATGATATTAATGTTCCCAGAGTTTATTTCTCCCTTCACTTGATTAGGTTGAATATCTGGCAACTCTTCTGATGGGTTTATATGATATCCTACTGACATATTGGAGACACTTTGGACTTCATTCTTCTAATGGTTCAACTTTATGCAGTTTTGAATTTTTCAACATGATAATTTTGACATCATTCTTGCAATCTTTTGACACTAAAATACTTCCATGTAGCACTAAAACACAGTTTGTTCTTAGAAAATAAACTCATATAATGATCTACATTATTCAACTATGCCGCATTATGACCAAAACTGCATTTTGAGAAGATAACTGAGTAAATTCATGTAGTATCACTTTTTTCAATTATAAACCATATAATAAATATGAAACAGAAAAAACAATAACAATAAAATAGGATTAAAGAAATATTATACATCATACATAATCACATTAGCTCTACTTGTCCTTATGTTTGTATTGTAATATATGGAGCCATAATATCATTATTACACCCATAATGTTTATTACATATATGTCTGAAACTATACCATACCCAATAATTACTAAATTATCTTCTGTTTTCCTATGAATTACTATGGATATTCTCATGTGTTTTGTTAGTATATTTGATGACAGAAGTCAGAGTAAGAGAACACACAGACACGCACACATCTCATATGGTATGTGTTACATATTTAACTGCTCATTTTTCTTCATAATAAATGTCATGTTCACTGAAAACACAGACTGGTACAGTAACACACAGACTGTCTTTTATAGTTCAGCTCTATGTCAGAGACCTTGACAAACTCTACAGAATAAAAATAAAGGCTCGTGTCCATCCACCTGCTTCTCTCTGTGTGTTCATTTACCGGCACATGAGTCTGAATCAAACATCAGATACTCATTTAAGAGGAAAACAAGCTCACCGTACACACGTGACATGAGTCTGAGAGATCTGAAGCGTGAAGAGACTCGGCATTTCATCATATCAAGTGTGTTCACACTGAACGCTGGTGGGATTTGTGTGAAGCAGACATTTAAAGGCTGTACAACACACGTAACCTACATAGAGATGAATGAAGAAATGTCTTTTATTAGTTAACAGTATCTGGAGAAATATTGTTTAGAAAAAAAAAAATTTAAACAAGAAATAAATTATATAATAACATAATATAAATAATAACATTATTATGACATGTTATTATGAGTAAATGTAATGTAAAATGTTTTTTTTACTTTAAACCTTTAACCCTAGATGTGCTTGCTTTTATATTTACATCATATCATATAAAGATAATGGGGGAAAAATAATGAAAAAACTGTTTACCAGAATTGTAATTTAATCTTGTAGATTTAGCAGAATACATGTTAATATATATTTTATATTAGAGAGAGAGTTAAATGTCTCACAGCTGTTTGAGATGAATCCAGTTTCTTCACTCTCTCTGAATGTGAGAATAATGGATTTACTGGATGCTTTTAGATTAACACTTACACATACAGTCAGACACGTGTGGCTAGAAGTATTAAATAGCACATCTTATCCAGAATGTCAAATAATAAATAACACGAGACATTAAAGGCAAATATATATATGTTCAGTGACGTACGCTGGTGCTACAGCAACAGATCAAACCGCTCAATTTATTACACACATTTACAGCACTTCACATGACACATATATGCACACAGACCATTAATAATAACTGTATGTGATGTTCAGTTCAGTTGTTTAACAGTTTGATGATGTATGAACAATCTCATCGCTCACAGTAAATTCCTGTTGGTACTGTATTTTTCAGGTGAAAGAACATTATTTGCAGATTCACATCACAGCTGTACAGATTAGCTTCTAGTCGCTCTCGTGTCAAATAAGTCTTAGAAGACTCTGCCAGCGGGGTAGGAAAAATACACTTGAATTAGGTTTTACCTAGACTTAATATCTTAAAATGTATCCATTGTACATACCTTTACTGCAAAGAAAGACAAAAATACTATGTAAGAAATTCATTTTTTTTGCAGTGTGATCCTTCATGAAATAAACATATTTTGGAATAATTAAACATGAGCATTATTTTGTTAAGAAACTATCAGCAGGCTGTACATGATAACAACACAATAGATCAAAGAACCAGTCGAATGACAATAACATTATTCTCTTTTAATAAATCAAATGTAATAATAAGAAATGTAACATACGCCTTCAAAAGCAGTAAATGTTTGTGTGATATGTACTCATTCTGTAGAATAAACCCACTGTAACACTTCATAAAATTCAATATCTTCATTCAAATAACAGAGGCAAGATAATACAGAAATAATTTCCCTTAATGTATCGGAGGTCATGATCCAGTTTCTCTCAGTTGTGTTTGGTGAGCAGTTATCTATTGTCATGGCTTTAAAGTGTTAATAAAAGCATTAATAAACAATAACTTCTTGTCTGACTGGATGGAGTGAAGGGTGTTTGTGGTGTGTTGGACTGTGACGCCCTCCGCTGGTCAATATCACACACATCAGGAGCGAGACGACCCGCTGTCTGCTGATATGAGCAGAATACTTTATATAACACTGCACACATGAGATATTTGATAGGAAATCATGCTGTTAAAGAACCATCACAGAGGACACAACAGTAGAAAAAGGAATGTTTCATCTTGTCTGTCTGTAAATCATGTGCCTAAATATTCAGTCTTTATAATGTCACAAACACACACGACCAATGCAGTACGACCCATCGGAGTCAGTTTGGCACGTTTCAGACGATGCGCGAGTGCTTGTCATCACACACGCTCACTGAACGCCAGACATTCATCAGAACACTGATCCACGCTGGGATGATGATCACAGCGCTCTTATTTCATCCAACACTTCAGATGTCGTGTGTTTAATCCTGATGGATCTTCTCCTGACTGACTTTATGCTCATACTGCAAGAGAAAGAGATCGAAATCAACAAAAGCACATGATCTACATCCTGAAAGCTGCTGTTGACACAAATCCTGCAAATATTCTCTCTACATTTTTAGAATAGTAGTTAACTCATCAAAATCATGACATAACACAATTGTAATGACAGATGGATTGTGTTGTATTTATTGTTTGCTCCAAGTAATTCATTTCAAAAATATATTTTAAATGAAATGTTTAGTTTTATAAGCTGTTGACACATATACTGCAACTATTTCATCTAGTCAAAATACGTGTTTACTTTAGAAAATGTTGCTTTTTACCCTCATGATCATCTGTGTGATCTGTGGAAGGCATTTTCTCTCAATTTTTCATGTCAATTAACTGTCAATATTGAAATGAAAAGGCAAACGTGACAAAAATGTAAAACATTTTCACGTTGTTTATTAATCTTTATGCATTAACAGTGAGAAAATGTAATGTTTAGTGTTCTTTCCTTAGTCATTGCCATTTTCCTATAAGTTCATTTAATAAACAGTAATAATTTCATATATTTTTAGTAATTAGATAGTTTTAACATAAATTGAATAATGAAGCTCATGAATAGATACCAGCGAGAGAGCTTGTTAGGGTTTAAAGCACACGTGTGTGTTTACCAGAGCCAGCTGTCGTCCGATGTTGCCCACAGTAATCACTCCAGCAAAGAAGATACACGGCAACCAGGAGCGAATGTACAGAAAGTCAGGAGAGGTGTATCTGCACACATTCACAGTAAAATAAATCAACGATGAGAAATCAAGCGTTTAACGGTGCTGAAGCGGCACAATCACTCACTGAAAGACACCGTTGTAGACCAGCAGCTGTGTGGCCAGCGTGGCCAGTACGGCAATGACGATTCCCAGTCCAAAACCACTGCGAGAGCGATCGAACGTCCACCACAGACCCACAGACAGAGCAGCCAGAGTCAATGACAGCTGAACGTTATTAGCGAAATCCACCTTCTGACAGCAACAGCGTTAAAGACAACAGTTCATACAAACGTCAGTTCTACAGCAGAGAGCAGATGAAAGGATACAGCACTGGCGTGATTTATGCCCACGAAGACGGCCACGCAGCGCATGACGCTGGACCACTCTCTCTTGAGTTTGTGCGGCTCTCCCAGACGACGGTCCATACACGGGTACAACAGTCCTATCAACGCTAAACAAACAACAGCAAACATTTGCATGCAGATAATCTCTTAAAGGAACAGTTCACCACGCATCCTCGTGCTCACGTCACACATCCTGAGCTGTTTCTGTACCTGCGGCTGTCCCGCAGCAGGGTGGAACCCACCAGGCGGATGAGAAGATGCTGCTGATGACATCAGGAGGAAAGAGAGTGACGTTACGCTGCACCTGCAGCAGGTTGAGCACCAGCGATAAGAACACACCCACCATGAAGAGCAGGAGCGCACGGATCAGCAGGTTTATTCTGCTGTTTGTGATCATGCCGATGTACGGCCCGCGCCGCACCCAAACTCCAGAAATCTCCGACATGACCACCGATGATCCTTCATCTGCTGCTGTCAGATGACATCACACGCCTGCGCACACCACATGGTGAGAAAGATGAAACGGGTCATGAATGAAGATCACTACTGGACAACTTTTCTGACTATGGGTAAAGAAATTGAAACGGGTAACATAAACTTTATAATAATAAATAATAAACACAACAAATGCTTGTTGCACAGAAACCGTATCATGAATAAAGTGAGTCTGAACACATCACATGATGTCATGAATAATTAAGAGAAAGTGTCCTCTCATAGGATAAAGCCAAACAGTCTCAGGAATAACTGATTAAGACTTAAAACCTTCTGTTTTTCTGATTCTGCTTTAAATCTGGAAGCTCAGAGAAGCTCATGAAACATCTTTTAGATTTGAACAACATTTAAATATTTATTCACAAACTTACATAGGAGCTACAAACACTCCATGTAGTCTATCAATAAACTTGAGATAATAAAAAGTGTGTTGAAAACTCAAAATGAATCAGACAAATAGTTTGAAAGCGTTTAACGTGGAGTATATTCCAGTGCTGTCAATGACACAAACAGCCTCACTTCAGGATATGATCCATCCCATCTTAAACACACACCAGAACCAGCTGAAGATCATTTATTTATTTATTTATATTTTACCGCCATATCAGCACCAATGGCTATATTCATGGCAATCAACAGTATTTAAAAACCCCATCAATATACTAAAAGCAAACATATATACCAATAACAGCCATAATGATAACAATTACATACAATTTTTCAATTTAATATTTGATAGAAATTCTACAATTATTCCAGGAGAAACCTTTTTAAAAATGTCCATTAATATATTTTCTGAATAAAAACGTTGTCTAATATCATTTAAACCAGAACATTCTATTAAAATATGTTTTACACAAACCGGCTTCTCTTTTAATAAATATGAGTGAGTGAGTCTTCTATAAACAACCTGATCGTATCTGTTCTCAAAATAATAACAATTAAGTCCTTGATTTAATATTGGATTCACCTCATATAGTTTGTTATTTCCATTTGCCATTTATTGTAACTGTAACCAGCAGAAGATGAAAATCATCTCTGACTATCACATGCAGAGGTGGTAAAGTAGGGTTAAAGACACATCTCTAAAGGAGCCATACCAAAAATCTGTCTGGACTAACAGGGATTATATTATGACATTCCCACATAACTCGAATGCTTTTACACATGATTAAGTGACACATTAAAGAGATCAAACTCGTGCCAGGTGTCATCGGACTGAAACACTGCTGGTTAAATATCACACAGAGAGATCAAAGAGCACATCAGCAGGACAATGAACTGTCTATCACTGTTAATGCACTCGAGGAACAGGTATAAGTCATTATTTAATATGTTTGAAATGAAGGTGATGGTGAAACATTATATCACACTGACCCAGTGCGTGACAACATGAATCTGGTCACACTAAATCCTCATGTAATGACTAAAGTTACTCACCGCTGTGCTGTGTTAAAGGATCTGGACACTCTTTGAAGAAACTGATTAAAGAGATTTATGAACGGAACCCTGTTCTGCGGGATAAACCCTGAACTTCCGCCCCTCTGATCACGCGGGTGACGCGGACCGTCAGCGACCAATCAGATAACGAGCTAGTGGTGACACTAAAGAAGCGGCCCACGAGCCTTCACGGGATACACAATATAGTGGTTTCACACAAAGTTAAATGACATATTTTTCAAAAGTTAAATAAAGTGTCAATGTAAAACAAGCATCCATAAATGTCACCTACACGGTAGCACCGCATCGCCAACTACTTTAATTCAGTTTTATGAAACCTACAAGACGTGCCAAACATAGAAAGTACAGCACGATGTTCAGTCTAAAACAGCAAAATAAAATATTCTTTAGAGAAAATAATCATGAAACCAGTCGCCAACGCTTAACAACACACGTTTAATCTCACGCATAATCTCGCGTGACTTCACGCGCCATTTCTCGCCTCCCATTTCCGCTGTAAATTTTCACATTCCCGCCATCATCGACGGCTCGTGTGGCTCGCGCGCAGAGTCCCACCCGGCAAAACCTCCACACGCTCACAGTGCGTCACGCTGACAGGAGAAGATTCATCCTCCCGCGCTCTCTGTCAGGATTTATCCTCCCGCAGGTAAATGGTATGTTGTTTCTTAGGTAAATTTGACGTCACTTCATCAGAGTATTCAGTTAGCTGAGCTGAAGCCTGTCACACGGCCTCTGAGATGCTAATGCTAGTTCATTAGCTGCGTGTGCATGATGCGCGTTACTTCTTTACTGTTGCGCATGAGAACACTGCAGAAATAAAGACGCGTGAGCTATAAACCGCGTTTGTTTATTTTTAAGGTGTAAATGTATGAAGTGGTGTGTGAGGTCTCCGGAGACGCTAGTCAAGCGGGTTCATGTAAAGCGCGCGCGCGCGCGTTAAGTCTGTTTACTTTACTCTTCATTAACTGGTGTTCATGTGTTCATGCGCTTTATGATTAAAAGGCTTATGAAGGAAAGTTTCTGTAGTTGTTTTGATGCATGAGCTGGACTGTGAAGTGACTGAAGTTTGTTTTCTCTGAGCTCATAGATTGTGTGCAGTAGTTGTGTTGTGTTTTGGTGTAACAGGTTTGTGAAACTGTGTTGGGTATTTTAAATGACTTCAGTGAGATTGTTGTCACGATTGGACAGATTGTGAAATGACATTTTACACGTGCGTCTTTAAAGGATTCACACTGTTTTCGTTTATGGTCGTTTATGTCCCGCACGTGCACTGTTGTAGGCGTGTCTTCTGAGGTCATAAGACTGTTCATTGATGAGATTTTATGATGAAAGTCAAAAGTTTAAAAACACTCACTATTGTTTAGATTTTCTCTCTACATGGTAACTGCTCCAAGTAATTCATTTCAAAAATATTTTTTAAATAAAATGTTTAGTTTTCTAATAAAAGAAATTAATACATTGGCACAATAATATTTTTGAAGGGTTGTTTAATATTTTAAATCTAATATTTTTGTCTGCACACATAATTTTGAACATTGATGTAAACACCTTCAGATTAAAATAAAGTAAGATTGTGAGAAAACATTATGATCATTTGTGTCAACTTTTACTGCTACGGTTTCTTTTTAGAAACACTTGTGTGTTTTTTTAAACAACACTTGTTTACTACTGGTTTAGTGAAAGTCAGCTGGCGTTCAAGTGAACTAAAAAAACATTTATTTATTCTTTAATGTAACACAAAAAAAGATATTTCCTGTCACATGCTTTAAAAAGATCTTCTTACAGGTTTGACATGACATGAGGGTGAATAAATGAAAGAATTTTCAGTTTTAAGTGGGCTGTATGTTTTTCTTGCAGTATTGATGTTTCTGTCTTTAAAGTTTGTCTTTTTGTCTGTGTTTTGCTTTAGATCACCAGTCTCATTGGTTCACCCTCATCCGTGTCCAGATCCTCACTCGTTCATGGCTGTCGCAGTGCCCAAGCTGACCAGCGGCGGCCCTGTCCATATCCGCCTTAGGTCTGGGGAATTGGGGACCACCAAATGGAAAGAAGGGGTTTTTGAAATCCATGAGAGAGAAAACAAGATCAATCTGTTGTTGAAATTCAACAGCGGTGGGCCTCAGAGAAGCTTTCAGGTACCAATGTCTTTCTTAGTGTTGAATTGTGTGTGGGGCTTTTTTATGGCATTTTAATCATTTCTGTTGTTTATTTCTCAACAGCTGAATCCCGGTGTGAAGGTTTCATGGGCTCCGACGCATAATGTGAACCGTGTGACTTTAACTTTAAAAGATGGTGTTGTCATGCTAGACAAACTGCCCGTGTTGGTTGCAAAACGAATGAAGGAATATCTTGAAATGATAAAGCATGGTAAACAAACAGGTATGATGTTATAATAAAATGGTAGAATAACCCATAAAAGATCTTTTTCTTGTTGTTACAGCACTGTCTATCCTTTCTCACTTGTCACATTGTGATTTGTTTTAGTTTTAAAAACAAACTCGGGAAGTGCCAGTTTTGGATTAGTGCTTGGGAATCGCACGTCGCACAACGACTCTGGCCTCTCTCCGTCAGATAAACAGGTCCCACTACTTCTCAAACAAAATATGTCCAGAAATACGCTTTGTGTTCTCGATGAAGTATCGTTTGCTGACACGCTGCTTTTCTTTGCAGACCACCCCGAGGCGTCCGAGTGCAGACAGCAGAGAGGACGGCACACCCCGGAAGCCTCTCGGGAGTCCCAGCCGAGTAACTTCCACACCCGGACGCAATGGACTCTCAGAGATCAGGTTTGCGACTTATTCATTAATGACGTCCACAACCAGGGCTTGAATCGCCAGCCACAGTGGCTAGTGGTTTTTCAAACTTACTAGCCTCCCAGCATTTTCACTGGCCACAATTTTGTTGTTGGGAAAATGCATTTTATTTGATTAAAGTTGACTTGAATGAATGCGACAGTGTATTGCTTATGCCCAAAATGCAAATGGATTGACACAAAAAAGTAACAATATTACTACTAAAGCATACATGTTATGTCTGTTATGTCGGTTCTATATATAATATTGAGTATTGTGGCATCCCTAGTCTCTTCCTTTCTTTAGTTGGTTTTAAAAAGTCTTACATTTACCCTCATAAGACCTGCAGAAACTCTGTAATGTTCCTGCAAATCTCTCTGATTGTAAGAAAAGTCATGTGACTGTATTTCCTTGATTGTGATTCGATTGTCTAGTTAAGTATAACTCGATTTATAAAAGAGGTGTTGATCTATTTAGAATGTAGACAAACACACAGTGTTATTGTGTAGTTTTTGATATGACACCTGTTGTTGTTGTTGTTGTTTGGCAGGAGTGAGAAGAGAAAGAGACTCATGAACTCTGATGGTGATATAACTGAAGACTACCCCAAAGAAAATGACTCCTCTAGGTACATGACTCTCACTTTATATATTCATCATTTTCTCCCAGTCTGCTTCATGTACATCAATAATGTTTATTTTTCTCACGTTGTTGTGTTCAGCAACAATAAGGCCATCACAGACACGCCTAGAAAATTCCTCCACAGCTGTAAAGAGAAGCTGAAGCAGGCGGAGGAGCACAGAGCATCAGGTCACTACTTCATCATCTTTCATCTTCATGAACTTGTTCCTCGGCTCTATAACACACATTCACAGTGTTCATTTCTTTCCTCAGCTCCGCTTGTTCCCGCCCCCCTCCAGCCAACATCCTTTTATGGGAGCAGAACAGGAACTAAAGACTACACACAAACCCATTTATTTTTGGACAGGTAAAGTGATTATGGCTTAATGTTTTTGCTTATTTGTGTTGTGCACTACATCAGCTTAACTGCTGAATCTACAGGGCTGTATTATCAGTAAGTACATCATCAGTTACTGTGCAGTTCAATCTTACCATCAAAAACTAAAGTTGTTTTCATACTGATAGTTCAGATTAAATACAGTAAAATACAATTTAAAGCAGCATTTGTTTGTTGAAATCATGATTTTTCATAGTCAGGTAAAGTTTTCAGTGTTTAACAGTCCATAATCCTCATAACTGAACACATGAAAATAACTATTTTATGTTCTGTCACATTCATAACACTTGTATATGTTTAATTTTTAAAATAGATAACTCTTGTATAGACTGATGTTTGTCTAGACTCTATACTTTCTGTGAGAATTTAAAGTTGCGTGTTAAAAATGTCACATCCATAAGACTGGAAGTGCCTCCTGATGCCTACTATTTTTACTCAAAATTTTGTAAACCTAACAGTAACTGATCTGTAGGACAAAAAAAGTGTAGTCAACTTCTGTACTAGTGTATATTAGATAGATATTTAAACAGTGATGGACTCTTACAGGCCCAGCGGTACAGGATCATGTCCCTCTGCTAAAAGAAGCTTGATGTTACCCAATCACTCCACTCCTTTTAAAAAGGTGCGTCCATCGCTGGATTATAGTGGCTGGAACAAACCACGACCGTCCACGCTGGCTCAACCACAACCTCCGCTGCAAGGGTTAGTGTCTAAGATTGACAAACATTCTTGGGAGTATGCAAGTATCATGTATTTATGGAGTTTGTCTGTGCAAAACGTAGATTCTCCAACCTTGGGAATACATGCTACATGAACGCCATCCTCCAGTCGCTTTTTAGCTTGCCTTCATTTTCAAATGACCTGCTGAAGCAGGGGATACCGTGGAAGAGAGTCCCCATCAACGCTCTACTGAGGTACTCAAGTGTTTTATTAGAAATGCTTATAAGCTGCCTCCTTCAAGCTAGTTATTTTCATAATGAGATAGGGATGCAAGTGAAAAGACCCAATAAAATTTACCCATCAATGACGTTTTGAAGACGTGATCAAATAGCAATGAGTGAAGGGACGCCCGCTTAACACGAGCAATAAACATGTCGGCTGAGTTCAGTTATTTCATTATCTCTTAAGCAACAGCGCTGCATCTCATGTCATTAAAGTGACTTTAAGAAAGTCATACAGATTTGTATTTTGAGTAAATGATGAAAGAATCCTCAGCTGACACATCCAGAGCGCGAGACACAATGAACCCTTAAAACATTTGACCCTGTCTATAATGAGCAGCGCGCGTCTACACAACGGATCTGCATACATCACACACGCTCACAAACATTTATGTCAATGATCTTTCGCCGCTATATCTTCTATATCTTTATTTAGCCCCATACGTGCTTCATTAACCCCTTTGGTCCTGGCTTTCCCTTCCCTTTAAGTAAATGAAAGCCTTATTTCAACAATCGTGTAGGAGAGCACTCAGAGCAGGTAAACAAATAGACACTTAAAGGGACATTTGATGGTTCTAAAAAGAACATGTGTGTATTTGGTGTATTTGTGTATTTGGTTTAATGAAATGTGTTTACGTGGTTTTAGGGTTTAAAAGTCATTATTTTACACACACAGGAGATTATTGTTGTTCATCTCTGCCCCGACTTTCTGTAACACGCCGATTTTTACAAAGTTCATCGTTCTGAAATTGCGGTGTGCTCTGATTGGCCAGCGGTGCGGCGTACTGTGATTGACCCGCATACGGAGCACGAGTGTGTTACAGACCCTTACCATATTTGAAAAACACAGCGTCTACATGTTGGTTACAACAATACAACAGTGAGAGTAAATGGTACGCCTTCTTTCTTTGCGTGTACATTTGGGCGGTTTGGAAACGGGGCGTGTTTGATTGAGCCGTTTTAGGAAGGTGTAGCTGAGTCTTAACATTACAATACATATCTCTTTGGGTTTGAGACTTTGAGCTTTGTAACTGTGCAGATGTTATACATGCACAAACAACTACACAACGCACTAAAGAGAAAGGAAAACAAGAAATCACATCATATGAGCCCTTTAAGCTGTAACACTGCAGTAAACTAAAGTGAAGCAAATGAAATGAAAACATACAGTGCATCCCTGTAATGAGAATAATAAAGCACGGACTCTGTGATTTATCATGTTAAAGTTTTCCATAAGTGTGATTGTGCTTTGCTTTTTCTATATAGGCGTTTCGCTCATCTCTTGGCTAAGAAAGACATCTCGTCTCCAGAAGTAAAGAAAGATCTTTTGCGACGAGTGAAGAGTGCCATTTCCTCCACAGCTGAACGTTTCTCTGGCTATATGCAGAACGTAAGGGATCCGTCATCTTTCTCTGGTGCTGTTAACTTCTGTCGCGTGTACCAATCAGCTGTCTTTACCCAGGATGCCCATGAGTTTCTGAGTCAGTGCCTGGACCAGCTGAAGGAAGATGTTGAGAAGATTAATAAGAGCTGGAGGAACGACCCTTCGTTGTGGGAGGAGCCTCAGAGCGCACGTCTGGCAGAAGAGGCGGATACCTCACGAATCTACACCTGCCCCGTCACGGTTAACATGGAGTTTGAGGTGCAGCACACCATCACCTGTAAGAGGTGAGTAAAGACGCTGTCACTGTAAATCTAATCAATGTCATTAACGTTTCATTTGGGTTTCAAACAGCTGTTTGTGCAGAACTAGAATTATCATAAACAAAAATTATTATAAGCCACAGGTGGTGTTGTGTATGTTGATAAAACTTACAATTACTGTAAACAAATTTTCCAATTTCAATACTTGTGAGGCTTTTAAATAACAAAATGAAGAAGATGGATAATGTCTTATTGATCTTTCCCTTACTTTTAAACAAATGCTTAGTTTGTTGTTCATTATTATTTTTATATGAGACATAACAACACTAAAGTAGTACAGTGACAAACTTGCTTATATTAAACATAAAGCTTTTAAAATGAACAAAACAAATGAGACCGATAACATGTAACATATATATATATATATATATAGATTTAAAGTACTTTGTACTTTCGCCTTCGTTTAAAACAAATGCTTAGTTTGTGGATGAGTATTGTTTTGTTACTAAAACTCAAGCAAAGCGAACACAAACAGAAGGAAGAAAGTTGAATGGAACAGATGCTCGTCACCTCATAACTGTTGTGTCTGTTGTCCAACTAAACCAGGATTATTGTTGGTTGGCAAGTAATGTAATCGGTGGACAGCCACCCACCGTGTGACCGCTGTGAAATCCCTATTGTAATGCTTACCTTGTATGAGAGATGAACAAATCTCTAAAAACTTAAAGTTGTCTTGATCTTGTTTTCTGCAGTTGTGGAGAAGTGGTAATGAAACGAGAAGTGTTCAATGATCTGTCCATCGACCTGCCTCGCAGGAAGAAAACACTTCCTCTCAGATCCATACAGGACTCTCTGGATCTCTTCTTCAGGGTGAGCGCAGGTGATGTGTGATTCATTTCACAGTGTTATCACCTCACTCTGTATTAACTACAGTCTGTGTTGTGTGCAGATGGAGGAGATTGAGTATTCATGTGAAAAGTGCAGTGGAAAGTCAGCCACGGTGTCTCACAAATTCAGCAGACTGCCCAGGTTAGCAGAAAGAGACTCGCTCAATCTGTACGGTTCAGTTGAGATGCACAGATATAAATGTGAGTTTCTCTCTCTCTCTGCAGGGTTCTGATTCTTCATCTCAAACGCTACAGTTATAACACTCAGCTGTCTCTGAACAGCAAACTGGGTCAACAGGTCCTGATCCCTAAATATCTCACGCTGCTGTCTCACTGTACAGACACCACCCGTCCTCCTCTCAGCCTCGGCTGGAGCGCACACAACACGCTGTGAGTCTCGTTCACACTTCACATTAGTGCTTCTCTCATTCCTCCACCATCTTTAGCACAAACAAAGCCTGAAACATTTTCTATCTAAAGCTGCTTTTACACAGAGATTGCAGAAAAACACACTGATCCCGGCAATGTTACTGGGTCCATCCCGGGTCGCGTTTGCCTTCACACAGAAGTCATTCTGAGCACTTTCTAGGATCAACGCTGTGTGAATGAGGATTTAGTCTTGTGCTCACACACTTCATTTTCTACTTTTGTCCAACATGCAAGTCATGTTGTACGGATCACCTGGACACATTTGTAACTTAAATAATTCACGTTAAACTAAAGTATTCTTGTCAACAATTTCAATAGTAGGCTGTATTTTTGCCTATAAACAACTATGAACAATTAAGATGTAAGTGCTGATTAATATGACTGATGGTTTATGCCACTGTTGTGTGTGTGTGGTCTTGTTGTTTTTTGTAGATGTATTTGCGTGTAATTGTCTTTATGCACACTAATGGTCAAGTGTTTTATTTCAGCTCTAGGACACTGAAGACATCCCAGTCTGTCAACTCATCCACACTACGGTGAGACCAGCACTCCGTCATGGACTCTCGCATACATTCAGACGGTCAGGTGCTCATTTATTCTGCTGTTTTACAGGAAGGGTTCTCAGAAGCTGGACAACTCATGCAGTATGTTATGTGATTCTGACAGCGAGGAGGAGCTTGTCAGAAAAGTTGCTCGCAAACATCAAGAGGAAGATGACAGGACAGTCGAGGTGAGATGAATAATATCTCTAACATCTAATGAACGGGTTTGCTGTAATGAATCATACTCAACCTCTCTCTCTCTGTCTGTCTCTCTCTCTCTCTCTCTGTCTCTCTCTCTGTCTCTCTCTCTCTCTCTCTCTCTCTCTCTCTCTCTCTCTCTCTCTCTCTCTCTCTCTCTCTCTCTCTCTCTCTCTCTCTCTGTCTCTCTCTCTCTCTCTCTCTCTCTGTCTCTCTGTCTCTCTCTCTCTCTCTCTCTCTCTCTCTCTCTCTGTCTCTCTCTCTCTCTCTCTCTCTCTCTCTCTCTCTCTCTCTCTCTCTCTCTCTCTCTGTCTCTGTCTCTGTCTCTGTCTCTGTCTCTCTCTCTCTCTCTCTCACAGGCGCAGCACAATGGACAGGTGGAGCAGTCAGAGTTTAACGGCATCAATGATGAAGAGATGCTGGCAGCAGTGCTGGAGCTGAGCCGTCATGACGCCAGCGTTTCTGCGTGCCCTGACGATGAGGCCACCAGCAGTCCTGACACGGGGTTTGGAGATACTGAAAGTCAGGACCTGACTCATCATTTAGACATGCTGGACGGAGAAAAGCAGCCCGCAGGTACGTGACTCTGATCCGAAGCCTTGATTGCAGGCCTTTTAGAGCACTTTAACCAAGTTAACCGTTTGATCTCTAGATGCTCTCGAGTCTCTGGATCTGACCATGGATGAGAACAAAGAGAACCAGACTCCTGAGGGGGTGCAGGGGGAACTGGACTGGGTCCAGCAGTACAGTCTGGATCAGGAGCGTGAGGAGCAGGAACTACAGCAGGCGCTCGCTCAGAGTCTGCAGGAACATGTAAGAACATTGTGTTTATCTTAGAGCTTACGTAAAGGATTGTTGTGAAATGAGAGAGTCGTTAAAGTCTCGTGTTAACACCACAGGAGGCGAGAGAGATGAGAGAAGATGATGATCTGAAGAGAGCTACTGAGCTCAGTCTACAAGGTCAGACAGATCTCTGCATCTGTGTGAATGTTAATGCTGCTTCTGTGTGCGTTTGTGTTCATGTGATCGTTTGTGTTCTTGTAGAGTTTAATAACTCTCTGCCTGAGCTGCTGTGCTCTGATGATGACTCTGGAAATGAAGATGGTCTGGATATGGAGTACAGTGAGGCTGAGGCTGAAGAGCTGAAGAAGAACGCTGAGGTGAGTCTGAGATCCCGCTCTTTCACACCAGGATGGTTTCACGAGTGCAGACGTTGAGATGACGGTGCTTTCTGCTTTATTCTGTAGACTGGAGATCTTCCCAACTCTTTCAGACTCATCAGTGTGGTCAGTCACATCGGCAGCAGTTCTTCATCGGGTATATTGACGTTACTCTAAACTCTCTTATGTTTGCTGTTGCGTTACAGTCTTCTTTAAAGTGCGGTGTTTGTCTTTTTTGATGTGCAGGCCATTACATCAGTGATGTCTATGACATGAAGAAACAGTCTTGGCTCACGTACAACGATCTGGACGTCTCCCGCACGCAAGAGTCCAGCGTCCAGAGAGATCGCGACAGGAGCGGATACATATTTTTTTACATGCACAAGTAAGTCTTATCTGTGATTATGGTTTTGCTAGTTTGTCTTTTTGGCTTTACCTAATACTACAAACATCTGCGAAATGTGAAAGTTTAGTTCATATAAAAGCACGGCTTGACACTCAAGCTCGTTGTGAAGTCTTGCACTGAGAGTCTATCGTGACTATCACAACACGTGAAGAATCTGATGGAGTTGTGTTTGTGCAGAGATGTGTTTGAGGAGCTGTCCGAGCAGGAGAGGACGGGAGGAGACGCCGGCCGTACGGTACTGCAGCCGCTATAATACACTGATGATGAGCCGTGGGTAACGGCACACTCCTCCTCTCCCACATCTCCCTGTGAAAAACTGTTGTCCTTTCAAATGTAAACTAAAGTTTAGATGGGTACATGTTGTAGAAGCCCATGTAGGTACAAAGTGTTTATGGGAAAAATAAATATATATTGAAAGCATTTTGAGTTCCTTAAAAGGTTTAACTTCAACCTCGAGAGAAGTTGCTCTTATTTTTTGTTTGCCTTTAATCTGAAATGTCCCTCTGGTAAGCTTTTATGCATTAAGAAATATATGAAATCAGAGAAAGCTTGTTCTCTGTAAACCTGTTTTCAACTTTTACATTTTCTCCATGATTTATTGCATAGAGAGATCTATTCTTGTATGTGTTTAATGGTGGAATGGGAAATTTCTTGTCTGAAATGCAGCTGAAGATGTGGTGCAATATTTGCTTTGCCAGTTGGCTTTTATATGACCGTCCTATAGCGATGCTTCTGCTTTATATTCCAAACTTTATAGACGACTGTTTCTTTTACTCTTCTTTTATAAGCGTTCCTCTAACAAGCTCACTGCTGTTGATGTAGCTTGTCTTTTTTTAAAGATCTCACTCACTTTCTGCCTCTTCGACATCTACAGACCCAGTGAACTGTTTTGTTTAGAGCTTCACATGTGAAACCGCACAAGCGTTGTGTAGAAGACTTCATATAAGTCAACTGCTAGGATTATTTATTTTAGGACCTGTGTCTGATTATTACTGTAGCGTCTTGTTTTCAATAACCACTTTGTTCATTGTTTCTGTTCATGCGAGTAGGTTAATGGAAGAGTGGAAACTGTGTGTGTGTGTGTATGTTGTTCTCTGAAACAGTGCTATAAGCTCTAGTTTACTGCTTAATATTCAGTCTTTGAATTCCTTGAACACATTTTAAAATAAACTTTATTTAAAAAAACACCCGCTTGTTTCATTTCAAGGTACAGAAAGCAAATGTTTCTTCCAGTAGTGCATGTTAGCAGCATCCCGTCTCTCATCACGCGCGTTACGCACATCTCTTTGTGAGCGGTTCCAGACGACTTCCTGTTAACCTGTTGAACTCGCTGAGAATATAACTTTCTTTCTGTAGCATCTATTGGCAGAAGGAACATGTATTTATGCCACTCATACTACACTTTACACACTAACTGTCTACCAAGTCTTTTTATTCTAGTAAAAGTTCGTCTAATTACAATGAAACAAAATGAATATTTAACTATTTTAGCTGTAGTATGTCACGCACTGCTTATTTGTCATGTCAGCAAATCTCCAATGTTAGGACAGCTGACTTTGTCCTACAGTCTGTGCAGGTGTTTAATTCTCTTTGAGTTCATCTGATCGAGATGAAATGTTTCTTACCTCATTCCACTCTTCTTCAGTTTCATGTCTGTATCCAAGCAAGTGGCACATTCCATGAGCCGTGACCACCTGCGGCATGACAAAACAAGACGCATCATAAATATATGTATGGATATTATATAAGACAATAAAACTGTAGATCATTCTTACTGTAAGGGTTTCATGAAGTTCCTGGGATGTTTCTTTACATTGTTGCATAATATATTCAACCCCTAGGAAGATGTCTCCTAAATTATACTCGTCTCTTTGGAGGGCGTATGGTAGTTTGCCTGGCCTCAGGTCCTTGAGAAATAAAACATATAGCCATTATTATTCAGCGTGTCAATAATACAAACCTTAAAATGTCTCACAAGAGTTTGGAAACACTTATTCACTGTTGTTTAGATTTTTCTCTCCACATTTTTGTAATAGTAATAAACTCATCAAAATCATGAAACAACACAATTGTAACTATGAATTATGTTGTGACTAAAAGCATGTATAACACAATGTTATATTTGATCATCTTCACCCTTTTAAAATCATCCTCTTGACATTTTATCAGTCAGTTTCTTGAGATCTCAACCTGAGAAGCTTTTGAAACAACACTGAAGACATTTCTAACTACGCTGAACTCTTATTGACTGATTTTCATTCATTATTTGCTCAAAGTAAACCACTTCAAAAATATATATATTTTAAATAATTATTGTTTTCTAATAAAGAAAATTAATATGTTAGCACAATTGTATTTTTGTCTACAAAAGTCCATTCAAAAACTGTAATATCCATCTTAAAATAAAAAATAAACATTTTTGTCAATTGTGTCTAAACTTGTGAGTTTGTTGTTGTGTGTGTGATGATGACATCATCATGAGTACCTCGTGGAAAGGAAAAGAGAGCACATCTGTGGGCTGGTTGTGTCTTCTGTACATGTGGTTTATCTTCTGGATCTTTCTGTTATCCACACATATGATGCTCATGTCAAACCTCTGAACACCGAAGATCAGTCTGAGTGTTTCTACATCTGTTCTCAGTCGGGCTCGTCTCAGAGACACCACACTCTGTAGATTTCTCACTACTACACCCATCAGCAGCACTAGAAATAACACACATACAACACTGCAGAAGTTTCAAACGCACAGGACAGCGGGTCTGAACTCTGTAAAACAACCTACACTCGATTAATGTTACACAAGATTAAGAAAATGTCAATACATGTTGATAATTGTCCTGATTCCACTCATTTCCCCTTCCATTGATTTTAAAGCCGCTACTGCGCATGCGTGTTCGAGAAAACTTCAAAAGAAAAGTTCATGAACATTTATGGACAATATTGGGTAATTAATTTCACATTTGATGGCTCAAATAACAGATTCTTGTTGGCATTTTTGCATTAGTTAAAATGACAGATTGTCCATTTCTAATCATTTGATATTTATTCACCTTCAGTGTGCAGTGACGTTACCTTTCTCACCGGAAAAAGAAATTAAACTTCCGGCATCGATTGCGCGTTCGTGTTGGAGGTCACTTTGCTTTAAAAAGGTATTTATGCTCATTTTTAAACTATTCCGGAAGTATTACTCAATATATCACAGTATGAGATTTATTCACCTCAGTGTTTACAGTTAAGTGTCATTATTTACGGGCTGTGCTCGAGTGTAAATAACAGAGATCTTCTGCTCCAACACAAACACACACAAACACACAAACACTTCATTATTAGGGTTGAAGATCTCTGGATTATAACACTAACAAACATTAAACCTGTAAACTCAAACTAAACAGATCTGTTAAGAGATAAACTGCTGAGTGTGTTATATTGAATGTTGTGAATTGCTGGGAGGCAAAACTAGAAATATATATATATATATATAAATGGTTTCACTAGTAACTTGAAAAAAGAAAAACGGGTATTATAGATTATGGTATTAAAGTCTTGACCAACAAACAGATAAATGAAGACCAGATGACACACGTCACCTTCTCTTCTAGTGCAGACATGAAGATACAGCGAGAGATTTCAGAAAGTCACAGTGAGCATTAGATATAACACATACAGGTCTGAACTGAAGCATTTATATGATTTATTTATTTAACTGTGTGATGTGTTCAGCAGCAGTCATGGGTGGAGATCATGGACATGGAAAATTATCCATGCCAGACTACAAAGTGTGGAAGTGGGAAGGAACACCATTGGAAGTGACACAGCAAAGGCTCGCGCGACGAGGACTCAGAGACCCGTGGGCTCGGTAACGGGATTTATTTTACATTTCAATGCTAACAAACCATATCAATATCAAATCACTATATGAGAATGATGGACTTCACAAGGACATGAATACTTCATTGTTTTTATATGAAAGTTATATGTGTTATATGTGCAGGAATGAGGCATGGAGATTCACCGGCAGCTTTGGCATCCCAGTTACCTTCCGGGAGGTTCTCCTGCGTGGATTTAAGACGGGATTTGCAGCATTTGCTGTAGCGTTGGCGGTGGAGTATACGTTCTTTCCTCCAAAGAAGTCGGATCACTGAAGTCATCACTTAATAATATGTCCAGAAATGTTGAAGCTCACAGAAGCCAATCACCACCGGACTCTGTGTTGTCTTTATAGAAAGACTTTAGCCCACGAAGGGCTTCCTAATATCTGTGTGTTCATTCATCTTTCTCATGACCAATCTGTAGAATAAATCAATCATATAAATGACCTTGGGCTGTTTATGACTGTTTGGTTATCTTAAAAATATGCTGTTTGAATAAGGCCTTATATATGAAGATTAATGCAGTATTTGTTTCAAAATCTTAATATACAGAGAAATCCTGGTGTGACCAAGAATATTAGTGCAAAAAGTAGTTTGACTGTGCTGCTTTGGGATTTTTATAATTGCAGATCTATCAGATCTGATGCATTTACGTTTATGTGTTTGGCAGATGCTTATATTCAAAGTGACTTACAGTGCATTATACTGTACATTAGTATGTGCAATTCCTGGGATCAAACCCATGACTTTGGAATTGCTAACATCATGCTTTTACCAACTGAGCTACAGGTACCAGATCTTCACTGCAACACAAACATGAAACACTGTTTCTAACGGAGGAGTCTTGAATGTCAGTCTGTTTCTCACACAAACTCATTGCAGTGCATATACAGAATTAATAGATTTTCTCCTAATTAAATCTTGCAAGTTTAAATCACTATCCAACCTTTGTTGTGTGGAAAACACATTCTGTCTTCACAAATACACGGCCTGATAGTTCACAATGCGTAACTTACTTTGCCCACAGACCGTATGTCACATCAGATCTTTTTGTATTATTAAGAAAAAAAATCTATTAAAACATCTTTTTTCAAGTCCGCTCATTGTGAGCAGTAAGATCATAGTAATGTTGTCTCCTAATATTTGTAAGTCGCTTTGGATAAAAGCATCAGCTAAATGTAAATGTTAATGTAATGTTTTAGCAGAAGTCAAGTAGTAAAAGTTTAGTTAAAAATGACTTTCTCACCCTTTTGCTGTTCGACAAACACAAATGATCTGTTGAGTGGATTTAATACTCTTATTAGCTCTTATTAAAGAAATAGTAATTCAATTAATAATATTTAATAAATACCCACAAGGGTCAGTAAGAAGATGTTTGAGACTCACATTTTCTCATCAGTTCCTGTGAAAAACAAATGAATACTTGACAGTAAAATCCTGATGATGAGTCAAGTGTGAAAGAGGAACAGGAGAAGTTTTACAGTATTTTCACCTGCTGCTGAATAGCAAAACGACCCTTCATTTAACAGATGGATTGTACGTTTACTCTTATAGATTGTACGTTTACTCTTTATGTGTTACTCTATAATGTGGCACTGATGCTGTCGATAGATAAAGCTGAACTGTATGTGCAAAAGGCTGTCAAACAAGGAAGCAAATCTTTCCTGTAATACTGCTAATGAGATGATACAGCCAGAGCAAATGTCTGTGTATGAACTGATTATATTACTCAACATTCATTTACAGGCTCTTTCTTTTTATTACTCATTTAAAATATATCATCTGTTTTATTGTAACTTTTGGGGTTTTCTCAACATGTGCACATGTCTGTGAATGTTTGATTGAGATTACTGTTGAGATGTGTGGAAATATAAACGAGTTTCTCACACTTTCACTTCCTCTTTCCTTCACGTCATGGAACATGACGATCTGCTTTATTCCATTCATGCTTTGAATTTTTATTCACATTTCTTTCTTCAGCACGAACAGCAGCTCTGTCAAGGTAAGATCTTATTACTTTTACTAACACACTGAATATTTAACTGTAATTTCACATGTACTGACATCACACAGCATCATAGAGTTCACCTTTACCATAGTAACCTACGTTTTCCTCAAAGAACATCAACAATAAACTGAACACATTTATATACCTTATATCATATATATAAAGTATATCAAGTTCTGAGTGAAATCCTTATATCATTGATGATGATTTACAGTAGTAACAGTAGATGAATGGACCACAGTTTAGGTTTCGTCTCAGCACTTCTCCTTATAATAAGTTTTTAAAAGTATCAACTGTAAAACAGGATTTATTGAGTTGCATCCTGCATGTGTATTACATAATTAATGTTCATTTTCTGTGAAATGAACTTGTGAAACGAATGAATCATCTGTCGCATCAGTGATGTCATGAGCTGTGATGTGTTTGGTTGACAGATGTCTGGTCAGTTGTATGACATCATCAGTCAGATCACAGATGAGCTCAGTACAGATGAATGTAAGCGTCTGTCTTATCTGTGTGGAGCTCTGGATACAGACACCTTCTCTACAGATCCCAGATCAGTGTTACGATCTGTGCTGCATCCAATCACAAACCATGTGTTTCTCACGGAGCTCGTTCTCAGAATCAAACGTTATGACCTGCTGCGAGACGTGTTGAACACTAATAAGGGCACTGTTGAGGGAATGTTAAAGAACGGCTGTGCTGTGTCAGACTACAGGTACAGACGTCTCATATTTATAAAACTCTTGATTTATACACAACATGAGATGGAAGAGATTGTACTGTGTGTTTTCTGTCAGACTTCTGATGGCCGATGTGAGTGAAGACATGGACACGGATGACCTGAAGTCATTGACATTCTTACTGAGAGACACTTTACCAAAACAGAAACTGGAAACTGTGCAGGTATCAACCCTGATCTCTCTCCTGATCAGTTACACATCTATATCTGTCATCTTTCTGCTCGTAACGTATATCATTTATTCCCCGAAGCCCCAAAATATGAAACTATAACTATTCAAATGTATGAATGTCACTGGATTGCACATTAAAACTAATCATCCTGATTGACTTTTGTTTGAATGCAGATAGTAGAATCACACTTTGAAATATATATTCTGTCTCTGTACTAGTAAAACCGTTTTGATCTTTCTGAAGAAGAATCTTCCTGATTTGCAGAGTTTTTTAGACATTGTAGTGGAGTTGGAGAAAGTTGAGCTGCTCTCCAGCGAAAAGACGGACAGGATGGAATGTTGCCTGAGATCCATTTGCAGAGCTGATCTGGCCAAAAAGATCAAACATTACCAACAGAACGGTGAGCGTAATGATAATAGTCATGTTTAATGTGAAATGATGCAGCTGTTATTGCAGATATAATCACATCATCTCTCATTCACATGAGATTACAAATAGATTCACAACTGATCACCAAACACAGATTCAACAATCCAAACAATCATAATCAGTGGACATAAACCAACAAAGCAATTCAATGTCAAACAGTCATTTAATAACAAGAAATCAGAGATCAAACACATGAGGAAAATCAATAGATGAGATGAATGGCTCAGTTTTACTATCAGGAGGAAACGCTAAATGACAGACAGGAAGTGAGCTAATAACCATGTGATTTGTTTCTCTGAATGAATGATAGACAGTTCCTCTTCATGTGTCTGTTCGTCATCATTAGTGAGAACTGAGATTTCTCGTGAATGTCATTAAGTTCCAATGAATTTGCATTTTCAGTTTCCATCATAAAACAAGGATTGTCTCCATCAGCCCCAGTGAAAGTCAACACAACAGTAAGAGACTTCACATAGTTCATCTTTCAAATAAGAGATGATTTTTACTCTTGTGTTTTCCTCATCTGAAGACAAACAGCTCATCTGATGTCTCAGCAGTATCCTGCAATGTTAAACATCCTCACAAACTCTCTGGTGAGTGACAACATTCGCCATTTAAACACTATTGACAGACGTCAGTGTTTACTGTACACATGTCATCTGCTTTACTTCATTATCCCTCTTAATGTATTTATCATCTTAATTTCATCATGATTATACATTCAGTCAGGTCGTTAATGCTGTACAGTATTTTAAGTTTCTTCTGTTCTTGTTTAGATAAGAGGATCGCTGTAAGGAAAGAAACAGCCAGTGTCTATAATCAGGTAATAATGCTGAAATCTTGAGGTTTTCTGTGTTTGTAGTGTGTGTGTGTGTGTGATGTGTGTGATGTGTAACAGCAGATTGAAGTGTACAGTATGAAGAGAGAGCCGAGAGGAGTGTGTTTGATTATAGACTGCGTCGGCACAGAAGCAGGTGAGAAATCTCCATCACACTCCATCACATTATTCAAATCTGATTCAATTGATCAGTTTTCACCACACCACTTTTCCTTACAGCCTGCTAGATTTAAATAGGGTTATAAATGGGGATAAAAAGGTTTCTTTTTCTTACTAAAGTCACTTGAGACTGTCTTGACTTGAATCTGTCCAGTCATTTTGTTTGGGCTAATCAGTCGTACTTTTCAGATTCTTATTAGACCAATCTAACGTCATTTTACATGTTATTTTATGAAACATTTTATGAAGTTATGAGCAGAAAAAAACCTGATGACACATTTGTAATTTGTAGTCTTGGCATTTTATGCAACTGATCACAGGTTATTTAATAAATGATTATTTAACAGTATTCTTAGTAGTTCTTACGATATTCTTGAAGTTATTTGATGCATTTGGTTATTAATACAATTAGCACAACTTAGTAAATAAATAAATGAATACATACAGAAAACCACCAAGTAACCTTAAATGTAAGGTTTAAATCCTAGAATCCTATTTTCACCAAAAATGTAAAAACATTTTATGCATTTATGCACTTAACAGCTGTTTCTATCTATAGCGAGTTACAGTAAACTGTTAGACTTTACCGGGTGTTTTACAGTAACACACTGACAGCACTGTTGTCACGCACTTACTGTAAGTGTCATTGTTAGTTTATCTTGCTGATCATTATAATAATAATGTGTTCAAACAACAAACTAACTGGCAACAGTGTTAAACAACATCCCCATCATCACTGATAAGTTCTAGTAGTGAAAGTTTACATTTCATCAGTTTCCACATTGGATGTGAATGAAATCTGTGATTGCTTCAAGTGTTACTTGCAGCAGTTAAACTGCAGGAAGTGTAGCTGTTGGTTTTATTACAGCGAATGAACTGCTTTTCATTTAATGCAGATCAGCTGGAGAAAACATTTCAGCATTTCCATTTCCACGTGCTGAAGCACAAGCTGTTGAGCGTAAGAGCCGTTCTGTCTGTTCTGATGGACGCGGCTCATCGGCAAGATCATTACAGCTCATGCGCTTTCATCTGCTGTATCATCAGCCGGAGCCGCTCGTCACACCTGCTGGCCGCGGATTCACACGGACCGGGACTGAACCTGGACACCGTCAGACATCTGTTCACCGCAGACTCCTGCCCCGGTCTGGCAGGCAAACCCAAACTCTTCTTTATCCAGAGCTATGACGTCTCTGAACCTCAGAGGTGTCATGAGGCAGAAGAGCTGGAGACGGACGGCGTCCCGGCGGACGCGGACGTCTTCTGGAGTCACTGCTGGACTCGAGAGGAGCAGCTGAGGATGTCAAAGCATCGGTCTGTGTATCTGCAGGCTCTCACGTCAGCTTTACATGATGGACAGAAGAGGTTTGTCTTCTGAATCTGTTCAGACATCTGCTGCATAATACACTTCACACTTCTTTCATTCTTAGTAAACAGTGTTTTTGTGTTTCGTAACAGGAGGACTCATCTGTTAGATGTGCACACGGCGGTGAATCATGAAGTATATAAACACAACAGCAAATATCCAGAATCATACTTTTTACATTTACGACACACTCTCAGGAAAAATGTTTATTTGTCCTGATTTTAAATCATTTTCATCTTTATACATGAGTCGGGTTATGTGTGAGATATATTTCATATCTAAAGGTATAAATAACATTTAAAATTGTTGATTGTATCAATTATAATTTGCCATTTTTGTAATAAATGTTTCTGTATGTTTCTTTTGAAGGAACTTTAATTAAAACAGAAATCATTCAAAACCCATATGACACAACACTGTGATTTGTTTAGAAAAGCAGTTTAAATCAGTACACAAGAAACAGGACTTACATCACAGATCAGTGGCTCATATCATGTGTGTGTTTGTGAAGATATGATCTGTCGTGGATGGTTGAAAACGCCCCCAGAAAAGTGCTTACATCCTTTTTTTGATTGAATGTAAATGAATGGGAAACATGAAAGTGCCTGTGAAATAAACCCTGTCACTCAATGTGTCAGACTGCAGTTCCTTTCATGCTTTCTGAATTAATTACCTGTTTTTTGGCCCTTTGTGTGGATTTTGTCTTTGGATAAGTATAGACTACATTTGTGTCCTCTGTTCTGTTGTGTTTCTGTGCAGTTCATGACAGTTCAGGGCAGTCAAGAGTGTCTGTACATATTTACACTAATACTATTACATATTATATTTTAATATTACGTTTATTTGAATAAATTGTGTGTGTGTACATCAAAGTGAAAATGCTTGAGATGATATTTACCCTCTTTGAAATCTGCGGACACCCTGTTACTTAAGTACATAAAACAATAACAATCTGATATAAAATCAGTAGAAAAATAACAGTGTTACAGCTGTTTCAGTCATTACTCATACTGTATTATAGCTTCATTGTCTTGTAGTTATTTTAGTTGTCCACGTGTTGGCAGTGTTGTCTTTTCACAATAAACTACTCCAAACCTCATTTGTGTTTGTGTGATTAAAACTGTTTTTTACTTTACTTTTTTACTGCGTTTTTGTGCATTATATAATCTTAAAAATATTTATACTTACATTTACATTTAGTCATTTAACTGACGCTTTTATCCAAAGCGACTTACAATTATTAGGAGACAATGAAGCGACACGTCAAAAGCGGCAAATATAATTATACTTTATATGAAGTATAATATAGTAAAATAATGAATTTAAATCACTGAGAAGTTCTTAGCAATGTGATTTGATCAAGTGTTTCTTTCCAGTAAAAAAGCACATGATATTTTCAGATGTAGATGTTTTGTGTAATATGTGTGTTTTGTAAGATTGTAACTATATATGTTTATATAGTGATGTGTGTTGTGTAGGATTATTGAAATAAGTATGTGACAGTGTGAAAGAATGTGTGTAGTGCGCGTGCATGCGTGTGCAGGTGAGACAGGGCTGATTCACGCGCTGGAGCTGTGAGTGTTCGCGCGCGCGCGCTCCTGTACTGCAATGGCGCTGGCGGCGCGCTGAAGGGAGTTGCGCGACTTTCACGGAGACTTTAAACGGTGATTTTCAGGCATGCGCGGCGAGTCATCGCTAAATCCAACGCGAAACAGCACGCGGATCACACATCTGACCATCTGATGTCCGGTGAGGTGTGAAGGTGAATGAAACCGCGCTCGTGCTCGTCACATCTGCACGCGACCCACCCGCCGCTGATCTGAGAACAGCACATCTCTCTCTCTCTCTCTCTCTCTCTCTCTCTCTCTCTCTCTCTCTCTCTCTGACCCGTGTGGATGAGTATGGCAGAACGCGGTTCCACCGGATTACTGATGCTCATGTCGGAGGCGTCAGCGGCGGCGGTGGCGCGCACTCTCCCGGCGGAGGTGCGCGAGAAGCTGGCGGAGCTCGAGCTCGAGCTGTCTGAGGGTGAGTCCCGCGGATCCGACGCTTGATTTCATATAGAGTCTGATATGTGTCACATTATGTTTGTGTGTTGACGGGATGTGTTCAGATGATTATGGGTGTGTTACAGATCTGATGAGCATCTTTACTATAACATGAGAAAATGATGAAGGTGAAATGCGGCTGTAGACACTGACAACACTCATTCAACATTCATTCAACATTCATTCAACATTACTGCCTTTACATTCTCACATAAACACAATACTGCAGTATACCGTAGTATATTTACTACAGTATTGTGTATTATAATGAAGTAATGAGCACACTACAGCATCCTGCAGTATTAACTAAACTGATAAAACCGGCAGGTTTCATTCATATCAAGAATCATGACGTATTTAAATGAGGTTTGTAACAACAGCATGTTCTGTGTGTTTAAATCCGTCACGAGTCTTGAGATGAATGAAACCTTCCGGTTTACAGGTAAGAGATGTCAATCAGAGTTATAAGACATCCAATAATATTCCGATTCATCTGAGAAACTGTGAGAGTGTTAGAAATGAAAACACATTTAATGTTTAAAATAGTTGATTGTGAATGATTAGCTTCACCACATGAAGAAGAATGAAATCTGATGATTGTGAAATATTGAGAAGACTTCAGCATGTGTTTGTGTTGTTAAAGTGAACACAGAGATGTGTGAAGTGTGTGATTGTGTACCAGATGATATCAAACACACACTGTTTCATGTAGATGTACTTATAGGAAAGGGAATGTGTGAAGGGATGACATCTATTATTGTATTGATATTGTGTTGTGTAAAGATTGTGTTGTTAGAAGTGATTATGAGCAGAACATTGTTTATGGATGTGAGTATTATTATATTGTGCTGGAATGCTAATGTGTGTGTGTGTGTGTGTGTTACAGTAACAGTGTGTGTGTGTGTGTGTGTTACAGTAACAGTAATGTGTGTGTGTGTGTGTGTGTTGGTAACAGTAATGTGTGTGTGTGTGTGTGTGTGTTACAGTAACAGTAATGTGTGTGTGTGTGTGTGTAACAGTAATGTGTGTGTGTGTGTGTGTGTGTGTGTGTGTGTGTGTGTGTTACAGTAACAGTAATGTGTGTGTGTGTGTGTTACAGTAATGTGTGTGTGTGTGTGTGTGTGTGTGTGTGTTACAGTAACAGTAATGTGTGTGTGTGTGTGTTACAGTAACAGTAATGTGTGTGTGTGTGTGTGTTACAGTAACAGTAATGTGTGTGTGTGTGTGTGTTACAGTAACAGTATGTGTGTGTGTGTGTTACAGTAACAGTAAGTTACAGTAATGTGTGTGTGTGTGTGTGTGTAATGTACAGTAATGTGTGTGTGTGTGTGTGTGTGTTACAGTAATGTGTGTGTGTGTGTGTGTGTTACAGTAACAGTAATGTGTGTGTGTGTGTTACAGTAACAGTAATGTGTGTGTGTGTGTGTGTTACAGTAACAGTAATGTGTGTGTGTGTGTGTGTTACAGTAACAGTAATGTGTGTGTGTGTGTGTGTTACAGTAACAGTAATGTGTGTGTGTGTGTGTGTGTGTGTTACAGTACACATTGCTGAAGTTCTGACCCATATTAAAGTGAATGAGCTGTGGGACACCAGCACCAGATCTAGTTTCACTGCTGCAGTGCTTTACAGAGATCTCTAAATCTGTCTCATCACTATTATTCTGACTCACAGTTTCCTCAGATATGCACAGTGTGTTATTTGGTATTTGTAATGTTTTGTGTGTGTGACAGACAGCAGGGTCACTGAAAACAACCCTACCCTATCCGCTTCCTGTTTGCCTGTGCGTCACTTCCTGTCCGGCACGCTCTCTGATCTCCGTCATTGTTTCAGGGCTTGTTTACTGAAGGTCCAGAGCAGATGCGAGTCTCACTATCACATACACATCATGTCATTTAGTCATTTAGCTGATGCTTTTATCCAAAGTGACTTACAAATATTAGGAGACAATGAAGCGACACATCAACAATAGTTTGAAGAAGTGCTTTACAATGTTTCACAGTGATCGATAAATACCTGTAGAGGAGAGAAGAGAGTTTTCATCTCTCATATCATCATTCACTGGCTGAAATGTCTGCATTACTGTCCTTCAGGAGGTCAAAGATCTGATGAACTGAAAACACAGATTTATGCATTTTCATGATGTTATACGTGATCTTATCAGCAATTCTAAATGTTCTTTTGAAATCAAGCCTGTCTGTGAAAATCAGCGTCTAAATGGTCTAAAAATCTAATTCTGAGCATCAAAGTTTGATTTCACCTTTTAATTTCACTATGATTTCAATCTTTGACACAATCTTACTCAGTCTATATTAAAGATATCAGTGTAGCATGATTTTATGTGAGAACAGTAAATCACAAAATGACTTTAGCTGGGTTTACACAGATATTAATGAATGTCTTATTTAAATGCACATGTAAAACACAGTTAATGTTTCTCAATGTGGAAATTGAAGATGAAACACTGAAGGACAGACTTATTCACACAGATTTACTGTCCCGTTATTTCAGAGATTTTAGTGCAGAATGAAACTCAAAGTGTTTTCTGGTGATTGTAAATGATACATGTCTGACTTGTTGTCAATCTGGATGTTTTTAGTAGTGTTTGGACAGTTGATGGTCTCACGGGAGGTTTCATGTTCTTGAGCTTCAGTCTAAATCATTCAGTCAGATCTTCAGCTCTCGACACATTTACAATAATGTGATTAAACCTGCTGTCGCAAAGAACCAATCAGAGCTGTCCAACCCTGACCAAACCTAAGAAACATATGAAAACTCATCTCTTTCTATTATCAATATATCATTATTAAGAAAACATTAGACTTGGAAGACAATGATTGAATCATGACCCTCTCAATCCAGATCAAATAGGCAAGCTGCACATTCTACCAGACTTCTTAACTAGTTAAACCAGCAGTCTTCCTCTGGTTAACCCGCTTCATCTGTTGCTGGTGAATAACACAGGGGTTATGATGGTGGTCTCATGACACTGTTCTGAAATCTCTTGTCGTGAGTGTCTAATATTAGTATTTTTTAAGGTGTTTTTTTCAGACTGCCAGTATATTTGTAGAACACGTCCGACCCTGAACGACAGACAGAGAGCGTTTCTGACAGCCACAATCATCTGTTTTTAATAAGAGTGGCTTTCTTCCGGACACACGTGCGACGGCGTGCGGTCCTGACGGGATGTAGGCGTGTCTGTCAGCGTAACGGGGTTGAGAAAAGTTTTATGCAAATGACCACATAAGGCATATGATGATTAGCTGGATGCGGTAAAATGTGTTAGTGACAACATGAAATGATGTGTTGATGCAGAAACACAGACTTCTGAGCTGAACTATAATGATGATGGTGATGATGATGGTGATGATGATAGATGGCTGGAGAGAAACAGATTCTGCTTTGTTGTGACTCAAACATTCAGTAGAATTTACATGTAACCAAATAATCCACTTGCAATCAGATTGCAAAAGTCTTCAATGTAAACATCGTAATGGAACCGATGGAGGTCGGATTCAAAAAGACCTTGTGCATATGTGCAGTGCATTTGTGTTCATGTTTCATTTTTTTTAACATTAAATATTGCCGGGTTGAATGGGTGCAGTGATGTGGGTGGAGCGGTTCCATGAGCTCCTGCAGCTCCAGCACATGCTTTGTGTCCTATAGCAAACATCTGCAGGACATGATGGATAGCAGTCATATGATCAAACCCTTTCCTCTTACAGGATTGGTCATGTGATTAGGCATGGGCCGGTATGAGATTTTGACGGTGTGATTTAATTACAGCTGTAAAATGTGTCCTTTTATAAATGTCTGGGTAAAAAAACAACAACATTGAACACAATACATTTCATTTTTAAGCCAGTCCTCCCTTGTAAGCGATGCATCCCTTTGTTCCCCCCAAATCAAGACTTATAATCTTAAACGTAGAATTTTTATTGAACCAAAAATACTCAATTATACAATCCTGCAAGATCAGTTTGGCTGCACAAAGTTTATGATAAATGTCTGTATTTTATGAAATGCCAGTGACCCCAACGCTGTTTTAAACAGGATATGGAACAGTAGTAAACATGTATGTCAGGTTCAGTTAAAGAAATAAGCACTGACATTTTCCCCAAATCCCAAAAGTTATTTCATTTTATTTGTCAGTACTCATGTGTGTGTGTTTTGGAAATTTGCTTCTATAGTACTGGATTAAACATAAAAGTCAAACAATAAATGACATGATTTACTTGATGTTATTTTAAAAGAGTTTCGATACCTTGACGTGCCTAAAAACTTGTGTAGGGCTTCATGATAACGAGGACAAATGTGATGTTTTAAATGAGCTAAATCAATTTGAATTATATTACAAACTTTAAAATGACAAACAATGTACATGTTTTTATATATTTTAATAGAGAAGAGAGCATCATTATAACATCTGATTTACTATTGCATTACATAAAAACAATCTGACAATGTTATCACAAATCATAACAGTGTGTCATATTTCAGTCATTTTTATGTATGGCACAGTCCCTGTCCAGATGTTTTCTGTTGTATTCAGATTGTGTTGTTAGGTTTGAGATGCTCGTGTCTCGCTGCAGGGTTCATGTGTTGTGTGGAGGTTGTGTGTTTGTATCCTGAGGCAGACTCGACAGAAGACCACGAGAACTTCTGTTACTGTGAAACATGATCATACAGTACAACTACACACAGACACATGTGTTAATCAACAAAACAACACAGAGACAGTTACATTAACATTTGTGTTTAGACCGAGAACATTTACACTTACACGTGTGTCAAAGTTACCTGCACTGCATTCAGATTATTGATCAAACCCATGAGCTGATTTATCATTTGACTCATCAACCTTTTAAAGGTTATCATCACACGTCAGGTGAACGTTCTCTTCCTGTTGAAGTACTGATCATAGATCAGGATGAGAAGCTCATGTGTGTGTGTTTTCTAAACTCATGTCGTTTGTCACACATGCCTGATTAAAATGACACGCTATGAGCTTTATGTATTGTGATTTATAAATGAGGAGCATGTGTAACACGTGTGAATTACTCTGTTGTTTACAGTCGAATGATCAGAGAATGATGATGTCAGCATTTGTTTTGTGCAGGTACACAAGATCAGATGAGTTTCTCATCAGTCGCTCTGTAAAGCAGTAGCATGTGTCTCACAGACTTTAATATAATATTTAATAAACAAATCAGATGTGATGAGATGACCTGAGACTGGCCTTAAGCAGGTCACATCATCAGTTGAATAGAAGAAAAGTGATGCTCAGACACTCTTTGATTGGTATGAAATAGTCTCTGAGATTTGTGAAAGCTGACCACACACAGATGTTGACTAAACTTCAGTCGAGAGCTGCTGTGAGATGTGAAGCTTTATGGAGCAGCTCATTCATTTTTAAGCGTGACGAGTTGTGTGTGTGTGTGTGTTTTGGACTACAGTATGTTGTTGAATCATCCTGCGTCACAGACTTTACGTGTCTTTCTTTCACTAATGTTGATTTTTCTCTGACTGTAAGATTAAAGCTGTATAATAACACATTTGATCTGCATTATGGGAAAGCTTTGTAGACATCTGTTTATTTGACTTTACATAAACCCACATCAGTCGCTGATTATTATTAGAGAACAGAACAAACCAATAAACACGTTTGTGAGTTACTGAATCTGGATGTGTTTTCTTCATGTGACGTTTGGAGCTGATTCACACATTTATGAGTCTTTCTTAAAGAGATTCTTCATGAAGCAGAGCGAGTGTTTACTGTTGAGCTGTATACAGACAGACATTATACAGTTATACGTGTTATTCTCTCTGTCTGTTGCTTTATAATGATTATCATGAATGGTTTCATCTCGCTCGTGTGTTTTTATGGTATAGCCGTTCTCTCGGGAGGGTTTTGTGCTCTTATAGATGGACGGAGGCAGTATTTTCTACTGAATTGATTTATTGTTGGCATGAGACCTGTGAGAACAGATTGCTATTGCACATTTTCATTTCACTTCCAGGATCCTGCATTGACTTACAGGGTCGACGGGAGATTTCATCCTCCACCAGACTAAAACTACACCAGAATACAGAAAACATCTTCAAGGTTCAGTGTTTTTAGAGAGTAAAATAAAATGGACGGAACACTTTGAAAGTCTTACGAAAACACATCTACTTCACCCAACATATAAATAAGTAATGATAAAAATAAAAGTATTTATTCAGGTATGAAGTTGATGTGTCGTGGCAGGATTGGTTGAATGTGTGACTTCATGTGTTGTTTGGATGGTAGTCATGAACTCCTGATCCTAATGCTGAAGGCATGATGTGAACTGAAGACAATCACCTGACATGAGTTTGTCGTGTTCAATAACACTATAGAGCAGGATTATTGTTATGAAGAGTGACACGTGACCCGGCGAAATGTTCACAGTTTACGGCTAAATATTATGTGTGATTGAGGAATGAACGTGTGACGTGAGGTCAGAGGTCAGTCAGTTCAGCGGATCGATGTTTCTACATCTGCTGTATTGATCCGTTATCTCATTAAAACAGATCGTCATAGTATTATAGTATTTATCTTCTGTTTATAATGTTTATATATATATATATATATATATATATATATATAAGAATAATAAAAATTCTTAACAAAGAATAATCATGATTATTAATCGTGATTAAAATCTTGAGCAATAATCGTGATTATCAATTTCCCTGTTATCGTGCAGCCCTACCTTTAATAACAACCTCATCATTTCATTAAACACTGTTTTTGATTCTTCAAGTGTATCTAAGTTTTTAGTTTGTTTCGTTTTGAAATGTTTTGGTCAGAATGGTTTTACACTGTAATGTCTAGCAAACTTTGTAAACATGTAAATGTGGAATGGTTATTACTGCTGTGTGTGTTCAGTATAAAATAATGCTGAATCTCACAAAGGTCATATTTCTACATATAAAATATAGTTCAAGACTTTCTTTTTGAAGGCTGACCAGAACCGTTGAGAAGCAGCGTGCTGATGTCTGGTGTTGGTCTATCTCACACGGCTCATACAAAACAAACAGTCATGTGTAAATGTGTGGAATGTGTCCAGTCAGCAGAACAGAGACGTGTGTTATTAACCCACAACACTCATTTCTCACAGCATTCATCTCAGTACTGTTAAAAAAACACACATGTCAAGATTTTCTTCAGCTTTATGGTTTTTTTCCAGTTCTGTAAGTTTAATCATGGTTGGTTTTTAATGAGCCTGACAATCTGACAATCACATGACAGTGAATATATATATATATTATAAACTCACTTAAAGTCAAGGTGATTTACACTGTAGTATCTCACTGTTTCTCCTCATTCTGAACTAAACACCGTTTGTGTTTCTGACCTTCAAGACGAGATCTTTGACTGTTATGTTGAGTACTAACAGTTTTGAGCTGATTGGTTGGTTCTTGTCACATGAGCTGAGGTGTGCATGGCATTCTGAACAAGTTAAGATCTCGCTGCGGCGAGCGTGTCGCTACCGTGTCACTCGCTCTCTCTCTCTCTCTCTCTCTCTCTCTCTCTCTCTCTCTGAGCGTCTACATTTAAAGTAAGGAATTTAAACGTGCAAAGATGCAAAATCTGAACGCACCTTTAATTATGGGATTTGACTGCTTGATTGAAATATTAAAACGGATTATAAAAACACTCATGTTTCTGTGGGGATTCTTATATTTAGATTAGTCGGTTTCAAAACTACCGTTTAAAACAGAGTCAAATTAGTCGTAAAGCACATCCCCAGTTCACAGTATAGACTATTTAAAAGACGTCTAAGAGTTTAGCTTGAGGCTCTTTTAGGAGGATATTTGACCTCCTCTAGCACTACTGTAAATTCAGCTTTGTCAAGAGAGCCGTGTCCACGAAATAATCAGCGTTTATTAGTTTCACATGACTTGAACTTCTTTAAACAAAGTCTTCATACGTTTCCTACTGATTTCCTTGGTGTTTTGCTAACTGCCGTTTGTGTCTTTGTGTGTCTTTGTGTGTGTGTTCTGTTTTCTGTAGCTCTCTGTAATTGTGTATTGATCAGGATGTTCATTTTTGTTTCCCTGAGGAACAAACACACATCACACACTCAAAATATTACTTCTTACAGGCCAAACTTTTTTCCTGTAGGTGTAATTGGTTTCTGGTCTTTTCAGGGCGTTGTCGGGGGGTCGCTAGGGCGTTGTCAGGGGAGTCGCTAGGGAGTTGTCAGGGGACCACCCCTGTGGTTGCTAAGGCGTTGTCATGGTTTTAATGTGTTTGTTTGGGTGGTGGTTGAGTACTACTACATCTCCATAGATCATAGTTTCTTCTCTAGATTTCACTCAGGTCATGCCTTTAAGTAAATCTAATCTGTTCTTGTTTATTGAGAGAGCTTCTGATCCACAGACGGCTTGAGTGAAATAACAGACCAAACCCAACTGCTCATTTTTTTGTTAAGAATATTCTGTCAGTCTGAGGTGAACAGAAAGTGCAAAGCTCAGTGAAAAATATTGTTTTAAGACGCAAGATGTTGGGTTGACACGACATGACAATTCTGATGACAATATTCCATTTTATTGTTAAAACAGAAGTGCTCATGATTGATTCTGTTCATTCTGAGATGTACTTGGTGGTTAATTTTCTCATAATTCATGTGACTAAAACCAAGATTTCTTACATGATAGCTAATTGTGTTAAAGTGTTTCGAAAGTTCTGGTCTGTGTTTAATGTAAAGCTGTAATTGCTGAAGTCATGTGTGTAATGTGGCGCCGTGTCTCTCAGTCTCTGATTGTGTTGACAATGAGAATCTCTATAATATTTCATCTCTTCAGCGTCTGCTGTTAAAGTTATTATAGTGAAGTGTGATCCACGGCTCGCGGGCGGAGCTGGAATGATTGGAATTGGAAAAAGCCCTTAAGGTTCCTTGTAATTCAGGAGCAACAGAGCATGCCATTAGACCAGACACGTTCACTTCAATACCAGTTATTTTAAAAAGAAAACCTCAAGAACACATATTATGTTTGTGTAACATGCTGTAAGAGAACAGATTTCCGTTTAGAAGAGAGCAGTCCCAACACAACAGCCTAATAACAATAACATCTGTTGTGAGTCTGATGTGGGTCTGTTGCGGGTCTGTTGTGGGTCTGTTGCGGGTCTGTTGTGGGTCTGTTGCGGGTCTGTTGTGGGTCTGTTGCGGGTCTGTTGTGGGTCTATTGCGGGTCTGTTGGGGGTCTGTTGGGGTCTGTTGCGGGTCTGTTGGGGGTCTGTTGTGGGTCTGTTGCGGGTCTGTTGCGGGTCTATTGCGGGTCTGTTGGGGGTCTGTTGGGGGTCTTATGGTCTGTTGGGGGTCTATTGTGGGTCTGTTGGGGGTCTGTTGGGGGTCTGTTGTGGGTCTGTTGTGGGTCTGTTGTGGGTCTGTTGGGGGTCTATTGGGGGTCTGTTGCGGGTCTGTTGGGGGTCTGTTGTGTCTGTTGTGGGTCTGTTGGGGTCTATTATGTGGGTCTGTTATGGGTCTGTTGGGGGTCTGTTGGGGTCTGTTGGGGGTCTGTTGGGGGTCTGTTGGCACTGTTGGTCTAGGCCCATTGGGTCTGTTGCGGGTCTGTTGGTCTGTTGGGGGTCTGTTGGGGGTCTTGGGGGTCTGTTGCTGGGGTCTGTTTGCTTTTAGTTTTCTTTCGGGTCTGATGTAAGTCTGTTGCAGGTCTGTTGTAGATCTTATACACACACACACACACACACACACACACACACACACACACACACACACACACACACACACACACACACACACACACACACACACACTCTGCTTGCATTGCTCTCATGAGTATGTCAGTAGACTTTAACAGTAACTACACGTTCATTAAGTGTTGGTGTGAATGTTTCTGTGTGTTGTTATAAAGAATACAGACAATGTCAATAATCACATTGTTGGCTGAACATGTAAATGTTATTGTCTGTGTAAACAGTGTTCAGTTCTGAAAGCTTCTGTGACATTAGACTTTACTGAGTTATTGTCAATATAAATAGACTGAGGAGTCAAACCTGATACATTAGAAGACTGAAGCCCCTTAGCCATTCACCTGCACACACACACACACACACACACACACACACACACACACACACACACACACACACACACACACACACACACACACACACACACACACTCACACACACACACAGGTGTCTATTTGCACTGACACACACTCTTGTGAACTTTTAACACTTGTGTTGAGAAATGTTGATCGCATGTTTATCACTCCCCCGACAAATTAATGTTTAATAGTGTCACAGTGTTTGTCAGAATGAAAGTGTTTTAACATCAAAAACAATACGTGAGCTTTATTTATTGATACTAGTTTTGCTGCTGTTTTATAAAAGCCGTCAATTTTACTGTTAAGTGTTTCATCAGATGTTCCTCTAAAGCTTTGTGTTTCTGTGAGGATGATGTGTGAGCTTTCTGTAAGCACAGGTCACAGATCAGACAACAGCAGAGGTAAATCTGGATCATCATTTTAGGATGATCTATTCATTAATGTTTGGTGGAAGTTTAATAAGTGATAACGTGAAGGCGCGTGTGTGTGTGTGTGTGTGAGCACAGATTGAAGAACGCTCAGTCAGTCTCCTGGTGTGAAGAAGATGCTTCACCATATGTGCTGACTGAAACACAGCGACAGTCTGAGTCTGAAACTGATGATAGAAATGAGAATTCTGACGGGATTTCTGAACATTTGTGTTCATGTGTAAAATAAAATCAGTTTGTGTGTGTGTGTGTGTCTGTGTGTGTGTCTGTGTGTGTGTGTGTGTGTGTGTGTGTGTGTGTGTGTGTCTGTGTGTCTGTGTCTGTCTGTGTCTGTGTGTGTGTGTCTGTGTGTGTCTGTGTGTGTGTGTGTGTGTGTGTGTGTGTCTGTGTGTGTGTGTGTGTCTGTGTGTGTGTGTGTGTCTGTGTGTGTGTGTCTGTGTGTGAGTGTGTCTGTGTGTGTGTGTGTGTCTGTGTGTGTGAGTGTGTCTGTGTGTGAGTGTGTCTGTGTGTGAGTGTGTCTGTGTGTGTGTGTGTGTGTGTGTGTGTGTGTGTGTGTGTGTGTGTGTGTGTGTGTGTGTGTGTGTGTGTGTGTGTGTGTGTGTGTGTGTGTGTGTGTGTGTGTGTGTGTGTGTGTGTGTGTGTGTGTGTGTGTGTGTGTGTGTGTGTGTGTGTGTGTGTGTGTGTGTGTGTGTGTGTGTGTGTGTGTGTGTGTGTGAGTGTGTGTGTGTGTGTGTGTGTGTGTGTGTGTGTGTGTGTGTGTGATGTGTGTGTGATGTGTGTGTGTGTGTGTGTGTGTGTGTGTGTGTGTGTGTGTGTGTTATCGGGCTGTGTGCAGAAGGACGTGTCAGTCAGCGGAGACTCTGATCACAGACCGTGTGTCTGTCTGCTATTTCCTCTCACGCTCAAAAATTTCCCTAACACACATTTACACAACCAGACCCACACCTGTGTGTGTATCAGCACGTGTGTGTGTGTAAGAGAGAGAGAGTAAATGTCCAGTGTCATATGTCCATTGCGTCATTCTTCTGTTCTTCTATAAATGTAATGAGTTATTGGACATTGATGTAAAGGTAATGATCACAATAAAGCGTTGACCAGCACTGTGAGGGTCAAAAACACAGATCCAAATGAGTCACATCTATATTATAGACTTACAACAACTTTACTGTATGTGAGGAATAGATGATAAAGTGTTTATTTTTCTGTTAAATGGTGTTTTCTGTTTGCTGTTCTCTTCAGCTGCTGTTGAGATTTGTCTCATTCAGAGACGTTACACACTAATATATTCGGAGACGGTATGAAACTTCCTCAGATGACTCGGATAACATACACACACTTTATTATGTCAGACAGATATGTGTGTGTTTGTGCGTTATAAAACAAACACTGAAGTGTAGTGAGGTCACACTGAATCTCTGCTGGTCATTCATCTCATGTGACATCACAGAGGAAAGAGTGATGAGCTGATGAAAGAGACTAACATTATTCTGCAGGTTTGACCCTGAAGCTCTCTCTGAAATGATTTCTGCTTTAAACTCAACATTTGTTCAAACTCAAACAGTTTTCACCTTTTGATGCCGTAAGAATCATTTCAATATAGATTTTTCCAAACCTGTTAGATCAGCTGAACGTTACATTCTAGCAGGTCATCAGGTTTCAATAGTCTTATTCTCAGATCATTATTTTTGCAGTAATCTCACTGCCTCACCGCTGCCTCATCTCTGCCTCACCGCTGTCTCACCGCTGCCTCACCGCTGCCTCACCGCTGCCTCACCGCTGCCTCATCTCTGCCTCACCGTTGCCTCATCTCTGCCTCACCGTTGCCTCATCTCTGCCTCACCGCTGCCTCACCGTTGCCTCATCTCTGCCTCACCGCTGCCTCACCGCTGCCTCATCTCTTTCTCACCGCTGTCTCATCTCTGCCTCACCGCTGTCTCATCTCTTTCTCACCGCTGTCTCATCTCGGCCTCATCTCAGCCTCATCTCTGCCTCACCGCTGTCTCATCTCTGCCTCACCGCTGTCTCATCTCTGCCTCACCGCTGTCACATCTCTGCCTCACCGCTGTCTCATCTCTGCCTCACCGCTGTCTCATCTCTGCCTCATCTCTGCCTCATCTCGGCCTCATCTCTGCCTCACCGCTGTCTCATCTCTTTCTCACCGCTGCCTCATCTCTGCCTCCTCTCTGCCTCATCTCTGCCTCATCTCTGCCTCATCTCTGCCTCACCGCTGTCTCATCTCTGCCTCACCGCTGTCTCATCTCTGCCTCACCGCTGTCTCATCTCTTTCTCATCTCTGTCCTCCATCTCATCTCGCCTCATCTCAGCCTTATCTCTGCCTCCTCACCGCTGTCTCATCTCTGCCTCACCGCTGTCACATCTCTGCCTCACCGCTGTCTCATCTCTGCCTCACCGCTGTCTCATCTCTGCCTCATCTCTGCCTCATCTCGGCCTCATCTCTGCCTCACCGCTGTCTCATCTCTTTCTCTCATCGCTGCCTCATCTCCTGCCCTCATCTCTGCCTCATCTCTGCTCTCATCTCTGCCTCACCGCTGTCTCATTCTCTGCCTCACCTGTCTCCATCTCTGCCTCACCGCTGTCTCATCTCTGCCTCACCGCTGTCTCATCTCTGCCTCATCTCTGCCTCACCGCTGTCTCATCTCTTTCTCACCGCTGTCTCATCTCTGCCTCATCTCGGCCTCATCTCTGCCTCACCGCTGTCTCATCTCTGCCTCACCGCTGTCTCATCTCTGCCTCACCGCTGTCTCATCTCTGCCTCACCGCTGTCTCACCGCTGCCTCATCTCTTTCTCACCGCTGCCTCATCTCTTTCTCATCTCTGCCTCATCTCTTTCTCATCTCTGCCTCACCGCTGCCTCATCTCTGCCTCACCGCTGCCATCTCTGCTGCCATCTCTGCTGCCATCTCTGCTGCCATCTCTGCCTCACCGCTGTCTCACCGCTGACTCATCTCTGTCTCATCTCTGTCTCATCTCTCTCATCTCTGCCTCACCGCTGCCTCACCGCTGCCTCACCGCTGCCTCATCTCTGCCTCACCACTGCCCTCATCTCTGCTCTCATCTCTGTCTTCATCTCTGCCTCACCGCTGCCTCACCGCTGCCTCATCTCTGTCTCATCTCTGTCTCATCTCTGTCTCACCGCTGACTCATCTCTGTCTCATCTCTGTCTCATCTCTCTCATCTCTGCCTCACCGCTGCCTCATCTCTGCCTCATCTCTGCCTCACCGCTGCCTCACCGCTGCCTCACCGCTGCCTCACCGCTGCCTCACCGCTGCCTCACCGCTGCCTCACCGCTGCCTCACCGCTGCCTCATCTCTGCCTCATCTCTGCCTCATCTCTGCCTCATCTCTGTCTCATCTCTGTCTCATCTCTGTCTCATCTCTGTCTCATCTCTGTCTCATCTCTGTCTCATCTCTGTCTCATCTCTGCCTGATTGCTGTCTCACTGTTGCCAGCTTGATTGATGAAGGTGAGCACAATACAACAGCAAGGGTGCTGTTGTATTATTGCTCACCTGCATTGCCTCTCATCTGATTAAAACACAACAGTGAGAGAGAGAGAGAGACAGAGAGAGAGAGAGAGAGAGAGAGACAGAGAGAGAGTGTGTGTGTGAGAGAGAGAGAGAGAGAGAGTGGGAGGGAGAGTAATGTACAGTGCAGCTCTTGGTGTGTTTTAAGGTCAGAGAGATTGACGAGAGGTCTGTTCATTATCAGTCAACTTCTGGCCTCCAGACGTTTTCCTTTTATTTTCATTGTGTTGCTGTAGTTTTTTCAGTAGAAGTCTTTCTCCTTCATCTCCATATATAGCAAGTTTTAATTACTAACTTGATCTGTTCTCTCTCAGTACTCCAACACACCCACATCTCCCATACATCAGTCTTGCTTGGCTGTTTTATCTGGTCTGGTGTTATCATGGTCCAGCATGGAGATGTTGCAGGAGAGGTGTCAGCTGTGCGAGAGACAGACAGACTGATGATAGTGTTCAATCTCAGAGAACACTGATCATCTCCTGAATCTCTCAGCTAAGAAATATGTTCTTTACCCGCCTCAGATGGCACTGTTCACTCTCATGAGCTCTCATCATTGATAGCTGAAATGTGATTGGCTGTCTTCTGAAAGTCACGACACACAGCTTTAATCTGAGCGTATCATATGTGTATGAGCTCAGAGCACATTCATTGCATCAGTACAGTCTCTTTATAACCTTCATGTACAGAATCACAATTACAGTAAGATATAATGTGGACCAGACTTTATGTTGACAGTGATTCACTAAGCAAGCAGTTCAACATTGTTTGGTTATCTTTATCTGTACCTTGATCTGTAAGTAAGAGATTATTCACTTATTATTAACATGCATGTTATTTTTGACAGTTTTAACTGACTTGTATCAGGTAACAGAAGGTTATATGAGGCATGTTGCCAAAATGACAGAATTCATCAACTCTTGCAGCTCAGGAATCTTCTGAATATCTTTATAGTGATATCATCAATTTTCCAGATTTCACATTAACATCAAAACTGGCAACCAGATGACGGAGCAGAAGAACAATCCAATGATTCAGCATCCAAAAAATTTGTTCTTCTTTATCGCTACCAAAAATGGTCAAAACATGTTTTTGGCCGTAGATGATACGAGAAACGCAGGCATGTGTTTTAGTGGAAAAGTGAGGAGCAGAAGAGGATTCTGGGTATTTCAGATCTCGGATTGGTTCATATGAGAGCAGATTTGAGAGGAAGTGTGTTTACACATGTGTCTTTGTGTGTGTGTGTGTGTGTGAATAATACCCTTATTGTACTCGGGTCAGATTCCCACCAGTGTTTCCTGTGTGAACCCTGAACCGGGTATGCAGGTGCTGAGAAACACTGATCATGTGTGTCTGTAAGAGATAATGAGCGTTAAAGAGGATAAAGATACGAGGGAAACGGTGTGTTTGGCAGTCTTGAGCAGATGTGTTTTTACATGTACTCTTAACTTAATCCTTGAGCCATATACACAAACTACTGCTGGTAAAAGATCTAAATATATCTGAATATATAACACAGATAATTATAGCAACTATTTCAATGAGTTCTAAATGAATTATAATAATGTGGGATTAATATTGTACAGAAGAGATCAGTGATGAAGCTATATTGCAGGTAGCGTAGCTTGTTATATATTTTGTGTATCTTACTGAGCGCGACATTACAGAAAGACAGAATGTTAAAAGAGAGGAGGAAAGTCAGACAGGATGGTGTTGGTGAGACTGAAGAGCCGCTCTTGTGGCCAGTAAACGGTGAGAGAGACGGTCTGATGCTCAATGCAGGACTCAGAAACAAATGAAAGAGCTTTGAGAATTCTGCTCTTCTCTTTCTGGGTCTGTCTGTTTCCTCATAGAAAAACTAGGTCACATTAAAGTGGTGTCGCTAGTTTTTGGAACATGCTAGCTTATTTTTTGGCTTATCCAAAGTTGCTTTTCAGCAATTATCTGTATCTGCTAATGCTTATCTATGACTGGTCTGGATCAGCTAAAAACTGTGCCAAACTGAAATCATTTCCTCACTTTCATGTTACAGTAAAAACTGTTGCCGAGATCCAAACATGCAGGTACAGACAATACCGTCTGATAGATTTTAATCTATGTTTATATTAGATTTAAAACAGTCAAGCTGAAGATCTTAAGCCAATATTTCAGTTTCAGTTTAACATGATAACTGGTTCGTCTCAGTCCTTCATTCGCTTTCAGTGTCTTCTCTGTCTGTCTGTCTGTCTTGTGTTCGTCTGGATCTTTCTGTTTTTCTCATCTTGTAGATAAATGTTGACTCGTGTACAGAACACACGTTCAGGGATTTTTCCTGTTGAACGTCCCACATGTGCTTCATAAAGATGCTTTCAACAATAACAAACATGTCTAAAGTGTGTCTCACTCATTTCTCTCTTTTATACCGTACGGTTTTTAAGGCCCTTTCACTGTTCTCTAGTTCCCTTTAGTTTTTTGCCAGAAGTTTTGCCTTTTAGTTTTGTTGGCACTGCAGGAAGTGAGGAGGATTTCAGGCCACATTGAGTTGTCCTGAGCCCTGTTATCTTCATCACTGACACAAAAACACCTTTATTCTGTTCTCTTACTGTTGTAAATATAAATACATGTGATTTCACATCGTCACAGAGAGCAGTGTTTTGTCTGTTTCTCCTGTAGCAGATATTAAAAAGAGAATACCACACATATCTCTCCTGACACAGATCATCATAGAGAAATATTGACTGATAAAAGCCAATTTCTGCACCCGTAGGATTGTTTTTAGTGATTAGTGAGAAATAAATATTCTGTCATGATTTATTCACTGTCATGTTGTTTAAAATCCATATAAAACCCGTGACTTTGTTTCTTCTGTAAATTTCACACAATCTTGAAGTCTTCATTAGTAATTGTACTGAGCTTTTTCAAGCACCTTGTTGTACATTGCAAATCCCGTAGTTTTCTGCATTTCACTGTACTTTACTGTACAGGAGATCACTGTAAACGATGCTTATAACTCAGTCCTCGTAAAACATGTCGAACTGAAATCAGGTCTTATTTAAAGGATTTACAGAAAATCACATCATGTGCTGTAGATCAGAATCTCGGGTCACGGCACAGAAGCTGCTTTATGATTCTCATGCTGGTTTGTGTGGATAATAATAATTCAAATTTCACTCTGACAAAACGTACAAACACTGCTGGATATGATTCCTGTGATCTGTGTGTGTGTTTACAGGAACTGGAGCGTGAATAGAAGAGAATTGTGTGTGTTCAGGGTGTTGTGAATAACAGGTTTAACCTGTCTGTAGAAGCAGAAGAAAGGAAATCTCTCATGTGTGTGTGTTTTGTGAACACATGCAGGTGTAATTAAAGGTCATTGTGTTTTGTCTTGTCGGGTTTATGGAAGCAGATTGAGATTGTCAGTGAAATGAGGGAGTTCATGTGTCAGTCTGTCATCAGATCGCTTTGTTTAAAGGTTCATGTCTTTGGATTAAACACATCCGTTAGAGCCGGATCATAACAGACGCTTTATTCAACACAATCTCATGGGAATTCACATGACGGATCATTTTTATGTCAATGGTATAATCTCGTTCATTAGGTTTACTATGATCTGCTTTCGCTCCAGTTAGCTTTAGCTATCACATATCTTGTATGATTCACCTGATATATGAATATATACAAACTAGACACTTCTCAAGTAGTTCTAAATACCCTTGAGATATCAGACTAAACAGACTAAAACAAAAGAAAGTGTGTGATTTCATATTTAAGAAGTGTTTTTTGGGCAGTGAAATCAAAAGTGACGCTATTTATATATCAAATAAAGATTATTGTGCACAATTATCAGTTGTACAAGTTTGTTTTAATAGTTTTTCTGAAAATGTTGTGTAATAACATCCATCTCTGCAGTACGTTACTGAGCAGTCTTGGTCATATACATCGAGGTCATATTTTGATGTATGGATCACCATAAATTGACAAATAATTCACTTTCACTTTCTACGGCTGAATGTGTAAAGCTTATCTGATGTCACAGCTGGTCTAAAGTCAAGGACACAATATTTCTTTTGTTATTTAAAGAGTGTGTTAGTAATATGTGCCTCCAGGCCCGTCCACAACGCATGATCCTTATTAAACACACAGCACACACACATTTTTCAATATGAACAATTAAAGGATTAAAATGTAAGAGATTATTATCATCATAATGGATAGTCATTGCACTACCTATTTTGCAGTAATGATGAATGAAAGGCTAATGGTGTTCATTTTTTATTGAATGGTTTTGTAATGAAAGCTTTGGTTCTCTTTTCAGTGATGGAGTAATAAGTGAAAGCAGCTGGGTTTTAATGGCTGAAAGTATAGATACATGATCAGTGTAATCTCAAAAATATGAGATAACTATTTTTAAACTGGTGGTCTTTTTCCTCCTCGGGTTCGCAGGCGGGACGGGCGACCGTGCGCTTAGAACGTTAAAAAAGAGCCCTACGTCACAATCAACTTTACTTTCTCTTTGTGATGTATTTGCAAGTGAAACAGAAATATAAAATGCTGAGAATAGACGGCGTGGCTTGAGTTTTCTGCTGCAGATTGGTTGGATGTATAAACGTTTGTAACTTGACATCATGAGAGAAGAATCACTCACTTTCAGATAAATATTAAAGATTACATGGATTGACTCACTAGTTAGTAATGTAAGATAAGAAAGTAAACTTTGACTTTAAAGGAGGTTTACACTGTTAAGATGGTTCTTCACATGCAGTGATGCCAACCAGTTTTAGTTCTCCATAGAGCCATTCAGCCAAAGGATCTAAAATAACCATTTCTTTCTTACATTTCTATAGTCTAATGAACATTTTTCTGGAACCATACAGACATAAACAGCAAAGTAAGAAAACAGATGATACACCATATCATGGAGATTGTTGATATATATTTGCTCTGTTCTTTCAGAGAAATAAACCATTCTGGATTTAATGTTAATGATGTATTAATTGTTCTTAGATGCAGAATGATTTTATCTTGCAATAAAAGTTTGAGATTAATAATCCTGGTGTTAAATTCTGTAGATTTTCAGATGGTGTGTCCGTGTTGTTTGATTCAGCATGAGCAGTGTTTGTCAGCGTCACACACGCGTGTGTGTTCAATCGTTTCCAGAGACCTGTTGTGTTTCTTACAGTCTGCTTCTGTCTCTACACACACACACACACACGGCCCGTAGCAGTGATCCGGCAGGAAGGAGATGGGAAACAAAGAACCCACTTCCTGTTCTGGACGCCAACATTCCACACAATAGAGCGGGAAACGCTTGGCAACTGCAGGAGCTCAGAGGAGATAAACTACTCGAGCTGTCCTGCTCTTCCATCAATCTCTCTTTGTCTGGCCTTTAGTCTTTGTTGTTAGTTTATTACGCTTGAACTGTGACTTTTCAATACTAGTGAGCCAATAGGATCTTTTCTGGAGGTTAACGTGCTGTCATTTAAGAACTACGTCTTATCTATGATTTGATGTGGATCCCGAGCTGTTTAAATTCGGACCGTCCCATGTGTGCTTTAGCGGAGGCTGATCCGAATCCTCTGAACGAGGGGGAAGGGGCTCTGCAGAAGAGCCGCAGATGCTGGAGGTCTGTGTTTAAATCAACACCATAAAAATCCTCCGGCCTCCAGATGCCAGGCCTCTCTGGAACAATGAAGAGACACTCCTGGATGTGATTCATCTCGACCCCCGGGGAGACGTGTCTGAGACGGCTTTGAGCGTTCAAAGAGAAATCCTCTCCCCCTGGATTCCTCCGGCTGACTTACAGCTCTTCAAAAGCTTTCTGAGGAAACTCCAGAGAAAGTCTCAGCATACTGGAAAGCACTTTGCTCAAACTCACGTCATGTTTTATACAGTATGATAGAAAGACAAGTTTAAAAACCAGATATGTCATCAATAGTGTCCCGAATCAAGTGCCAATTCATGAACATGATTCTTATGAACCGAATCATTTTATAAATCAGTCAAAAGTGGCTTATTGACTCACTAAATCTGTCAAAATGAAATGAAATAAAATGTTAAAAGGTTTGAATCTTGCCTAACAACAGCTGTGACTGCATGAATTCATTTGAAGAAAGTTGATAATTAAACAACATTGACTTCATGATATGAGACATTTCTCAACATATCTTCTGTTGTGTAACACTGAAGAAAGAGTCACATACAGGTTTATAAGCCACATGAAGGTGAATAATGATGACAGAAGATTTTTACTCTTGATCCTCAGAACAGAAAACACACTTTCGCTTGAGACCGTCGTCATCGCTCAGTATGACATCACAGGGTTACGGTCTGCAGGTGATGTTTGTGTCTTGATATATTCATCTTTTCTGTTCTGTTTCTGACTTTATGAATGATGTACTAGTGTAGATGTGTGATAGTGTCATGAAGGACACTTAAAGGTTGTCACTGTCAGAGAATGTATGGATGATAATGATGGACTGTGTATTGAAGCGGTCTCAAGGTTATCGCACACGCATGTACACGTCAGATATAGATTTATTTGATGTTATCCAGTGAAGTGGAGTGATCTTCACATCTGATGTGTTCATTCAGTTGTGTTTGTGAATGGTTGTAAAGATGACAGACAGAATGAGGTGTGGTACATTCAGCTCAATGACCCTCTGCTGCCCCCTGCTGACAGTGTTCTTCACATCAGACAGCTCTTCTTCTATGTGTCTTTCCTGAGTCATCATGTCTTTTATACTGTATAAAGTGTATATTTTATGGTGTAAACCTAACCCGCACACAAACCTTTCTGCATTCATTCATAACAGCATATGTGTGAATCATTAAACATGTGACAGGAACACAGATTACTGTATGAAACATTTATGATTCTGTCATGTGTTTTGTTTCATATTATTTAAATTGATGAAGTAGTAAGAAGTAAACAAATTTGATAGGACTGACAAATGCCATTTTAATACAAAACTTGATTAATAAAGCAAAATGATAATGTTTATTTCTTTGATAATAAGAATATAGTGCTTACTAAATGAAAACTCAATAATCAAACCTCTGCAGGAGCTGTTTGAAATGTTTACATACATTAAAATGATGCAATTCATTGTTTTTTAGGCTTCAACTTATATTTATATTCAAAAACAAATGTAAATGAAAAACAGATATTAAGCCCGTGTGCTAAAGTGAACATCTGTAAAGTATTTATTTCACATATAGTGACTGATTAACACCCTACATGAGGTGATGTGAAAATAATGTTTCATATAGTTGTTATATGTTTAATAAAAACTATAAACGTTAGTATTATAAACATACCTACAGATCATAACCAGAAACATTTGTTTACAGTATATTCTTACTCTTAATCATATCATGAGCTGTCCGAATAATTCACATCTTCTGCTGATGAGATTATCACTCAAAGCTCGTTTTCCATTCATAATATGTACTTATTTATCTATGTCTCCGACACTCGTGTACAGTGTCTCTGTCCTGCACTGAACTGGAAACACATTAAAGAGCTATTTATCGTCTGGATTTGGGACCAGAATTGAAAGACGGCATGTGGAAGAGAAAGAGACTGGAAGGAAGTCAAGAACAGTGTTCCTGCTGAGGCAGATGCTGATGTCACAGGTCTTCATTTAAAGGGCCGGTGTTCTGTTTCTCTTCCAGCAGATATAGTTTACTGAAGCAGTTGTGTATAAAGCTGTTGTGTTGTTGTTATAAAGATGAATGTTAATGTGTTTGAGGTGGTAATTTTTTTTTTTTTGAGGTATGTTTTAAAAACTCTCTGGCTCTGTGTGTGTGATTTTCAGACAGATGGTCCTAGGGTGCAGGCTGCAAGGTGAACTTCCCGTCTGTGTGTGTGTAGGTGTGTGTGTGTGTGGATAAAGATAGTAATATCAGTCATTTTTGACCTTATTGGGACACTTTTTGGACATCAGTGAAGTCAGTCAAGTGATGCTTATGTTGTAAATGTATAAATGCAGAAATGTTTGTGTGAGGGTTAGCTTTAGGGTTTAAGTGAGGATTACATCATACAATATACAGTTTATACGATATAAACACATTAGGACTATGAAAAGACAACATACACACAAGTGCACAGGACGTATACAATGTTTGTGTAATGTGTAATGTTTGTGTAATGTTTGTGTAATGTTTGTGTAATGTTTGTGTAATGTTTGTGTAATGTTTACTCCCAGTGAAGTTTTCAAAAAATAAATAAAAAATAACAGAACTTCTTGCTTTTATAGTTGAGAGAGAGAGAGAGAGAGAGAGAGGGAGAGGGAGGGAGAGAGAGAGGGAGAGGGGAGAGGGAGAGGAGAGGAGGGGAGAGGAGAGTTGAGAGAGGGAGAGGAGAGAGGAGAGAGGAGAGAGAGAGAGAGAGAGAGAGAGAGAGAGAGAGAGAGAGAGAGAGAGAGAGAGAGAGAGAGAGAGAGAGAGAGATATATTAGAATAACTTCTTCATTCAGTCTAGTGATCTATCAGAGAAATTGTGATGTGTGAGGTTTAGTTTGAATGTGTTTGTAATGTTTGCTCAGTGTTTGTTAAAGAACTAAGAGATAATAATAAATACACTATCTGAATTTGTTCATTTTTACATATTAGATATTTTAGTTATTCTTAACATTTTTAAGTGTTAAATTTTTTCATTTGAGGTATTTTTATATATTACAGTAACATTAACATTTATATAATTTTGTATTTGTTTATTGTTATGAAAATGTTCAAATATTTCATCTTGAGTGTTATAGGAAATAACATGACAGTTAACAGGATCATGTGTAGTTTATTCAGTCACTACTTCAGAAAGAGAAAATATAAAAAACAAGACCAGCTTTATCTTGATTCATTTGAATACTGTATGTAACAGTAAAACAGATCTAAAACACTTACATTAATCAGACTGAACATATGACAGAATGACATCACAGATATGCTAATGAACTCTAGCGACATCTTTCCAAGCAGGCTTTAGCTACTTCCTGTTGAAAGCAGTTGGCAACACTGGTTAATAAGTGTGTTGTTTTCAGTGTTCAGTGTGGTGTTAGTTTCTCATGTGAAGGTGTTGTGTGTTCAGGAGAAAAGCTTCATTGTGTGTCTGTCGCTGTGTTGTGTCACGCTGTTGTGTTGATGTTGTTATCATGATGTGTGTCTGAACCCTCCGGCGTGACACAGCCACAGGACCTGAAGGGTCTGAACATCCCACAGATTTTGCATCGACACATTTTTTTTTACTCAGTGTGTTGCCAGATGTGCGATTCATTGTATAGTTGTATAGTGTGTGGTTGATGAGGTGAATGTGTTCTTCATGTTGAATTAGTGTGGACTCAAACAAAACACATCAAACACACACAGGACGAGTAACTGAAGGTCTCCATTACTTTACACAGACAGACAGTCTGTAGTTAAGTGTGTGTTCAGACCGCTGATGAACGTGTGTGTGTGTGTGTCACTGTAATGAGATTATAATAACCCTTTATAAAGTCTGAAATAGACATGAAACTCTTCTCTCTCGCTCTCTCTCTCAAATATATATACTCTCTCTCTCTCTCGCCTCTCTCTCTCTCTGTCTCTGTCTCTCTCTGTCTCTGTCTCTGTCTCTCTCTCTGTCTCCTGTCTGTCTCTCTCTCTGTCTCTCTCTCTGTCTCTCTCTCTGTCTCTCTCTTTCTCTCTCTCGTCTCTCTCTCTGTCTCTCTCTCCTCTCTCTCTCTCCCTCTGTCTCTCTCTGTCTGTCTCTCCTCTCACTCTCTCTCTCTCTCTCTCTCTCCCCTCTCTCTCTGTCCTCCCTCTCTCTCTGTCTCTGTCTCTCTCTCCTCTCAGTCTCTGTCTCCTGTATATCTCTCTGTCTCTCTCTCTCTCTCTCTCTCTCTCTCTGTCTCTCTGTCTCTCTCTCTCTCTCTGTCTCTCTCTCTCTCTCTCTGTCTCTAGGTGACATCACACAGAAGGGCTATGAGAAGAAGAGAGGCAAACTGTTGGCACCCTTCATACCACAGATACAAGGTAAACAGACATTGGGTAAATTCACATTATTTTCCACTGCAGCATGTTGTTATGTCAAACTACATTTAGTAATGATTAGTTTAGTTGACATGAAGATGAACATGTAAACACACAGATATGATGAGCATGAGCAGAGGTCACAGGTCATGTGCTCGTGGTGGTTTTCTTCACACATGATGATGCTGGATTCATTCATCTGCTGTAGTTTTGATGTTTTAGGATGTTTGCGGAGGCTGGTGGACATCTGTCTGCTATATCACTCTGTATTTTTGGTTTGGCTTTGAAACTGGAAATTGAGGCTTCACTTTAAAACTATCTGTATAACACAGACTGTTTTCCATGCTGGTGTTTCTCTTCAAGAGCATCTTAACTGTTCTTTCTCCTTTAGTGTTTTATAGAGGAAAGACAGTCAGTTTAGTTCTTCATCTATAGTAAACTTTAGTAAATTGTAATATACTGAGGTATATTATAGTAAACAGTTTGTTACTTTGTACTGAAGTATTGATAACGTGTAAATACTGAGAGTTTAAAAGTAAGGAATAATGCTTTAAAAAGACCTTTTAAGATAATCACAGTTATGGGTTAAATATATATTCTGCTCTGACTGGTAACCATCAGTGTTAAGTAAAAGCTGGACTGTGATTGGTTGGTTTTCAGCCAACTGTGAATGGACATTCTTTTGCTTAGCAACTGGACGAAGAAGAAGATCAGTGTTGTGTTTACAACTCCTGTTATTAGAGTCGAGCTTTTGTGAAGCTGTACTGATGACATGACTGATGTGAATCATTTTGTAATTCTGGATCCAGTGTGTTTCCAGTGTGTATAGTTTAGAGTAGTTTAGTCTCAAGATTTCTTTAGTGTTGTAGAATAAATCAACATTTGCAGTCAGTTCACTTGAAGCTGAATTAAACAGCATCCCGAACAAGAACAAGATGAACTGAACGTGTTCACAAGATGTGAAACTCTATCTGCAATACTACTATATGCAGTTAACAACAAAAAACATTACAACTTTACAACAAATAAAACAATGAATTTACAACAAATAAAACAAAGAGTTTACGGCAAATAAAACAACGAAGTTTACGGCAGATAAAACAACGAAGTTTACGGCAAATAAAACAACGAAGTTTACGGCAAATAAAACAACAAGTTTACGGCAGATAAAACAACGAAGTTTACGGCAAATAAAACAACGAAGCTTACGCAAATAAAACAACGAAGTTTACGGCAAATAAACCAACGAAGCTTACGGCAAATAAAGCAAAGAGTTTACGCAAATAAAAAGCAACGAAGTTTACGCAAATAAAACAACGAAGTTCGGCAAATAAAACAACGAGTTTACGGCAAATAAAGCAAAGAGTTTACGGCAAATAAAACAACGAGTTTACGGCAAATAAAACAATGAGTTTACGGCAAATAAAACAAAGAGTTTACGGCAAATAAACCAACGAGTTTACGGCAAATAAAGCAAAGAGTTTACGGCAAATAAAACAACGAGTTTACGGCAAATAAAGCAAAGAGTTTACGGCAAATAAAACCAACGAAGCTTTACGGCAAATAAAGCAAAGAGTTTACGGCAAATAAACCAACGAGTTTATGGCAAATAAAACAACGAGTTTACGGCAAAGAAAACAACGAGTTTACGGCAAATAAAACAACGAGTTTACGGCAAATAAAACAACGAGTTTACGGCAAATAAAACAACGAGTTTACGGCAAATAAAACAACGAGCTTACGGCAAATAAAACAACGAAGTTTACAATGGCAAATAAAACAACGAAGTTTACTGCCAAATAAAACAACGAAGTTTACGGCTAAGAAAAACAACGAAGTTTACGGCTAAGAAAACAACGAAGTTTATGGCAAAGAAAACAACGAGTTTACAGTTTATAGGATTGTGTAGAAATGTGAAGATTGTTAAAGTCTCATGCAAACATAATGTTTAAATCTTATATCTCTACTGATTTAAACATTTATCACAGTCTAATAACTTTCCTATAGTCTTCCACTGTAAATGTATTACAGCATTTGTCGGATTTTACAAGCTAAAGGATGTCTGAAAAATTATTTTCAAATTATACAAGAATAAAATTCCTGTAATGATATTTACTAAAGTACTGTATGATGATATGTATGTATAAATATACGACCTGACCTGAGATCTGTGTCACCCTTATTCATGAAACTGTGAGGAGAGTGTGAATGAATAAAAGCACAGATCAGACGGGTGATAAGGTCAATTTAAAGCGTTTGCAGTTTGTTGCAGTATAATGTGTGTGACTCTTTTTGTGTGCAGGCGTAGATCCGTCTCTACAGATAGAACACAGAATCCAGACGGTGTCACAGGCGGCCCCTGCGGGCCCCAAACAAAACAAAGCCCGCGTGACAAACTCCAGGGATGAACGCTTTAGATCAGGTCTTATTTTATGTATTATTTGTATGTAAATATTAGTAAAATAGCATTAATGTAGTATATTTTTAATATAATAATGTTACCAAGATTGCATATGATTCAAATCAATATTGTTATTTGTATGTTTTATTTTTCATTCTTTTTTCATATTTACATGTTTGTTATTCTAAAATGATGAATAATAATAGTATGATATGAATATGTTTATTTGTTCAGACCTGCACACTGAAGCCGTACAAGCGGCCCTGGCCAAATATAAAGAGAGAAAGATGCCCATGCCTTCAAAGAGAAGATCTGTGTTAGTTCAGTCGTCAGTGGAAGCCTGCACACCGCCAGGTACACAATCACGTTAAACATCAGTGTGTGTTTCATTCGTCTAAACGTCAGTGTGTGTTTCATTCGTCTAAACGTCAGTGTGTGTTTCATTCGTCTAAACGTCAGTGTGTGTTTCATTCGTCTAAACGTCAGTGTGTGTTTGATTTGTCTAAACGTCAGTGTGTGTTTCATTCGTCTAAACGTCAGTGTGTGTTTGATTTGTCTAAACGTCAGTGTGTGTTTCATCTGCCTAAACGCCAGTGTGTGTTTCATTCGCTTCTAAACGCCAGTGTGTGTTTCATCTGCCTAAACGCCAGTGTGTGTTTGATTTGTTCAAACGCCAGTGTGTTTCTATCTGCTCTAAACGGCCAGTGTGTGTTTGATTTGTCTAAACGTCAGTGTGTGTTTCATTCGTCTAAACGTCAGTGTGTGTTTCATTCGTCTAAACGTCAGTGTGTGTTTCATTCGTCTAAACGTCAGTGTGTGTTTCATTCGTCTAAACGTCAGTGTGTGTTTGATTTGTCTAAACGTCAGTGTGTGTTTGATTTGTCTAAACGTCAGTGTGTGTTTGATTTTTCTAAACATCAGTGTGTGTTTCATTCGTCTAAACGTCAGTGTGTGTTTCATTCATGCTCAAACAGTGTGTGTTTCTATCTGCCTAAACGCCAGTGCGTGTGTTTGATTTGTCTAAACGTCAGTGTGTGTTTGATTCGTCTAAACGTCAGTGTGTGTTTGATTTTTCTAAACATCAGTGTGTGTTTCATTCGTCTAAACATCAGTGTGTGTTTGATTTGTCTAAACGTCAGTGTGTGTTTCATTCGTCTAAACGTCAGTGTGTGTTTGATTTTTCTAAACGTCAATGTGTGTTTGTTATGTCTTACATAACCTCTGAATCTGATGATGTTTAGCGACTTCTCGCATCTGTATCCACACTGTGTCTGTCTCTTCGCTTCTGGATTTCTGAAAGAAACAGCTGAGATATTTTCTTTATCTCAGTTCTGTAGCTGCTGATCTGTGGAGGTCATTGTTAGATCCAGCAGTCCAATCAGATCACGTCTGTTGTGGATTCTATGATTCTGTGTCTTCAGAATGATGGAGTCATTATTAAAGGGTCATTGATTCAGTCAGTGGTAATCCAGTAATCCAGTGTTTGTTGCTCATTGTCTTTAACACACACATATAAGAATCATATCATATATAATATTGTTGTTATATCTGTGTGTTTCTCTGTGGAAATCATGAATTGAAACATGTGCTTCATACTGTTTTGTGTTATTTACTGTGTTTGTGTAAAGTCAGCTAAAGCCTTTTTTTGTGATTCACTATATGAAATCATTCTGCATAATGTAAAGAACATTCTGAAAAAGTATAATATTGACTGAATAAGAACATTACATTCATTACATTGATTGAAATCTTAGTCAAATGAAACATGAACGCTCATCATCTAATAATGACATTATGACTCTGCATTTCACAGACGCGTCACATATTTATATATTCAGAGATTCAGCAGCTTGACTAAATGTAATATTTTCATTTCAGTATACTTCACACATGTCTATATCTGCTTTAAGTCAACTTCCAGAAGTAGATGCTATAAATATAATAGACATAGACGGTCAGCAGTCACAGCCAAAGACAAGAGTTGCTCATAGGCCTGTTTCTAACTCCATTTGAGTTTATGATGACAGTTCTTTGAATGGTAGATTGTGATGATGATGATGATGATGGGCTGGTGTTGTTGACCTCACAGACACATCTTCAGCATCAGAGGACGAAGGCTCGCTGCGCCGGCACGGGCGGATCTCATCCTCTTCACCGTATCCGGCTCATCCTCGCGTCGAGCACTGGTTTAATAAAGTCATCCAGGGCTCGTCTACGTCATCGCCAGCCTCGTCCACCTCCTCTCTCACCCGCGGAGATCTCATCACATCAGCAGCGTCACCTCCTCATCGGCTGCTACCGTACTGGCTGACCTCATGACTCACACGCAGCTCGGTCAGTATCAACACACACGCTTCTTTCTGATTGGCCGATGGAGCGTTTGATCAGTTGTGTTAACAGGAAAGCAGATTGACACGATGAATGACTGGATTTGTTAACATTTGCACAAATAGATGTGTGTTAACTAGATGTCTGTCAGCATCACTATAGACGGGTTTCATGGGACAGACTCGGGTTAACTTCCGCCGGTGTTTGGTTTTAGTCTGGAAGTTAAGTTTGGGACAGGTAGTATCATTTGTTTTTGCCATTAAAGGCCGTGTGAAATAATCAGTATTCATTACATTTGAACCTGCAGAAATACACCTCACAGAGTGTTTACTGCTGTTTTCACACATCTGTTATTGTGTTTTCATCTATTTTTAGTGTGAACACATAATGAACTGTGATTGGTCATGACAGATGCGTTATTGAGCATCAGATTTTGTCAGGAAGATCCTCATGTTGTGTTTTTGATGCTGTGATGTTTCACTGTCAGTCTGTTTTAACCAGCAAGACTTCTTCTGTTAATCCAGTATCACCAGTTTAGACGTGTGTGTGTGTATGTCTCAGATCATTAATCTGTCGCTCACGTGTGTCTTGTGCAGTTTTCTTAAACGTCTCGTTAGACGTGACACAGAGTTTGAGTACATCTGATCTTCTGAGGATCTGCTTAAAAAATAACTGCATTTCCTTTATTTCTGATCTTTCATTCATTCTTTTTCTTTCAGTCTGTCTTTGAATATCTTTGTCAGACTTTAGTTAAGAGAGCAGACAGACAGACAGACAGACAGACAGACAGACAGACAGACAGACAGACAGACAGACAGACAGACAGACAGACAGACAGACAGACAGACAGACAGACAGACAGACAGACAGTTAGACAGACAGACAGACAGACAGACAGACAGACAGACAGACAGACAGAGGGAGTAAAACAGCTCTTTGTCGATCTAATAATGTGCTTATATATGAGAGTATAAAGCTCTTCCGTCAGATCATTACCAAAAATAAACATCCCGTAAAATCATTAACTGTGTCCTAACTGATGCGTCTGAAAGCACAGGATTTTAGACCAATCAGATTTCAGTGTGGGCGGGGTTACCTATCGTGACAAATGCAAATCAAGTCTGCGCTTCATGTCACATACAGTAATTATACTAACCATGACGGCAACTCATCACTATTTCATCTGGGCACTTTTATGCATCCTGTTTCCACCATACTTACTTGGAAGTGTATTTATTCGTTTAATTAACCAGAAAAAGTAAGAGATTGCGGCTGTAACGACGGATAGTATGTGAGTTAGTACAGACGGATTCTGCTCGCTTCTGGTTTGGACACGGTGTTCATTGAGTTTCTTTTGAGTTTTCTGTCATCACCTCACACAGCTTCTTAAAAATATGATTTGACATCAACATCATTTCACAATCCACTGTATGTTGACTCACCTTTGACCTTTGGCACATCATCACAGACAATCACAGTGCCCCTCCGGACGTGACGGGCCTGTCGGAGCGCTCGCCGCATGCGGAGCGTCCGCAGGTGTCATCGGTTCGAGGGATCCCGCGGGGATACGTGAACAGCAGCGTCATGGATACCGCTGATGGTGAGTGCGTACGGCCTGCTGTTGCCATGACGGCATCTGTATGGATCTCATGTCATATCTCCTCTGATTCACAATCTTCTAGGGCTGCACAACATATCAAAATGATCGAAATATCGCAAACGTTCATATCGCAATGGTTTGCAATAAATGAGTGATTTAATTTGAATACTTACTTTAATACTTTAATAAAGTAACGTGCAGTCAGCATAGCCAGCTGGAGCTTTCCTTTTCATTACATATGAAACTTATGATGCTTATAAAATGTTCTAAAAATATATTTTTCTATAGTTTAAATGGGCTTAAAAAGAAATATGGCATTATTTAGCATGTTATGGCATATCAAAGTGTTTTTCAATATGGTGCAGCCCTAGAATCTTCTTTACATACGACACAGTATGATTTGCTGTGTTATGAACCCTTCTGAGCGTCTCATGAAGACATAATCAGTCATAATCAGTCATGTTTAAAACAGCTTATGTGCTTATGATGCTGTGAAGACACATGACGGTTTATATACACTACTGTTCAACACAAGTGTTTCTCTTGACTTTACAAAGCTGGCTGACAATCTACTGCCATTGTTCAAACATTGTTGCCTTTCATTATGAAACAAAAAATGTATTTTGTGAAATGGATGACGTAAAATCAGTCAGAATAGATGTGAACTGTTTATAAAAGAAACTTCTGTAGACAATGTGTGAAACACTGCAGAGTTTTCATTGAAACTTTTCTTTAGTCACAACATAATTGCACATTTGTGTCAGTCTGCCGTGTGATTTGGAGCTGTAGGATCCACCTGAAACCTTGACCGTACCTTTGTGATAAGCATATTGTGAAGTCTAGACGAGTTATTCTAATATGTGTATAAAAGTATGACTGAATGAGTAAAGGACTCTTGAACAGCGCTGTATATTTATTAGAAAGGAATAGCAAACGTCTTGTGTCTGTTTCTGCTCGTTCCAGTCACACGTCATCAGATCATTGTCATGCCGTCTTTAAGATAAGAATGAAAGTCTTCATCTGTTCACCTGCATGTTGTTAGAAACACATATGAGGATTTGTCAAAATACTCGAGAGCTTTTCATCTTCTGTGGCATTATTTCTGCACGTGTTGGAAATGTTTCAGGTTTAATCACGCAGAAGCACACACGCGCTTGAAGACATTCATCTAATGCACAACATTTAGCCCTCTTTAAAGCTGGTTAACCCTTCTGGTATGTAGACGACAGTGCCCTTAATATTCTGTCCTCTTGTGTTTGATTGGAGGTGTTTAGATGATGTCTCTTTAAGTCTGATGATGACGCTGTATTAGTTGTTGAAAGGTTGAATATTGGTTGTTGTGAATGTGATGCTGTTCTCCAGACACTCTCATCCGATGAGATTAATAAGTGACGTCTGTGTGTGTGTCTGCTTTACATGAACTGTCCTCATAGGTACAGTAACAACAGCCGTCAGATGACCTCAGATGTGCAATGGAGGTGGCATGTGTTTTACTTTGTGAAGCTTTTGACTTTTCTTTTCTATGTTTCATATGGGATCTGCTCTATTTTTGAGATGATAACAGATGTTCTGTGAGTAGTTCCACAGTTCAGTAATAATATCAACTGGTACTTTCACTTAATCAGTTATTATTTCTTCTGTAATTCAATAAAAGAGGACTGTGAGCCGAGATTCTGATTCTAGTGTGAATTCTGGATGCTTTTGTGTTTGTGTGTACAGGTTTTATATATTGTGGGACTGAATTACTTATTGATGAAAACAACACATGCAATACATTCAATTCAAGTTTTGCGTTTTGGATACAAGTATTGTAGGTTTTGATTTGAAATGATCAGATATCTTTTGTGTTTATTGTAAATGAGGTTTTACTGTATTTACATTGAAAGAGTGAACGTTCAGACCGGTCATGAATGACTCGTGAGATGGCGGTCTGAATGAGAGAGAGTGATGCTGTGGGTCATGTGTCTCTAGTGAGCGTGCTCAGTACGGTTTGATTGACAAGACTGTCCTCGTCCATTCATGTGTATCTCATATTCTCCATCTCTCTCTCTCTCTCTCTCTCTATGTGTGTGTGTGTGTGACACTGTCTCCGTCTGAAGGTGTTCCAGTCAACAGTCGAGTTTCCTCTAAGATTCAGCAGCTCCTAAACACACTGAAAAGGCCCAAAAGACCCCCGTTACGAGAGTTCTTCGTTGATGATTTTGAAGAACTTTTGGATGGTAGGTTCATTACAGATAGAGTTAGACAGCTCATCTGCTTTGTGTGTTTTTATCTACACACAACTAAACCAATAGAAAACAAATGAGTAGTTTACTAATCCCTCGAGTGTTTCTCATTTCAACATGAACTGAAGCACCTTCAAGACATCATAAAGGTTTTATGGAGAGTATTTGAAGTGTTTTATGTAGATTTCAAGTTGGGTTGGCAACACAGATGTCATGGGTTCAACTTCACACACACGCACACACACACACACACACACACACACACACACGCACGCACACACACACACACATGAATCCAGTGTGAGGTGAGTTGTATAAAAGCATCTGCCAAATGAATATACAGTCAAACCAAAATGTATTCAGACACCTTCAACATTTCTCACATTAAATTACATCTGGTGTCATTTTTGGTTTGACTGTGTGTAAATGTAAATTTCATATAACGTGTGCACTGTAATCATGTCTGAACATCAGCTCCTGGTGTTTCACTGTGAGGAAAAGAGACAGATTTTTATATGGAAATCTTATTGATGTTTAAACTTGTGTAGATGTCCCTCAAACCATCTGACAGTCAGAGATAAACCCAGAAAATCTCTTGAGCTGCTGACCCGTGAGAGGAGAGAATATCCCGTCACTTTGTCTCTCTCTCTCTCTCTCTCTCTCTCTCTCTCTCTCTCTCTCTCTCTCTCTCTCTCTCTCTCTCTCTCTCTCTCTCTCTCTCTCTCTCTCTCTCTCTCTCTCTCTCTCTCTCTCTCTCTCTCTCTCTCTCTCTCTCTCTCTCTGTGTCTCTCTCTCGCTCTCTCTCTCTCTCTATCTTTTTCATTCCCAAAATCAAATCTCATGACTCATCCTGCACTACACAGATTTCTGTCCAATTATAACAGTAATGCCCCTCCCCTCATCTCACGGCAGCTGACTGTAATCAAAGTCCGTTTACAGAAGTTTGTTCACTCCGCCGCCATGTTTGCAACGCCTCTCACAACAGTCCCATCTACTTGAATGGGGGAAAGCGGATATTTCTACAATCGGGATAATAATATTACAATTAAATAACATATTTCTGACATTAACTGTACCAGAACCTTTGTTTCTTAAGCTTAAATTGTGCAAAAAAAACTTTTTTGAGATGGCTTTATCTACCGCACATGTGCACAGGTTGTCTAGCGCTTTACGAGATGAGCCGTCTCTGTAAACAGCTCCACCCCTAGAGAAACGTCAGTGTTTATCGATTGGTGATTGGCTCTGTTTACTGGAAGGCGGGACTTCTGTCATACTGAGCGCTGCGATCCACCACATTCATGATAACGGCAGTGGCACGTCTTGTTAATATGAAGTATCTTCGCTGTAACACACTTGATAAGCATCAGGTCATGATTAATGTCTGTGACATACTGTAACTCTAATCTGATTGGTTTTTAGGAAGAGGAGGAGGAGCCATATATCATTCCTTTGGGAAGCAGCTTTTTGATTTCTTTTGTTTTTGTTTCAGACCCACACAATCAATGTGAGCCTGAGACAGATTTAAAACACATTAAGATTCTTCACACATACTCAATCCTCTCTACGTCCTTCACATCTCTTGATTTCTCTCCCTGTGGAGATACGTGTTGGAAAAATGTCTGTTTCATATTGATGACTCGTTCCATCACAGCAGTGTTTGTCATGTGTGTGTGTGTGTGTGTGCGTGTTGGTGTCTGGTTCTGTTTACTCAAAGAAAGATCCGATTTGATTAACACCACAAACGTGACTCGATCACGTGTGGTCTGACGCTATATCAGCGGCTCCTCTGATCATGTGTCTGTGACGTCACTTCCTGTCCCACTGCAGTCCAGCATCCGGATCCGAACCGGCCCAAAGCCGAGGGGGTTGAGATGAGACCTCTGGACGGAGAGGAGCTGGGGGTGGTGTCCAACTGGCCTCCGTCATTACTGGCGTCTCTTCAGCGCTGGGGAACGACACAACCCAAGAGTCCCTGTCTCACCTCACTGGACAACGCTGGCAAACCCGTCTACACGCTCACATACGGTACTCGCTTGTTTAACGTGTATCATTTTATAAGGCTGGACTCTTTGTGAATTAAAGCGTGGTGTTTGTGTAGGGAAGTTATGGACACGGAGCTTGAAACTGGCCTATACTCTGCTGAATAAACTGAGCTCCAGGAACGAACCTCTGCTGCGGCCCGGAGACAGAGTCAGTATCGCAATCACACATCGTAACCGGCGTCAAACCTTCCACACATCAGCTGTTAACTGTCTTCTGCGTTCCACAGGTGGCACTTGTGTTTCCAAACAATGATCCTGTGACGTTCATGGTGGCGTTTTACGGATGTCTGCTAGCCGAGCTGGTGCCTGTGCCCATAGAAGTGCCGCTTACTAGAAAGGTATGAAGAATTAAATACAGATCAACACCAACCAATCAGAATGAAGGATGAGGTTTTGTGACTGACACATGGTGTGTGTGTGTGTGTGTTTGTCTCTGATCAGGACGCTGGCAGTCAGCAGGTGGGCTTTCTGTTGGGCAGTTGTGCGGTGACATTGGCTTTGACCTCTGATGCGTGTCAGAAGGGTCTTCCTAAAGCTCAGACTGGAGAGGTGGTCACATTTAAAGGTGTGTGTGACTCCTGCACGTGTTACTGCTGTTCTGTGTGTGTGTGTGTGTGACTCGTGTGCGTGTGTGTGTTGTTCAGGCTGGCCACGACTGCTGTGGTTTGTTACTGATGGAAAGCATGTTGTGAAACCTCCTAAAGACTGGCATCCACCAATCAGAGACGCCAGCAATGACATCGCCTACATAGAGGTCAGAGGTCACATGACTATATATAGAGCTGTAATTGAAATGTTAGAAATGTTAGATAATAGACATGATGTGTCTGTGTGCAGTATAAGAGCAGTAAAGAGGGCTGTACGATGGGCATCACCGTGTCTCACGCTGCTATGATGACTCACTGTCATGCGCTCACTCAGGCCTGTGGATACACAGAGGGTAAGTGTGTCCCAGCAAAACATCCTCATTTGTAAAAAAGGGTTTTTTCCTCAATTGTTTTGGAGTGAGGGTTAGATTAGAGTAATAATAATAAACAAAAGAAGTCTCTTTTATACAAGCATCTGCTAACACATCAGGAGTTTTTTCTCAGCTAAACCCCTTTGACCCCCTGAGATCTGAAGTATATATTTCAATCATTTAATAGGAACGTTTGTGTGTTTACTTTATAAACATTTATTACTGTAGTTATCCTTTTTTTACATATAAAGTTATTTTACATTACTAGGACTATTTAAATCTTTTCATACACAATTTCCTAAATGAGGGTTTCTTGTTATACATTTAGAATTTCACATTTACATTACATTTAAATATACCTTTAACATTTCTTTACTTTGAGAAAAAGATCAATTACAACGTCAATTTTAGCTTCTATATACACATTGAGTGTATGTCACATACCTTTACCTTTGACATCAATCCCACGGCCGGAAACACACTCCAGCTGATCCAGTCTTTACTGAAAGCCCAGTGAGATGGTGTCGGCTCATGTTTGTCACTCGTTCTGTTCAGCTTCTCTGTAAATCTGGTGATTTTCTCAGATGTTTGTTTGGGGACTAATGTTTCGCTTATTCACTTCATTCAACACATCTGCTCAAGTCTTCATGTCTGTTCTTATGTCGGTCACATGATGCAAATGAAACTAATAAAATATATACAGGTTTTTGTTAGTAAGTTTTATTTTTTTAATATAGCTTAGTCTATTTTTTCTTTGAATTGTAACACACATCTGAAATTGTTCATTTGCCTCCAGGTGAAATTATAACAAATGTTTTGGATTTCAAACGAGATGCGCGGTTGTCGTGGTCTGTGGCACGTTATCATCACACATCACGCACAATACACAGCGCATTAACATCACACATCACACACAGCTGATATCACACATGTGAGACACACACACACACATCCACACACACACACACACACATCACACACATCACACACACGCATTATTATCACACATACACATCACACACATCACACACACAATAGACACGCTGCCATCACACGCACACACACACGCACATCACACACACACACACACACACATCACACACATCACACACACGAATTTTACACACACACAGACAGACACGACACATCACACACATCACGCACACACACAATATCACACATCACACACACACATCGCATCAATACACACACACACACACACGCATTATCATCAATACACACACGCACACACACACACACACACACACACACACACACATCACACACACACATCACACACACACACATCACACACACACACAGACACACACACACAGACACACACACATCACACACACATCACACACACACACATCACACACACGATCACACAGACACACACACAGACATGATTTTACACATCAGACATCACACACACATCACATACACATATCACACGCCGCACACAATTTACACACACACACACAAGCTGTTGAGTTTCTGGGGACTCACACTGATCTCTTTGTGTCTCTGTCATGGATCAGAGTGTGATGAACAGACTTCATGTCATCAGTATCCCATACTCACTGATGAAGGTCAATCCACTGTCCTGGATTCAGAAAGTTCACACATATAAAGGTAAGTGTGAATCCACAGCTGTTCTGTGTAGATTGTTTAGCAGATTAAAGTTGTTTTCAGTATTGATGTGTGTTGTGTGTTTGTGTGAACAGCACGTGTAGCAGTGGTGAAATCCAGAGACATGCACTGGTCCCTGTTAGCCCAGCGAGATCAGAGAGACATCAGCCTCAGTTCACTTCGCATGCTCATCGTCGCTGACGGAGCCAATCCCTGTGAGTATACACACACAACAACACAATCCCTGTGAGTATACACACACAACAACACAATCCCTGTGAGTATACACACACAACAACACAATCCCTGTGAGTATACACACACAACAACACAATCCCCGTGAGTATACACACACAACAACACAATCCCGGTGGAGGTATACACACACAACAACACGATCCCTCGGTGAGTATGCAACACACAACAACACACATCCAATCCTCAGGAGTATATACACACACAACAACACAATCCCTCGAGTATGCACACACAACAACACAATCCTCAGTGGTATGCACACACAACAACACAATCCCTGGTGAGTATACACACACAACAACAATCCCTGTGAGTATACACACACAACAACACAATCCCTGTGAGGTATACACACACAACAACACAATCCCGTGGAGTATACACACACAACAACACAATCCCTCGGTGGAGTATGCACACACAACAACACAATCCCTGTGGAGTATGCACACACAACAACACAATCCCATTGAGTATGCACACACAACAACACAATCCCTCATGGAGTATGCACACACAACAACACAATCCCTTGAGTATGCACACACAACAACACAATCCCATCGTGAGTATACACACACACAACAACACAATCCTCGGGCGGAGTATACACACACAACAACACAATCCCGTGGTATACACACAACAACACAATCCCTCCCGTGAGTATGCACACACAACAACACAATCGATCCGTGAGTATGCACACACAACAACACAATCCTCGGAGTATACACACACAACAACACAATCCCCGTGAGTATACACACACAACAACACAATCCCCGTGAGTATGCACACACAACAACACAATCCCCGTGAGTATGCACACACAACAACACAATCCCCGTGAGTATGCACACACAACAACACAATCCCCGTGAGTATGCACACACAACAACACAATCCCCGTGAGTATGTGTAGCTGTTGTGTCTCTGTGCACTTCTTGTGTAGCTGTTGTGTCTCTGTGCACTTCTTGTGTAGCTGTTGTCTCTGTGCACTTCTTGTGTAGCTGTTGTGTCTCAACACTTCTTGTGTAGCTGTTGTGTCTCTGTGCACTTCTTGTGTAGCTGTTGTGTCTCTGTGCACTTCTTGTGTAGCTGTTGTGTCTCTGTGCACTTCTTGTGTAGCTGTTGTGTCTCTGTGCACTTCTTGTGTAGCTGTTGTCTCTGTGCACTTCATGTGTAGCTGTTGTCTCTGTGCACTTTTTGTGTAGCTGTTGTCTCTGTGCACTTCTTGTGTAACTGTTGTGTCTCTGTGCACTTCTTGTGTAGCTGTTGTGTCTCTGTGCACTTCTTGTGTAGCTGTTGTCTCTGTGCACTTCTTGTGTAGCTGTTGTGTCTCTGTGCACTTCTTGTGTAGCTGTTGTGTCTCTGTGCTGGTTTGTATCGGCCGCTTCCAGTTCTCCTTTTGTTTTTCCTTCTGCTAGCGCCGTGACATAACTGTGACGTCGGCACTTAAAGGGTCTATACACGATACTCACAACACTACTCATAACGGTACACAAAACACTAAACAGTATGCTCGTGTGCAGTCTAATTGTTGTGTGTTGTTGTGTAGGGTCTATATCTTCCTGTGACGCCTTCCTGAATGTGTTTCAGTCGCGCGGGTTGCGCGCTGAGGTGATCTGCCCGTGTGCGAGTTCATCTGAAGCCATGACCGTCGCCCTGCGCAGGTGACAACAGTTCATCACAGTCACATCTGTCTGTGTGTGTTTGTGTTATTAAATGTGTTGTGTGTGTGTCTAGGCCTCCAGAGATGTGTGTTCCTCCTCCAGGTAAAGCCGTGTTGTCTATGAGCGCTCTGAGTTACGGTGTGATTCGAGTGGACACAGAGGAGAAGCTGTCTGTCCTGACGGTTCAGGATGTTGGGCAGGTCATGCCTGGAGGTGAGACACGTGTCTCACAGCTGATACAGCTCCTACTCCTGCTGTGTCTAACCGTCTGTGTGTGTCTGTGTGTAGCTCAGGTGTGTGTGGTCCGGGTGGAGGGGACGCCGTATCTCTGCAGAATGGATGAGGTGGGTGAGATCTGCATAAGCTCCAGCACTACAGGAATCTCTTACTATGGCCTGCCGGGCATGACCAAGAACATCTTTGAGGTTTGTGTAGACAAATAAAAAGACGTGATTTGATGTTTGATTTTTCTCTCACTATTATCTAAATTGTGCCAATAATTTTGTTGTATGCTTAAGTGGCATCGTTCTGTGACATCATCGTTCTGTGACATCATCGGTGTGTGTCGAGTGATGGAACGGGCGCCTGAAGTGAATATTTAAATAAGTAAAAAGCACTTGATTCTGCTTTCAGACCATTCCAGTGACGTCATCAGGAACAGCTATCAGTGACAGACCCTTTACACGCACATCTCTGCTGGGGTTCATCGGACCGGTGGGTTCAACAGACTGAACTCTCTGATGATGATGATAAATGAGTCTTCATGTAATGTGATTTCGGCAGGATAATCTGGTGTTTGTGGTGGGGAAGATGGACGGGCTGATGATGGTCACATCAAGAAGACATAACGCTGATGACGTTGTGGCCACAGCGCTGGCCGTGGAGCCCATGAAGTTTGTCTATAGAGGAAGGTGACTGGACCGCTCGACAGATAAGACACAGAAAACACACATACATGTGCTGATGGTTGTGTGTGTGTGTTGGTCAGGATCGCCGTGTTCTCCGTGTCTGTTCTTCATGACGAGCGTATCGTGGTGGTGGCTGAACAGAGACCGGACGCGTCAGAGGAGGACAGTTTTCAGTGGATGAGTCGAGTACTGCAGGTATTTCACACCCAAATCACTTTATATACAACAAATAATACATTTCAATACGTTTGTGTTTTAGAAAAAGATTTTCTAAATGTTTAATAAAGTAGTAAAAAGTATATGTTTTGAGCATGTGGTTGTTAAGGTTGTTACAGCTTTTAAAGAAATTATCTGTGACTTAGAGCTGCACGATTAATCGTTAAAGGATCGCGATCTCGATTCAAACACTCATACGATCTCATTCATAAATGTCAATGATGTTTCGTTGGTGTTGGTGATTCTGCTGAAGCAGAGAAAGCAGAAGCCTGTAAAACTTGTTTTCCATTTTACTGCTCAACTTTTTCATTATTCTTTTGTGTGTAAGGGTTAGTTCGGAGTGTTAACGCCCAAAACACGAGTGTAACGGACAAACATGTGTGTGTACTGTATGTATGTAGTATTGCTGTGTACCGTATTCGGTACTGTATGTGTGTACCTGGTATGTGTGTGATACCTGTATGTGTGTACTGTATGCGCTGTTTACTGTATGTGTGTGTAACTGTATGCGTGGTTTACTGTATGTGTGTGTATGTATGTGTGTACTGTATGTGTATGTACTGTATGTGTGTGTAATTGTATGTGTGTGTACTGTATATGTGTGTGTACCGTAGGCGTAATGTGTGTGTCGTACTGTATGTGTGTGTACTGTATGTGTAGTGCTGTATGTGTATTGTACTGTATGCGTGTTTACCGTATGCGTGTGTACTGTAGCGCGTGTTTACTGTATGTGTTATTGTATTGTATGTGTGTGTACTGTATGTGCGTGTACTGTATGTGTGTGCACTCGGTGTGTTTTACTGTATACGCGTTTACTGTATCGTGCATTGTATGCGTGTTTACTGTATACGCTGCATTGTGATGTGTTTTACTGTGCGTGTTTTACTGTATGCTGCAACATTGTATCGGTATTGGTGATTGTGCGGCAATATTGTTGCGTGTGCAGGTACTGTATGTTTGCGTTCAATGTATGCACAATGGCTGTAATCGGCGTTATCAGTCGCTGTTCGTATGGTTGGCACTGTAATCGATATGTGGTAATTGGTATGCGTGGCAATTTGTATGCGTGTTTTGTATGTGTGGCGTATTTTACAATTACGGATGATGGTACTGTATGCGCAGGTGTTATTGTATCGCATGTATTGTGTACTGCATGCGCTGTGCGTTGGTACTGCAGGTAATTGTATACGGTATCACTGGTGCTACTGTATCGTAAGCTGCGCAGGCATGGTATGCTGGTAAGTGGTATGTGTGTTGTTTCGCACTGTATGTATGCGTGTTGCTGGCATTGGTATTGCTGTATTGCATGGCGTTGGTGTGCGTTGGCATGCATATGTGTGTGCACTGTATTGGTGTTGCTGTGTGTTAATTGTGTGTGGTGGCCGTGTGATGCATGGTGTGCAATAAAGGCATGTATGCTGTAACGCATGATGCCGTATTAATCTGTATCGTAATTAACTGTATGCGGTAATTGTATGTGCAAAATTGTGGTGCGTTTAATCGGTATACGCGTAAAATCAGTAATCACTGTGGTAGCAATCGTGCACTGGTACGTGATAGTACGCGTTGGTAGCGGCACCGTATTCGTTAACTGTACGCTGGTGCACGTTATTGCGTTTTACCGTATGTTATAAGGTACTGTAGCTGTGTTTACTGGTGTGTTATGCGTAATGTGTTGTTTTATTGCATGCGTGCAGTTTTACTGTATGTGCGTTTACTGTACGTGTTTAACTGTATGTTTGTGTGTATTGCGCAATCTTTACTGTTGCAGGCACCATGTGTTGTTTCACTGTATCGTTATTGTGCAACTGTATGCAGTGTTTACACTGTATATGTTATTGTACTGTATCGTTTACAACTGTACGTATTGTTACTGTATGCGTGTATTGTGTATGGTAATTATTGCGTGGTGTACGCATGCGGTTTACTGTGCGCGTTTTGCTGGTATCAGTGGTTTACTGTAATCGTTGTGTATGCTGCAGGCACCGTATTGTTTACTGTACGCGCGTAAAACTGTATGCGTTGTTTACCGTATATTCGCGCAGGTGTGCTGTATGCCATCATCGCTGTCGTCGTTTCACTGTACGCGCAGGTAAGCTGTATCGTTTTTGCGTATTATTGTGTGCTGTAATATGCGTTTCACTGTATGTGCTGTATTATAGCCATGCTGTGTTTACCGTATGCGTGCTGCACTGTATGTGTGTTTTACCGTATTATTGCAACTGTATCGCGTACGTTTACTGTATCGTGTTTACTGTATGCTGGCAATTATTGCGTGGCACCTATTATGTGTACTGTATCCGTATATGTATAGCGTGTAGGCACTGTATGCGCGTATTGTAACTGTATGTTGTTTACTGGTGTATATGTGTATTACTGTATGCGTGTTTACTGTAATATTATGTGTGCACTGTACGCGTGTGTACTGTATCGTGTGTTTACTGTATCGCTGTTTAATTTACTGCGCATGTACATTATTGCAATGTATTATGCGTGTTTGCTGTATGCGTGTGCTGCACTGTATGCTGCAGGCACTGTATGCAGGTATTCATTATTGCGTGTCGGTATGCTGTACTAATCGCGCGTTGGTACTGTATCGTGTGTACTGCATTGCTAGGCGTGTTTACCGTATGCGTGTTTACTGTACGCTGCGTGTGTACTGTATGCGTGTTTACCGTATCGCGTGTTTACTGTATCGCGATGTTTACTGAATGCGCGCAGTAGTACTGTATGTGTGTGTAACTGTACGCGTGTTTGCACTGCATGCGTGTTTACTGAATCGCGTGTGTACTGTAATCGTATTGTGTGCGTGTGTATGCATATGCTGTACTGTATCGTGCAGGCAGGTATACGCAGGTGTACTGCGCGATGTTTACTGTACGCTGCGTACTGTATCGCGTGTTTACTGTATCGTTTTTGGCTGTATCGCATTGTGTGCTGTATCGTGTTTACTGTATCGCAGTACTGAATGTGTGTGTATTATGTATGTGTGTGTGTACTGTATGTGTGTTTACCGTGTATGTGTGGTGGTAATACTGTATTGTACCCCGTATGTGTACTGTATGTGGTAACTGTATTGTTGTTACTGTATGCGTGTTTTACTGTATCGCGGTTTACTGTATGTGCAGGCTGTATCGCGTATGCTGTTTACTCGTGTTTACTGTATGCTTGCGTGTGTAATTGTATGCGTGTTTACTGTATACCGTGTGTAAATGTCGTATCGCTTACTGTATGTCGTGTTTACTGTATCGTGTGGCTGTATCGTGGCATATGTTGTTTACTGTATTAACGCAGGTATTGTATGTGTGTGTACTGTATGTGTGTTAATTATCGATGTTGTTTACTGTATATGCGTTGTTTACTGTATGTGTGTGTGTGTACTGAATCGCGCAGGTAATTGCTGTAATACCGTGTGTACTGTATGCGTGTGGTAATCGCATTTAGCGCAGGTATCGTGTGTACTGTATCGTGTTTACTGTATATCGCTGGTTACTGTATGCATGCTGTTTACTGTACGCGTGTTTACTGTATCGCGACTGCGCATGCTGCATCGTGTGTACTGTATATTATTGATGGTACTGAATCGATATTATGTACTGTATGTGTGTTTACTGTATGTGTGTGTACTGTATGTGTGTAACTGTATGTGTGTTTACTGTATGTGTGTGTAATTGTATGTATTAGGTGTACTGTATGCATTACTGTATGTGTGTATTAATACTGTATGCTGCAAAATTGTACTGTAGCGCGTGTTTCACTGTATGGTGGTATTTTGTATCGTGTTTATCGCGTGTTTACTGTATGCTGTGTTTACTGTATCGCGCAGGTACTGTATGCATGTGTACTGTATGCTGCGTAATTGTACTGTTATCTGTTTACTGCGGTGTTTACTGTATGCTGCGTAATACTGTATCGTGTTTATGCGTTGTTTACTGTATGCGTGTTTACTGTATGCGGTGTGTACTGTGGCGTGTTTACTGTACGCGTGTTTACTGTAATCGCGTGTTTACTGTATCGCGTGTTTACTGTATAGCGTGTTTACTGCATCACGGCAAAATTATAATGCGTTTATCGTATGCGCGTGTTTACTGTATCGTTGGTACTGTATGCGTGTTTACTGTATCGTGCAATGTACTGTATACAAATATATTACTGTATGTGTGTGTACTGTATGCGTGGTGTACTGTATCGCGTGTTTACTGTATGCGTTATTATTACTGCATCTGCGTGTGTACTGTATGTGTGTTTACTGTATGTGTGTGTACCGTATGTGTGTTTACTGTGTATGTGTTTACTGTATCGCGTGTTTACTGTATGTGTGTGTATTGTATGTGTATTATTGTACTGTATGTGTGTTTACTGTATGTGTATTGTACTGTATGTGTGTTTACTCGTATGCAGGTACTGTATGTGTGTACTGTATGCATTGTGTACTGTATCGTATGTGTACTGTATCATGTATTACTGTATCGTGTGTACTGTGTATTATTGTACTGTATGTGTGTGTTTACTGTATGTGTGTTTACTGTATGTGTGTGTGTACTGTATGCGTGTATACCGTATGTGTGTTTACTGTATGTATGTGTATTCTGTGTATGTGTGTTTACTGTATGCAGGTACTGTATGTGTGTTTACTGTATGTGTGTTTACTGTATGTGTATTATTACTGTATGTGTATTGTACTGTATGTGTGTTTACTGTATGTGTGTTTACTGTATGTGTGTTTACTGTATGTGTACTGTACTGTATGTAATTGTACTGTATGTGTGTTTACTGTATGTGTATTGTACTGTATGTGTGTTTACTGCATGTGTGTACTGTATGTGTGTTTTACTGTATGTGTGCAGTACTGTATGTGTGTTTTACTGTATGTGTGTGTACTGTATGCGGTATTAATTGTATGCGTGTTTACTGTATGTGTGTTTACTGTATGTGTGTGTACTGTATGTGTGTTTACTGTATGTGTGTGTGTACTGTATGCGTGTGTACTGTATGTGTGTTTACTGTATGTGTGTGTACTGTATGTGTGTTTACTGTATGCGTGTGTACTGTATGTGTGTGTACTGTATGTGTGTTTACTGTATGTGTGTGTACTGTATGTGTGTACTGTATGTGTGTGTACTGTATGTGTGTTTACTGTATGTGTGTTTACTGTATGTGTGTGTACTGTATGTGTGTTTACTGCATGTGTGTGTACTGTATGTGTGTTTACTGTATGTGTGTTTACTGTATGCGTGTTTACAAAAACCTGTGATAAATAATGCAGTGCCTTTGAAAACACATTCTGTGTGAACAGTCCTAATTGAGGTCTTATTATAATCTTGGTTAGAAATATTCAAATGATCAGAAGTGCTGGATAAAAGTTCACATATAAACACTAATGTCTACGTGATCAAAACAATGTAAATGTAAATTGACGCTTCAAATAACGCATTTATGGATTACATTGTTTCGCCACTAGATGGGGACAATGAGTCTAAAAATGTATTTTTCATGAATCATTCATTCAATGCTGATTCATCCAGTAATTGATCAAGTGAAATGTTTATTAGTGAGTAATAAAACAATTCATTAAAACGGATTTAAAAATCATTCAAATGAAACATTTTAAATCTACTGCAGCAATTGATATTTAGTAAATTTACTTATAGTTGCTGTTCAGAATCGTTTAAGAATCATGATCTCTATTTAAAACAAAAACAATCGTGATTGTTAATTTAGCCAGAATCGTGCAGCTCTACAATGACTTAGTATGAAAGTGACACGATAGTATTTTCACCCTGGAAAAATGGTTTATATCTTTTGCTGTAATGTGCCAGTAGGAAATATCGCTTTACATTTCCAAACATTCCTTTAGTCATTATTTATAATAATCCAAAAGTGAGATTTTTATGTGTCTGACAACAGCCGGTGTGATCCACACAAACTGTTCAACCGTTATTTTTAGAAATGAAGACTTTCTGTAAACTTCCTTCCTGAAAAACAACGTGTAAGTGTATCTAGGACAAAAACGGCGGTCAAACCAAATACTGATACTAACAATTAAGCTTTGCTTTTAATTCAGTACATCCCTGAACAATTGATTTCACATAAGAAATGCGTCATGAAGACATTGTCACTTGTCTTCTGGATTTAGTGTTTGTCTTGGTTTTTGATCTTGACCCGATGATGGTGAGAACAGATCTCTGTGTGGATCACACATGAAAATACTGTATGTGTTTGGATTGTGAAGTCATACATGAGATCTGCTTCAACACTGTATCCCTGGCATGATATGTATGTGTGTTGTTCTGCGTTCCAGGCGATAGACAGCATTCATCAGGTAGGGGTGTACTGTCTGGCTCTGGTGCCGGCCAACACGCTGCCCAAAGCTCCTCTGGGTGGCATTCACATCTCTGAGACCAAACAGCGTTTCCTGGAGGGAGCCCTGCACCCCTGCAACGTTCTCATGTGCCCTCATACCTGCGTCACCAACCTGCCCAAAGCCAGACAGAAGCAGCCCGGCACGGGTGAGTCGACGGACGTAACGCTGGCTTAACGGTGAATGTGATGATGATGATGTAACGGTGTGTCGTCTGCTTCAGAGGTGGGACCTGCTTCCATGATAGTTGGAAATCTGGTGGCTGGGAAGAGGATCGCTCAGGCCTGTGGACGAGACGTCTCTCAGCTGGAAGACAGTGAGCAGGTACACCACACTTCTGTTTCTGTCTTCATGCAGGACATCAAATCCATCACTGGATTGTCATTGTGGTACTGTGTGTGTGTTTCTTCCTGTAGTTTCTCTACATGCCAGATGTTTTGCGGTGGAGAGCTCAGGCCACCGGATCATCCTCTGTTTCTGCTGCTCAACGCCAAGGTAGAGAAACCAGCCGACAGCATACGCTATACAGTCTCCCCGTGTGTGCTCACCATCCTCCTGTGTGTTGTGTTTTGTCAGGGCACAGTGGTCAACACAGCGTCATGTGTTCAGCTACACAAGCGGGCCGAGCGTGTGGCCGTAGCTCTCATGGAGAGAGGTCGACTCAACGTTGGAGATCACGTAGCGCTGGTTTATCCTCCTGGTGAGTATGTGTAATCCGTGGGATCAAAGCCACGACCTTGGTGTAGTTAACCGCTAGAGGATCTCTGAGATTCTTCAGATTCACCGTGGAGTTTCTTCCGCAGGTGTTGATCTCATCGCTACGTTCTACGGTTGTCTGTATGCCGGCTGTGTTCCCGTCATGGTCAGACCACCTCATCCACAGAACCTAACCACCACCCTACCGACTGTTAAAATGATTGTGGAGGTAACGTCAATCTTATCAAAAATCAGCACATTAACACTACACGCATGCACATTAACACTACACACGTGCACATTAACACTACACGCATGCACATTAACACTACACGCATGCACATTAACACTACACGCATGCACATTAACACTACACACATGCACGCATGCACATTAACACTACACACATGCACATTAACACTACACACATGCACGCATGCACATTAACACTACACACATGCACATTAACACTACACACGTGCACATTAACACTACACACATGCACATTAACACTACACACATGCACATTAACACTACACACGTGCACATTAACACTACACACATGCACATTAACACTACACACATGCACATTAACACTACACGCATGCACATTAACACTACACACATGCACATTAACACTACACACATGCACATTAACACTACACGCATGCACATTAACACTACACACATGCACATTAACACTACACGCATGCACATTAACACTACACACATGCACATTAACACTACGCATGCACATTAACACTACACACATGCACATTAACACTACACACATGCACATTAACACTACACACATGCACATTAACACTACACACATGCACATTAACACTACACGATGCACATTAACACTACACACATGCACATTAACACTACACACATGCACATTAACACTACTGCGCATGCACATTAACACTACACACATGCACATTAACACTACACACATGCACATTAACACTACACGCATGCACATTAACACTACACACATGTACATTAACACTACACACATGCACATTAACACTACACACATGCACATTAACACTACACACATGCACATTAACACTACACACATGCACATTAACACTACACACATGCACATTAACACTACACACATGCACGCATGCACATTAACACTACACGCATGCACATTAACACTACACACATGCACATTAACACTACACGCATGCACATTAACACTACACGCATGCACATTAACACTACACACATGCACATTAACACTACACGATGCACATTAACACTGCACGATGCACATTAACACTACACGCATGCACATTAACACTACACGCATGCACATTAACACTACACACATGCACATTAACACTACACGCGATGCACATTAACACTACACGCATGCACATTAACACTACACGCATGCACATTAACACTACACACATGCACATTAACACTACACGCATGCACATTAACACTACACGCATGCACATTAACACTACACGCATGCACATTAACACTACACTCCGTTAGCTGCTGCACTACAATTACTAAAACTATAACTGAAACTAAATAAAATAAAAACTAAACTAAAACTAACAAAACCATTCATGAAACTAAACTTGATACAGTAGTAGTCTAAAGAACCTTTTGTGAAACAGATTCAGTCTAAAATGGCATCACAGTGTATAGAATATAATAAAACATGAAAGTTTTGTGTAGTATTGTATAAAACACAGTAGTGTGTTTGCTTCTGTATCATGTGACATACATGTGTTTGTGTTTGACAGGTTAGTAAGTCTGTGTGTATTCTGACAACACAAGGAATAACGAAACTCCTGAAGTCCAAAGAGGCGGCGGCCGCCGTGGATATTAAATCTTGGCCGTTGATACTGGACACAGGTGAGCAGATTCTCTCACAGTGCCGTCTCGCTGTCATTATAGATATTAACAGCCGATGGGAAAATATTCCTTTTCAGATGATCTCCCTAGAAAGAGACTTCTTCAGATCTATAAACCGCCCACTCCGGAGATGTTAGCCTACCTGGACTTCAGCGTGTCCACCACAGGAATCCTGGCGGGGGTGAAGGTAATCCAGCGACTGCTAATGGAGGAGATTTGACAGCTGTGAGATCAGGATTCATCACGTGTCCTGTGCTGTGTGTGTTTGTCACAGATGTCTCACGCCGCCACCAGCGCCTTGTGTCGCTCCGTCAAACTGCAGTGTGAGCTGTACCCGTCTCGTCAGATCGCCATCTGTCTGGACCCGTACTGCGGCCTGGGATTCGCTCTCTGGTGTCTCTGCAGGTGAGCGTCGCGCTCGTTCCGCTCGGCCCGTGCGTTCGTCTCGATTTGTCGGTTGGGTAAGGTGATTGTGTGTCTTTGCAGCGTGTACTCGGGTCATCAGTCCATTCTGGTTCCTCCTCTGGAGTTGGAGAGTAACGCGTCTCTCTGGCTGTCCGCTGTCAGTCAGTATAAAGTTCGCGTGACGTTCTGTTCGTACTCTGTGATGGAGATGTGCGCTAAAGGTCTGGGCTCACAGACTGAAGCTCTGCGGGTCAGTCACGCTCGCTTCTCACTGTCTGATGAATGAACACGTGTGTGTCAGGTGTGTAGCAGTAACACAATGTCATGTGTGCAGTTACGGAACGTGAATCTGTCGTGCGTGAGGACCTGTATGGTGGTGGCTGAGGAACGTCCTCGCATCGCTCTCACTCAGTCCTTCTCCAAAATCTTTAAAGATCTGGGACTGTCCGCGCGAGCCGTCAGCACCACCTTCGGCTGTCGGGTCAACGTCGCCGTCTGTCTTCAGGTGAGTGGATCTTAACTGGATCTCTTCTGTCGCGCTTGTTTTTCTTTATGTCTCGTGTCTTCTGCGAGTGTTTGTGTTGTGATCTCATTGTTGTGTTGCCCTTGTCTTTCACTGGATGTGTGTTGTGTGTCTATTAACTGTGTGTGTGTGTCTCATCAGCCCAACAGACTGGGCAGGTTGTCTGAGCAGGTACAGTGATCCTGACGGGTGTTTCACGACACTTTTAACCCTTTAACTGTCACCAGGAACATTTGGGTCCACCTTTAAAATAATCCTGACAAACTATATCATAAACTGTCACGAGCATTTGATATTATATGTATATAAACACTTTGACAAACTGTGACGGTGTTGTTTTCATATTTCACCACTGTTTGAAGTAATGTTGTTAAATACCTCATGAATGATCATTGTTAAAGAATGAGAAAAGCTCAAATGTCACATTTAAAACAAAACTTTTATATAAAAAACAAGTTTTTTTATTAAAATACACTTCTATAAACTTTTGTATTAATTTTTTTCAAACTTTGTTAAATGTAATAATAATCTTTCAGGTGTTGTCTTTAAAACGTGGTCAAATTCAGGCTTCTAGACATCATTTTAGATTCTAGAGACTTTAAAAGGGAAAGGTGACCGTTAATGGATGAAAGGTCTGCTTCACATGTGTCTGCGCATGATGAATGCTTTGCTTACATGCTAACACAGGTTGTATTTGTTTACATTTGTTTATATTAACTATCAATGATCAATACTTGTATCTGATAACATTAGTCAATACACAATAAACTAACATGAATGAATTTACTAATGTGACACAAATACAAGCGTATAGTGTCATGTGTTACCGCCTGCAGCGCTCGTGCTTTATTCACTCATCTGTTGTGACGAAAAACACACCAGATTTTACATTTGGATTATTTCAAACTGGATGGTATATCTGTAATAAATGACTTTGAATGATTTAGTTGTATGATTATTTATATATATATTATTGAGTTTATGAGGATGAATTCAGACACACTCTTGCTCAATAGGAGTAAAGAACACTTTAGTGAAACAGTGTTTATGTGAAAAACACATTTGTTAATATATATATATATATATGTGGCTGTGACGTGTTGCTGTGATGGTGAAGCAGAAATGACTTTAAACTTCTCGTTAATAATAAACTCTACACATCATCAGAGATGGACAGTAATGAAGTTCATTTACCTAAACTCTACTGTACTGAAATACACTTTCAGTGTTTACCACAGAATGTATTGATACAATATGTTTAAAATGTTCTCTGATATCTCCATAGAAGGTATGTGGCTTTTATTACATAAAATATGTAACAACCCCATTTACAACCCTAGGATTTGTCATGAATATTAATGTTGAGCTCTGATTGGCTGTTTTGGCAGCCGCGGCTCATGCCGATAGCTCACATAGTGAACATATCGCTATTTTAGTTTAGTTTCTTCACAATTACGTTACCTGCAGAACGTCCGATGATCCGGCTAGAACATGGGCGGGTATACGTGAATACTGTCCGTGTTGCAGCTGGGATTTGCCTGTTTTTCAGTGGAGAAAACAACAGTGTTTGAGACTCACAATATGTCATTTCCATGTACAGAATCTCTTATTATTCATCTATACCGCCGTAAATCCAGTTTTCCATTCTATGGCACCTTTAAGTGTTTTTTTGCACGTGTCATGAAGTTTAGTGACTTCTGTGTGTTTTTTGAACACTCATCAGTTGATGGTAAAATGGCAGAAGACGGCTCATCCATGACCACACAAAGCATGTTCCAGTTTTTTGAAAAAAATAAACCAAAACTAAAGATTTATATAATTTGCTCTGTGTTATCATTATATAGTCGTAAATTGTGTGTCAGCTTAGCCGACTAACAGATCAGGCTGGACAGTGTGTTACACACATACATGATTACTGAATGAGTCTGAGTCTGTTTCTCTCTGCTGTGTGTCTGCAGGGCACCGCCGGGCCTGATCCCACCACAGTATACCTGGACATGAAAGCTCTCCGTCATGACAGGTGATGAAACACACACGATACACATGTATGAAACAGAGAGTTTTGTTGAGAAGAGTAAATGTCAATATATGATTGGATGTTTTTGGATGTGTCTCAGGGTTCGATTAGTTGAGAGAGGTTCACCTCACAGTCTACCACTGATGGAGTCTGGAAAGGTGAGAAACGTCTCAATGATTTCATTTCATACACTTGTAAAAGATCTCATGAATATATTGTCTGTGTGACACAAACAGATTCTGCCTGGAGTGAAAGTTGTCATTGCCAACACAGAGACTAAAGGACCGCTGGGAGATTCTCACCTGGGAGAAGTGAGTTCTGTGTGAAGCTGCTTGTTCTATATATATATATATATTGTGTTTTGTATCTGAATGTTACTTTGGTCTATGTGAAACAGATTTGGGTGAGCAGTCCTCATAACGCATCAGGATACTACACAGTTTACGGTGAGGAAGCTTTACACGCCGATCACTTCAACACCAGACTGAGCTTCGGTGACACACAGACGGTCTGGGCTCGCACCGGATACCTGGGCTTCTTACGTCGCACGGAACTCACAGACGCCAGCGGAGGTGATCGCACACAAACGCTTGCTTTTCCATGTTTGAATTGATAGTTGTGATGTTACGAGACAAGAAAAAACACTTCAGTGTACTGTACCTCTAAACACTTTTCCAGAGCGTCACGATGCGCTGTACGTGATCGGATCTCTGGATGAGACTTTGGAGCTGAGAGGAATGAGATATCATCCCATCGACATTGAAACATCAGTGATACGAGCACACAAGAGCATCGCTGAGTGGTGAGGAATGAAAACACAGCTGAATGTTGTCTCCTCACATCACCATTTACATGAATTTTGCATGAATATAGTTTTAGAGAGAGAGAGAGAGAGACAGAGAGAGAGAGAGAATGAGAGAGAGAGAGAGAGAGAGAGAGAGAGGGAGAGAGAGAGAGAGAGAGAGAGAGAGAGAGAGAGAGAGAGAGAGAGAGAGAGAGAGAGAGAGAGAGAGAGGGAGGAGAGGGAGAGAGACAGACAGAGAGAGAGAGAGACAGAGAGAGAGAGACAGAGAGAGAGAGAGAGAGAGAGAGAGAGAGAGAGAGAGAGAGAGAGAGACAGAGAGAGAGAGGAGAGAGAGAGAGACAGAGACAGAGAGAGAGAGAGAGAGAGAGAGAGACAGAGAGAGAGAGACAGAGAGAGAGAGAGAGAGAGACAGAGAGAGAGAGAGACAGAGAGAGAGAGAGAGAGAGAGAGAGAGAGAGAGAGAGAGAGAGAGAGAGGAGGGAGAGGAGAGAGAGAGATTTCATTATTTGTTCCTAATTTTATATTAGCATCATGAAGAGATAAAACTGAAAACTAATGCAATCCTTCAGAATAAAAGCCTGACAGAGTGATCAGAAATGAATGACACTATGAGTGACACAACAACATGTTTGTGTCCATTGATTCAACATTGTTATTGATCAAGTATTTAAGAGGTATTTCTCCGTGAGCTTCTCAAGAGTTCATTTATGGTAAATGAGACAGACTTTTTTTGTTGGATGGAGTGTGTTCACTAACAGCATGTCAAACATGTTGATCATGAAGTATTCTAGCCGAACATGATTTCTGGAAGAAGATTTCTGGATCTCTTTTTTCAGTGCCGTGTTCACATGGACTAATCTGCTGGTGGTGGTGGTGGAACTGGAGGGTTCAGAACAGGAGGCGCTGGATCTGGTTCCTCTGGTGACAAACGTGGTTCTAGAAGAACACTATCTGATCGTGGGGGTTGTTGTGGTGGTGGATCCTGGAGTCATTCCCATTAACTCCAGAGGAGAGAAGCAGCGCATGCACCTGCGGGACGGTTTCCTCGCCGATCAGCTCGACCCCATATACGTGGCCTACAACATGTAAAGAACACGGAACCTGATGCACAACTTACAGAAGAAGAGCTGAAATCTACACAGGCCGTCACCGTCTTGATGGATTCTCTGGTGGAGCTATGCAGTTTATTTTTATATCAAACTTTAAATCCAGTGTGTCAAGACAGCAGACATGATTTCATTTCCATTGTCACACGAGTTGAGATTTTATATTAAATCACATGAATGTTCTCTGAGTGATGAGAAGATCAGGAAAGCAGAATGTGCGTTCAGTAACACGTGTCATGACATTCATTCAGTGCTGGAGATGTAAAGAAAAAGCTCACAAAGCAACAGATGAGTTTTGTTTGCTTCTGTTGGCGTAAATGTGTGATTTTGTGTACCACAAGGTGAAAAGATGTTTTAAAAGAGTAGTTTTACAGACTGGTTGATCTGGTATTGGATGACACACTAGAGATGATGTTTAAGATTTCATTTAAGCTGGAAAAATCTTTCTTCTTACTAATATTACTAACACTTCAAAAAGACTGTATGTTCAACATCTTACGTTTCATTTGTTTTATGACGTTCTTTGACCGTAATAGTTCTGATTCAGTTGTGAACTGATTCTAATTGGAGTTCTGAAGAAAAATGGGTTTTAGTTCCAATCTACACAATAAACTGGGTTATGAGAGAAACGACACACACGACACTTTTAACAACATCGTAAATCTTTACTAAAGGTTTTATTTGAAGAGCAAAAGGCAATAATGAGATGAGAGTGTTTTTAGGAAAGCCGTACTGAGCGCGTTTCATTCTTTCATTATCATGTTTGAGTTTATACGACATTAATCAGGGTAATAATGATGAAACGTCTTATTCACGTCCCAGTCTGAGAAATATATACACTTCATAACAGCGTTTCACACAGTCTTATGTTCCTGCTTAACATGAATGTATAAAGGTGACAATAATTATTATTATTATTATTATTATTATTATTATTATTAATAATTTTAGACTGAGAGGTCATTTCCCATGATGCATAATTGAATAAGAACAGAGTGAAAAGGCTGTGGTTATTTCAGGAGTGGTCTGATAAACGATTGTGTCTTTCATGGTGTTCATTGGTTCTAGGACAGGCTGCTGTAATTATGTACAGATTTTGTTTGATAAGTTATTACAGAATCACACCTGAAACCACATGCTGCTCAAAGTTTCATTTCTTGACTGAAGTGAAGCAGCACGAGTCGCTGGTTTCTATTGCAGTAGACTTGTGTGACTGCACAGATTGTAAAGCACATACAGTATCTGTATCACAGAATGATTGTGTGACTGTTGTGTTTTTGTTAATATTTCTTAATAAATATGAAACTTTTAACTGATTGACAAAGAATGAGTTTTATTATACATTTTAAATCTAATGCAATGTTGTTACATAACAGATTAACATTAATGTATCATTTTTTTTAATGATTTTACATGCATATCTATAATAAGACAAGAGGATAACTTGATTCATAACTACGGAATGATGATGACAAAGTGTTAAATAAAGAACATTTTTCATGGTAGTAATTCTTAAGTAGACCATGACACTTCAAACCACATGCAGAATTCTCACAGCATTATATTTTACTGTATTGGTCTGTTTTACTGAACACATCAGCTATTAATGTACTGGTCTATTTTTAGCAAGAGCTTCGTTGCGATATCCAGCGCTGTTCTGGCATCGTTAACGTTAAATCGTCCGTTCGGTATGTAAGGTCTCGAGTGATAATTTGGATATTGAGTTTTTTTGCCATCAACGCCAAGTTCAACGAGTTTCCTGACGGTGTTGGGTAGACAAGTCAGCTGTGAGCTGTAGTCAGACACCTGCTGAGCGAGACTTAATATTGAACAGCCACCGGGACGCTGTCCGTTTCTCCTGTAGACGGCTGCTGTCAGGCCTTTCTCCACAGCCTGATGTACCTTAAACAGACACCACTCTGAGCTGTCTCCTCCAGTGTCATTATGAGCAGCTCTGAGGTCACATTCTGCCTGTTTATACCAGCGTTTAGCCTCCTGTGTGTTGGGCCTTGGGGTTTCGCTGTGATGGGACCAAAAGTTATAGCTTTGTCTAGAATAGTTCTGATAGAACTTCTCTCGCCCCCGTCGATGACTTTCTGCCTCAGAGTTCCACCTGTGAAAGAAATCCGAGAAGTCTCTCGAGCTCTCGTTATGTACGGTTTTCCCTTCCTGTAATTCTTTGATTCTGTTTTTCAGGTATTTGAAGGCTTTGTTGGCAAGGTCTTCATTGCCAGGGTTCTTGTCTGGATGCCACTGCAGGTAAAGGCGTTTAAGGCCTTTCTGCTTGTCCTCTTTTGACATTTTCCAGATTTCAGTTAAACTTTGGTCAATTTCTCTTTTAACCTCTTCAAATGTCTGTGGAAAGTCTCTGGAGGGTGGAGGAACGGATGTTACAACAGGTTCTATATCTGTGCAAGTGGGCCTTGTTGGTGTAACAACCTTCTTTTCCCTTTTGAACTGGAAGAGGTCAAGAGAGCTCACTTCTATGAAGTCATCAATGCCAACTTGTATTTTATATCTTGCAGAATATTGTCCAGTCTGTCCCGATAAATCATCTAGTCTCTCTGTAACAATGGCATAAAAATATTCTCCGGACTCATCCTTACTGAAGCCAACATACTCTCCGCTTTCAAAATTGTTGAAGAAACTCATGTCGAGGCAGTCGTGCCATTCTTCAGGTACATGGCATCCAGGTTTTGGAAGGACACTGTGGCCTTCTTCGTTGTGAATGCTGTTATGAATGTTATGTTTCGCTAGGGTTTTCTCAACATCCTCCATGTTATTACACAGCAGGAGTTGTCCAAGGACTGGAAGGTTCGAGGTGGACACAGTGTTCTTCAGTAGAGCATTGATTTCCTTGGTCAGACACATGGTCACTTCATTTACTACTATGTGGGTCATGTCATTACTGTGTTTTAGGTAGAAGTTACATCCGTCTTCTTGTTTTTGCACATAAACATCTGTTTCGGTCTTACTGCCCTCCAGTGGCTCCTGGTTTAGGAAAAGCTGAGTTTCAAGAGTTTTGCAACAGAAGATTTGAATCCTTGAAAAGATCGTTTCACACTTTTCGGCAGCTTCCAACTGGGAAACCTCACCTCGGCTCTCTTCTCTGATGAGACAGATAAGCCCGTGAAGAAATGCAGAAGACGACAGGTGTTTTTCAAACAAGCCACCAAATTCACATCCCTCTTTATAATCACAATGCTGGACACTTGCCCTAACTAGGTTTTCAGAAATGACGTCAGAAAGGAATTTGGGACGAACCTGCTCGGGAAGCAACTGCAACAGCTCCTGATGCCTATACGGATCATTCCCAAGATGACACTGGTTTAATTTCAGCAATTTCAGCTTTTTTTCCAAAGGACCCTCTAGTCTGGATGCTTGGAAGACTGTGTCGTTGAAAAACAATGTGCTGGATTCATAGAGTCGTCCGTCTGTTGATGGAAGGTAAAGCGCCTCTTTGGGTCAAGGTTTGCTTTTTGTCCTTTTTCTCAGCCACAACAGATGCTGTAATTGACACGCTTGACTGTTTTCTGTTGATTTGCCTGAAGGTTTTCTTTGTCAGAACAATCTGAATAGATCTCCTGAAGAACAGTAATATACTGTTGGAGAGTGGGCCACTGCTTTACCCCAACCTTCTTAAAAAAGTCTTCAAATTTCATATAATTTGAGGAAATCTTATATAAATATGGCCTGAATTCAATAGCATCCTTTAGCATTAGGGCTGTCTGGCTGATTTTTACAAGTTTTGTCCCCTTTTCCACCAAGATAATGGGAAGGTTTGAGAACAGAGAGCCATCAAAATCTGTTGACTGCAGGTGCGCATAAGATTTGCTGAACACTTTCACTCTTGTTTTCAGCAAACTGTCTGTTTGGCAATCAGCACTACTAATGTTTCTCAGATTATCTGATATTTTTTCAGGGGTCGGAGTATCCAAGGCTCCAGCAGTTCTCATTTTCTTTTTTAACTGTGAAGTGGACCGCTGTAAGGGAATTATTGGCATAGATGTCCAGATGAGATACTGATGATCAGTGTGTCCTTCCAACAATGATCCACGGATAGCAACAGCTTGTCTCTCTTGAGCAAAGGGCCTGTGATAAGTACAGAGTTCTGGCTGGATTTTCACTGGGAAGATGAATTTGATGTTAGCAACTCTGCCCAGAATATTTGAGTTTCCTTCACTCTTCATGATCACCATCTGAAACAAAAGTGTTGATCTTTTCCGGAGAACATGAAGTGGAGTGTTGTCTTCAGTGTCACGTTCAATCTGTGTTGCAAACTGACTGATTTCCTCATTTGACACTTCGTGTTTTAATCCAAGCTCCGTTAGGAGATGTTTTGCTGTGTGTTGTTTATCTTTGAAAATGTCCCAAAACTTTTTGGGCACAAATCTGTCTTCTGGAAGCATTATCTTGTAAAGCTCTATTGCCTCATCGTAGAAGTATGCAGCCACCTGAAGAGAGCCGTGCGTGTCTTGAATGAATCTGACCCCGCTCAATGCAATCACAATCCGTTGGTCCACTGGCCCCAACGGTACCAGAAGTTCCACCAACAGCCTTACTAAATCAAGAAGTTTGGCCTCACTCATCATATGTACAGAAGGAAGAATAAACTTTACACAGAACTCCAAATCATTTAAAACCTGAATGTTTAGACTTTTTGCCAAATCTGAGTTCAGAAAGCTGTTCCTGAGGAAAATGCTGTGACAATCATCTACAGCGTACAAGTTTGGAAAGTCAGAGTGATGTTTAGAGTCCAAAATGAATATCATTCTGTGTAAATCAATCCGCTCTCGTTTTCCACATATTGTCATAAACAGGGGCAAAGACTTGAGCATTCTCTCATATTCATTCCTGTTTTTGGAAACTTTAATCCCACGTTGTAAGAACTGCTGAAGCTCTTCACATTCATCGTCAGACAGCATCTTAAACTGTGAATGATCAACATGGTAAATCTGACCCAAAACAGCAGTGCTGTCTCCTGTTTGCAGAAGCTCAGGATCCACATATTTTAAACGGAAGGTTGTGTTAAAAAAACTGCGTTCTAATGTCATGAAGCCAAGTTTAATGAAAATCTTCTCATCTGACTTCAGAATCACTCTTGGTACATTCTTTATTGTTTGTAAGAACTGGGTATTACTTTGACTCGGACAGGTGACTGGTAGGATAGGACTGTCACTGAAGTGCTTTTTTATCTCACTGAAAACATTCTGCTTTTCATCTTGAAAGTTTTTCTCTTCATCCTCAAAAAATCTCCATAAATCTTTTAACCATGCGATTGTCTCTTTCTCTGCTTTATAAAGCTGACACTTTTGATCTGTTGTTGATGTTGTGAGCAGTTGTGAAAGTTCAACTTTTAAATACTCTGGTGCCATGGCAATGGTTAAGACCTTAATAAACTTTCCCTCTCGCAGAACGTTGATGTTCTTTCCATTGACAGAAAAATCTGCAAACATTCCCTGATGTCTATGGATTAGACCGCTAAACCTTGTTATCATCTTTGGGCTTTGAGAGTCAAAGACTCTCAACATCTGATCTTGCGTGAGAAGAAGAGGCAGACCGTTGAGGTCAGGAACAGATGTTTTCTCACCAGTTTTTGTCAGGCAGAAACTCAATAGTTTGGAGCATCGTGTTTTGTCTTTGATTATTGTCAGGTTTATAGGCAATGGCAAACCTTTTGTTGTTTGTGTACAATCATTCAGGGGTCTTTGCTTCATGAAGTTCATTACTGTTGAAGGACTGATTTCTGACACATTCACACCAGCTGCTTTGAAATTCTCTTTGATTTCACATATTTTCAGAGAGTGTGGTACCAATTTCATTCCAATGTCATCTAAAATTTCAAAAATATCTTCATGGTCCCTTATTGTAAAATATGGACAGTCTGCTGAATCTGGTTGAGACACACTGCACCAGTTAACTTTGTATTTTGGATGATGTGATGAAAAAACTTTGTATACTGTGGGTTTGACAGGAAGTTCACGATGCCTGTGTACGGTGGGTATGATGGGAAGGTCACGTTGGCTGACTGATCTATACACCTCATGGATCATTTCATGCCAGGCTTTGTCTACCTGTGCAATGCATGGAAAGTACTGAAGACAGGATGCCTCCAGCTGGTCATAGAGAAATATAAGAGCAGTAGGAGTATCTTTCTTCATGACTTCACAGAGATGTAACAGGAGGTCAGCGTAGAGTGGTGAGACGATGTTTACTTTCAGTGACTGGTTCCACTCAGTCTTCAGACTATCACCGTCCTCCTTCCACAAATCCCTTCTAGAAGAATCAACTTCAAAATTTGCATTTACATGGACCGGTAAACGTGTTTCTTCAGGCAAAGGCAAAGAGCAAAATGCCCTTCCTTTAAAACTGTTGGTCAAAGTGTTGCCTATACAAATAGCCAGTGCTGCCTGGGGAACCTTTGACTGAATCTGGCCATTTTTTTCTGCCTGGGTTTGTTTAAAGGAGCCAAAGCACTCTGCAATGACCCACTTACTTTGTTTACCTTCAGATGAGATTTGCATTCTGTAAATGGTTTTGCATGGTTCCGTTTTCCCTGACACGAGGCATTTTTGAACATGGGTGTCAAAGTTTTCCTTGCTTATTGCTTCTTTTTCTGTACATTTCTTCTCAATAACAACAAAAGATTTGAGTTCTTTTTCATTTTTATCGATCACAGAGAACTGGATTTTTGTGATGTGTTTTAAAAAGAGAATGAGCCCCTCAGGATCTTCGGTCAAGGCAGAATACAATTCCCTCATGTCCAAATCTGTGACTGCATGTATAGATATTTCGGATTTTTCTGCCATTTTCTCAGTTCTGAGAGGGAGCCTGAACATGGTTCCGGAATTTAGTGTGAACATTCCAGGAAGAAAGGTGTAATACACATCCTCAAAAGACTTTTTAAATTCATCTTCCAATGAAAACATGCAGCCTGGCGATTCTTTTGTTACACCCTTCACGTATTTCAGATTTGGATCGGAAATGCACAGCCATTTGTCACCAGTCAGGATAGATGGACAATCTGTTAGATGATACACCGAATTGAACCCAAGTCCATATTTTCCAGTTCGCCCTAAAGTACCATGTTTTCCTCCTTCACCCAGCTGCTGGATACCTCGGAGGTCAACATCAGAAAATGTTTTGTTGTTATAGACGCAAAGTGCCGGGCCTTGAACCAGTGTCCATTTTTTGCCAAATATTTTTTTCGTGCCATGTTGTCTTTTGTCCCACACAAAGTGAATTTCTGTTGCCTCTGCATCATCAGCGTTTTGAATGAGCTCCTTCAGGATATCCTTTTTGGATGGATATGCATCGATTATATTTTTTATTCTGACAGTTAGCTTCTCAGTTTGTCCAAACTCTCTAGTGAAAGGGGAAAACCCTTTGACCAAACAATTCTCCAGCGTATGGTGTCGTGTTGTCATTACACCGAAATGGCATGCGACAGGGCGTGGTATCAGTTCATGTGAGAGTGTGATGCCGGCAGAAACAGGCATCCATGGGCTGTCGTTAAATCTGAGCTCTTTAGAAGATGTCAACACACCTCGCTCATCAGGTATGAGACAGGCTTCAAGCTTTAGGTCCTTGATACTATACAGCCCTTTCATGAGTATTGCAACACACTTATTAATGTCTTGCTTGGAAAGAGGGTCAGATCCATTTGAAGCCTTTAATTCCTCAAGTGCAGAAACATACTGCTCCTTTGTAAACACTTTTGTAATGCCAACACAGTCCCAGAGCTTCTCAAATTGAGAGAAGATGGCTGGAAGTACATAAAGATATGGTTTCTCCTCAAATCCTTTATTTCTGGCCACAGACCTCACGTTTACAAAATGATCCTCAATAAAGATGAATGGAAATGATTCTGCGTGGGCAATGATGCGACTGGGATCTTTCTGTTCTAACAAGTGAGTGTTGAGGTATTTATAACTCATGTGAGCAATGTTATGGAGAAGAGCCTTTTCAAATAAATTGGAATGTTGGTGTGCTTTTAACAGCTGCTGAAGCACCAGCTCAACTGGTGGATTTGTCTGTACACGCAAAGTTTGAAGAACTGGATCATAACTGTGTATTTGCAGGTGTGTATGATCCACTGTGAATTCTGTCATGCTCACTAAATTGCAACAATTGTCACTGTAAACTTCACAGGGTTTCTTCAGTATTATGGCTTTTGTATTCTGATGAAGTAAAGGAGCTACAGCTGGAAGGAATGAAGTTTGAGACAGTGAGTTCCATTTTGGAGAATTCACATCTTCTGAGGAGCCCTTCATTAACTCAACGAGACGCTGAATACATTTGTAGCATTTAGATTGATCCTGTTGCCAAGCTCTGGGTATCTTCTCTGCTCTTTCTATGATGTCCTCCAAAGGCAGTTGGTCGCTCAGCATTCCCAGATTGGATAATCGTTGAATGGTTTTTGGTGAGAGAAAGTCATTTGCTGTGCCTTCCAGAAAGCGTCCTTCCTCAAGCTCATACAAACATGCCACTTTACCAGAAGGATTTACAAGTTTCTTGATATATTGAAGCCGTTGACATTTCTGTGTTGGAATGCAGGGGTACATTTTCAATAGGTCATCAACAGCAGGATCATTCAAATCAATGGCATTTAGCACAAGAGAATTTCTGCTGCGTGTGTCCATGGTACTCAAATTATTGAAAACAATGTTGTAAAACTCTGGCCAGTGGATCGTTCTCTGTTTTATCAATTCGTTGAAATCACATTGACTGAAACTGTGTCTAACCCATGATGGGACAGACACGACACAGGAATATGGTTCAACCATATTCAAGAACAACTTCTTGGCAATGTCTCCCACTGCTGTGTTCTCTTCAATGTTTGGACTGAGAAATTTCACCCTGTCTATAGAACCCCAATTATGTCCATTGCTGAAAAGTTCCAGTGATTTACCATTGACATTTTGTGCTACTGCCGAATAGAAAGACTTAACCATGGGTAAAAAATCTCTGCTTACTCTCTCTGTGTTAGGCCAGAATGTATAGAATGAATAGTTTTTAAGATTTCCGTTCTGGGCCATTTTCTTCAGCTCAAGCAGTGTAGTGATGTAAGCAGAGGTTACAGCGTCTTTGAGCAAGGCTTTGTTCCACTCTGATTTTACTCCTCTTTCCCATAGGGCTTTTCTGTTTGATGTGACTGCAAAAGTCCCGTTGACGTGGACTGGTAGACCCGTCTCAATTGGGAGAGGAAGAAAACAAAAAGCCTGTCCACACAGGCCTTCGTCAGGGGTCCATTCTTCAGTTTGACTGTCTCTATGCAAAGGTACAGCAATACCTCCGATTGGCAAAGAAAACACATGTTCATTTTCATTTCTTCTCTGGAACATTCTCATGGAGTCCTTTGTGCCGAAACAAGAGTACAAAAGCCAGTGCTGGGTGAGCGGCTTCACTGAGTGGTCTTGAACTATTTTGACAATCTGAGCTCTGTTGTAGTCAATAATGTTGCGGCACTTGATGTCACCCATCTTTAAGGTACTGTTAATCTCTTGGAGAAGTGTGTCATTCGAGACAGCAGTGTAATTCATGACCTCTCTGGTAATTTTAAGAGGAGTCTGTATCTGATCGTCCCCTGGAGGAGTGAATGCATTTTCAGGGACAATTTGAAGTAACATGGATTTAATGTTTTTCAGGAATAGCAGGTGGGTTTGTGCATTTCCAGTCAAATGATGTTTAAAACTGTTAATGCGCTCTTCATCATATACCTTTGAACTGACCTCTGACCTGTTTGCCTCTTCTTGTGTGCGAAATGGTAATTTAATCAAAGTACCATTGTAGGTTTTTTTGATATTCTGTGCCGACAGATCACAATCAAAAATGCCCTTATATGGTTTGAATTGTCCAGGAAATCGTTTGTACAGTCGTTCCTGAAACAGGTCAAGTTTAATTCCAGGGTTTCCTTTGCTGAGTATGTGCTTCTCCAAATGAGTGACATTTGGATCAAGTATGAGAAGGCTTTCGCCACTCAAAACTGAGGGAATATCACTCACATGGTAAACAACATTGAATCCAAGCCCAAACTTTCCAATTTTCTCCACTTTGTTTTCTTTTGATGCTGATCCTACTTTGACAATGTTTTGCCAGTCTTCTTCTGAGAAGAGCTTATCGTTAAAGATCCACAAGCAGGGTCCACTGCAGAGGGCCATTCCTTCATCAATAAGAGTCTCCGGAGGGTCTCTGTGTTTTCTAAAATCAAGGAGGAATTTACATGTGCTTGCTCCAGCATCCTCAGCGTTTTGTATGAGTTCTTTAAAAATATCACTTTCCTCATCATACTCCTTAAGAATGTTCTTGATTCTTTGAGTAATTGGTTCAGACTGTCCACACTGTTCTATGCCAAAGCAATTCTGTTCTGCTTTTATGAACTGTGGTTTTAGGATGCGGGTACTTAGGAACGGGACTTTCAACCATCTCGCGGTGAGCGGCAGTACTTCTTCATGAATGACATAGAATTCCTCGTTGTCTTGTTTCAGGTCATCTAATCCTTCAGCACTGATGTCACAGAAGACAGTTTTGGACAAAGACTGCAGGGTGAAATTTTGGTTTTGTGCAGTGACGGGCACAGGTGTACTGTCCTTTAAAAACTTCTTGTTTTTTCGCATCCAGTCAAGAATGGCAATTGACACCTTGAGTTCTGCGCAATCTCCATACTGTGGATCTCTATCATCAATTCTTTCCTTTATGTCATGGAGAACTTCTTCAATCTCCTCATCAGTCAATGTCTCCTTCACACCAAATTCTCTCAACAGGTTTTCATATTCTAAAAACTCTTTAGGCACTTTCTTTATGTAGGAGCTCAGATCCAATTCAGAAGGATAGGTTAAAACGATGTCTCTTGGACAGACAAACTCACTTTGATTCCAAAGCCAAGGGATGCATTTCGTGTTCATTGCTTGTCTAAAATGGTCAATGTTGTCTTGCATAAATTTGTATATATGGTGTAGCTTTGTTTTAAACTCAAAATCAGAATCCGGGTTGTTCATGTCAGCTGCTATTGATGCAAGTACAGAGAGGTTCTCCAAGACTTTTTCAGCTGGAGGTGGGTCATAAAGACAGAGATCTTTGCAAATGTTTCCTTTTAGCTCAGAGGTAAGTGGCATTACAAATCCAACAATTGAAGAAAACTTTGAATCCCTTACTTCAGTTGGCTTATACAGACCTCTCGTTTGAGTTCTACAAATCCTTCCATTCAGACTCTTTGGATTTTCACATGGCACCCACTGCATTTGCATCAGCTCAGATTGCTGCGTCGGTGTGAGTTTTAAAGTATTATCATTTAATACTCTAACAAGAGTATCTGCCTTTTTGAATGCTTTATTTGGTGAGTGGATGCGAAGCTTTTCAATGTGTTTTATGACCTGAAGTATGTTTTCAGGGGATATATCTTTTTCTTCTATCCTTAGGCCAAGTCTTTGCAAGGTCTGTAGCATTTCTTTGGTCTTTGTATAAATGGGTGGGGGGAAAAAATCTGCCTCGAAAAGGTCCTGAAAGGTCTTGTTTCTGGGATCATACATGTGTAAGGCTTGTTTGCGTTCTCCCAGAGTGGACTCAATAAAATGGAGATCCTTGATTTTTGTTAGCAATAGCTCACTTTGTGAGAGCAGAATATTACCATGATTCAGTATCCAGCTCATAATGGACTGTTCTTCATCTTTGTGAAAAGAAGCTGTCTTAATGCAATCAACCAAAAGAACTGCCACCTTGGCTGCATCTAAGAGGTCAATATTGAGAAGAGTCAAGAGTCTGCGGTCAGCTTCATTTGCACACTGTACAATGCTTTCAGGCATAGGAAGACTGTTTGGAATGGCTGGATTGGTGCTTAAAACCACTGCCTGCTTTGAGTTGACTGCAACATATTTCCCAGACATAAATCTGAAGATTGGGAGGACAGACAACAAGTTCTGTTCAGCATTTGAAAGAGAATCCACAGAAGACAGGTAGACTTTAACCTCTTCTTTCTCATGTAGTGAAGCAGAGGCAATGTCTTTAATGAGCTGATCTCTGTTTGAGTGCAAGAATACTTGCAGAACACTTCTGGGTGAAGCTGGAAGAACATAACTCTCAATGTCATGATGTCTGAGACACTCATCTCTTTTTTATAACTGTACACCCCGCCTGTTTAATCACTCTTTGAACATGTTCGGGCAAGCTGGACCCCCTGCTACTCTGAAAGATCAAAGTTGTGTTCTTCTGCAGCCTTCCTAACGTTATAGAATTGCCTGAATTTTGGAGAGGCTCCAGGGGTATTAAAGGTACGCCAATGAAGTCACTTAAATTGTCCCATTCTGTACTAAGAAATTTCCAGAATTCAGCGAGCCAGCTCTTTGGTGGATGACGATCTGTCATTGGTTTCCATGTCACATGACCTTGGGTGTTGTGCCAGCCCACGGGTAAGTGCTTCTTAGTGAGTCCAACAATGTGTGTTGCATCCAAATTGATTATGTTATATGTTTCTGAAATGGAAATGAGTAAGATTAGCTCAATTTTTTATACATTCTACAAAGGTACATATTAAAGTATAATTCATAAAAAAAGCATTCTAGAAAAGCATAGTATAAATGATAAAACAGTAAATGTTCTCACTGTTTGCTGCAATTTTCCTTAGATGCATAGTAGATAAATGACTCAGGTCGCTGGGTAAAAACCTTTCTTTACAAAATGGCAGTAATGTTCTGGACAGGGATGAATAGAATATTACTACTTTGACCACACAATATTAACACACACACACACAACTGAAATCAAGTTTAAATGCAGTTTACATATCAAACATTACCTTGGAAACTTCTCGCTGTCAATCAGAACAGCGTCCTGCTCTGTATTGTTAAATGACGTGAAGGTTTCATCACTGAGAGGCAGAAGTTTGAGACCTTGTAGCCTTGTGTACCTCTCATCACAGAGGACAAACTCTAGAAGACAATATTTGTCATCTTTACTGAGGCGTTCAACATTACTTCTGTGGAGGACATCTCTAACCAAAGATGGAGTCGCCCTTTTCAAGGTGTCGCTTTCAGGGAAGATTTTTTCAACATCATTCAAGATATGTTTAGGGGCTGAGATGAGCTTCTCGCCCTGTGCAATTAACAATCTCGACACCGCAGACATTGTGTCACTGGATACGTCACTGACCGGAAAAACTGCATGTGCAGCGGACACCCAGATAGTCTCATCATCAGCAAGATGAAAGATCTCATATTCGAACAGACGTTTCAGAGTGTCTATTGCAACTTGGTACCATCTGTCCTGTTGTGCAGTCTTGGTCAGGTCAGGCCATAGATTGTACACAGAGCTGGCGGGCAGGGCTGAGTTTCTGGATAAGTGAATAGCATCCAGGATCATCAGCAGATACACAAGAGGAAGAACATTACTCATGAGAAGCTCATTCCACACTGCAGCCTCGTCGTTCTTCTGATCCTCCTCTTGCCACTTGATGTACCTCCGATTGTCTGTCAGGCCAAAACAAGCATTGATGTGGACAGGAAGCCCAGTTTTGTTAGATTCGTTATTAGGAAGGGGCAGAAAGCAACTTAGTCGCCCATTGCAAAGTGATCTGTCTTCATCTAATTGAAATGCTACATCAACCTGAGGGTAGAAGCTGAGCTTGTTGGCTAGACGGTCTATCTCAGGTCTATATCCTTGTTTCAGAAGACAGTGTGTAACAAGCCACTGGGACCTTGTTTCTTCAGTTTGCTGGGACATGTGTGATACTGTTTTGAAAGAGGTTTTTCTGTCCAGAGATTCCTGCTTGATATCACACAGTTCCACATCTTGAGGTGAAATTGGTTTATTTGATGCCGAAACTTTGAGCTTATTGCTGCAAACGCCGTTGATGTCAATATGCAGCAAAGCAATGGACGACACATTTCTCAGAAAAAGAAGACTGAAGTCTGCGTCAGTGATAAAACTGTCAAAAAGCTCTGTGACTTTCCTGGAGTCATATAAAGTATCTGAGATTTCAGAAGCTTCATTACGCAGAGGAAATCGGAACATTGTTCCTTTAAAGTATTGATCTTTGTCGATGATTCTCTCCCAGGAACAGTCATTGATTAAACTAACAATAGTTTGAAATGGCTGAAACTGATCTCTAAGGTTCAAAAGGCTCTCTCTGTCTTCATCATCATTCAGGGACCATCGGTAGCCTTCCTGATCGATCTCAAACATCATCTTTTGTGGGTCAAAATGGCTAGGTGTTTGGAACTGAACACACATGGCAAATCTGTAAATAAAAAACAATGATCATTTTTAACCTGGTCAGCGTCACTGTTATCAGTATTGTGCCAAATTCTACCTCTAAGACAACTACACTCAACGCTACCCTTCTCTAGCATTAGCCAGTCCACAGTGTGCTGTGTTTTTTGAGCACAAGAACTGCACGGCCCTATTAAACATATACCTTTCGCAACGGTACTCAGTGAGAAAATGAAGTAATGTGATATTTAACACTGACCAGTGTAATATATCATTTTTATGTGTAATACATAAAAAAGACTTATTGTGATGGTTAAAGAAAAATTATAACTGCACACTCACTTATATATAAATGTTTATTTTCAACACCTCGGTGTGAGGGTGTCACGGATATCAGTACACCGCCTTCAGCATTGGGTTCTTATGTTCCTGCCACCCGTTCCCATTCACTGGACTTTTGAACTTCATCTCCCATAATTCATTGCACCTCACCCGCCGCCATCTTGTGATGACCTACACCTGCACCCTTTGATTTGGACTATTATTTAAAGCCTGTGTTTTATTCTGTTCCTTGTCTGGTATTAACGTTGTTGGATTATGTCTTGCCGGTGCTTGTGCCTTTGTACCTGTTTATTGTACCTGGACTTTTGCCTGTTGGATTACTTTGCCTGGATTTTTGTGAAGAATATTTGTTGGAAAGTTTTGGATACCTGTAACCTGTTTCTCGGTCTGTGGATTTACCTGTTTACCTGTCAAGCGCATTTTCGATGAAGTAAACCTGTTTTGAGAATTCTACACTATTTTGACTCTGACTCTTACCTGAACCCATAACAGAGGGCCTTTATCAGGATAAAAAACTGAGAGCAATATACATAGAGCACATAACCACCCACAGGTGGAGAAAGTAATCAAGAAAAAAACAATTAATTACAGAATGAAACAATTATATACATATTAAAAGATACCACTTCCAAAAACAACTTAAATCAAAAAGTATTTCATTTATATATTCAATAGGCCTCTTGTTTCAGTAAAATATGATCCAGGCTTGGGAAATTTCTTGGGCTTTTCATTCTTTTATATCGTACTTGAGGTTGCTGGAAGGTTAAACTCCACAAAGGGTAATTCATGTTTTACATCTTACAGAACTGTGATGTTTTAAGTTCTCTATTTGTTTTCATATGTAAGATTTACCACAGGAACATGTAATAAGATAAATCACAATTTCGTTTGACAAGTTATTATCCTTTAATGGAAATTAGTTTAACCGTATGTGATGATTGTTATTGTGATGGTAAACATCATTTCTAATCACGCACTAAATAGAATATGGCAAAAAATCTTCTTATGGAATTGGTTTCCGATTCTTTTGGGAGGTAGAATAAGACAAACAACTACAGCTGGAAAAAGCTGCATTGTGTTTTTGTCATTTGTTAAACTTGCTCATGTAAGATATTTTACCTGTAATATGATAAACAGAGTTGAAACCAATCCCAAATCTCCCAACTTTTGTGGGATCGTCCTGCTTGATGCTTCGGCCGACTCTCTGAATCCCCTCCCAGTCTTCATCTGTGAAGGCCGCGTCATTGAAGGCGTAGAGAGCAGGTCCTGATGGAAAAGATTTCAAGCTGTAACTACAACTTTTGTGTTATTAATAATTTAATATTGTTCTCAGAGCTAACCTGCTATTGCTAATCACTTCATACTGTACGTTCAGTATAAAGACAGTGGAATCATATATATTATCATATGAACCCGTCACTTCATACCCTGATACTTTCTGAGCTCTTCACTCCACAGGCTCTGAGTCCCATAACATCTCTCATCATGAACAAACACCACAGATGAAGCTCCGGCGTCGTCTGCATTCTGGATCAGCTCCTGAGATGTTACAGTTAATACCATCAGTCAGACAGATGTTCAGATATATAAGAGCTTAATGGTCACAAAATAATCCCTGACATTCCCCCCAAAAAAATCTGATAATGACAATTACTATTGATTAATACTTCTGATTATTTGTTTCTTCCAGTAGTAACACTGTGTCCCAACCTAACAGGGTGTGACACGTGATAAAAGGTATCTTCTTGATTTTGAGTTTTTGTCCTAAAACGCCACAATGGATTCCATTTTAGAAAGCATTTTTATTTCTGTGACGTCTCGACTGACAGCGATCTCATTTGATAAAAGTTCTGCACATCATGAATATTAATCATGGTAATCATACATGAATCATTTCATCTGGTGTGTCATCACAGAGGTCATGAGAATACAGGATGAATGTGACGCTCTTCAGCCGCAGAGATAAACTCTTCTGATTGGTCGTGTTCCTCCATTTTCTTTCAGAAATTAGTTTTTTTTTGGCACTCGCAAGTGGTAATGTTTACTAATTTATAATATGTTATTTGTTTATGTTCACGTTACCCAATTTATGTCTATTAAACAAACATTGATTAAAGTTTTCAACACATATTTTTAGTTGCATTAATGTTTTATCAGATATGATAACAAAGCATATTTGGCATGCTATTATTAGCCGGAACCCAGAGTCCTGTCCCCTTTTATACTGGGAAAGACAGCAGAGGAGAGTGAGGCGATGGGGAGGAGGAGGAATGTCACAGGACAGAGGAGAGGAACGGCTACATAGAGAGACTTCTCCACGCTGTAAAAACTAAAGGATGCTGGAGGAACCATTTGGGGTTCCTCACACTGGCACACCGGCGGAACCGTCAGGAGGATCTCAAAACACTTTTTTTTTTACAAAGAGCAGTTCTCTGAGGAACCATTAAGAGTCTTGGCAGTTCTTGCAGTTGTGAAGTTCCTCAGAGGTCCTCCTGGCGGTTCCTTGGTGTGCCAGTGTGAGGAACCCCAAATGGTTCCTCCAGCATCCTTTAGTTTTACAGTGTATGCTGATTGGTTGGATTACATGACCATGCTTCTTCGAATTTAGTTAATGTAACAAACTTTATATTCATCTTTTATAATAACTCTAATAAGTTACCAGAATTTAACAACATATCTTCTCACAGCTTAAGCACAAGCACCGCTCTTCTGAACAATTGTAACCACAAAACACAAATATCTAAAACTCTTAAATCACAAAAATAAATGATTATTAAGCACCATCATGTCTTTCTTTTTACTGAAAAAGACATAAAACAACATGGTGCTTACAACTCAAAGGTCATGGGCTCGATCCCAGGGATTACACATACTCAGAAAAAATGTATAGTATAATGCAATAATGTAATTGACTTTAGATAAAAGTGTCTGCCAAATGCGACTTGAATGGATTAAATGCACAGTATGGAGATTTTTGCTGCTAGAGGTCATTCATTTAAAACAAACAACACAGATGTAAGCGTCATAGCAGCTTTGTGCTGGAGAGCGGATGCAGTGGAATGCTGGGAGTTACTGCTGTTGATGCTCACAAAAATAAAATTGTACATCCGTCATGTTTAGTCGTTACGTTTACACAGGTAAAATAAATATATAACACTGTGCTAGTGTTTTTTTTGCTATTTTAATACCAAAAATTGTTATACGGTTTATTGACTTAAAAGTGGAAACCGAGAGTAACGCGGATATGATGTCATTGACAGGCGACTATTGAACTCGGTTAAAATTACGATTATCTCACAATTTACAAATAGTTTGAAACATTTGAGATATTTTAAGTACTCAACCAAAATATATAACACATGCCTTGTGTTTTTTAAAAATCTTACATATTGTGCCTTTAAGTTTGATCACTTTTTTTATTATGTTAAATGAACTTAAACATTTAAATTAAGTACAATAGACAAGTAGCAAAATTCATTTTTTCAGTATACCTTTAGTATTTGTCCTCCGTCTGGATACCTTCTCAAAATCTCTTTCAGATAATCAATGAACGGAGGGGACGTAGCACCGAATTTATTTCTGTAATAAACAATGTTAAAAGTTACTACAAAAATACCCAAAACACATTTAAATGCTTTTACAAACACTGAACTTTAAATCACATATTAATTGTGAAACAGTCACTCACTTTTTTTCTTCTTGTGTCTGGATTCTGAACTCATTGTCTCCAGCGGGCTAAAAACAAATCCAGCAAAATCTATTAGTGTCACATGTATGTTTCTGTCCATTCATTATAGTCTTTGTTTTTCCTGTTAGCTGCTCGTGTGTGTTCGTGATCATTTTGTTTCATCTTGGTTTTCTGTGTATTTACAGCCCTGTTTCTGTGCAGTTCACAGCCGGTCCTCATTTTAGTTATCAGTTTGCATGCGTGTTTGAAGTGGCGGGTTTTGGAGTTTGTCATTAAAGTGGCGTTTAAGGAAAGCCTCGGTTTTGATCCTGTTTGCCTTTATCATCACAACACACCAGCCACACGTGACAGAAATGAGCCAGATGAGACACTTGTGTCATGATCTCCACACCACTGATGAAATTTTGGAGGATGTGATGAGATCAAATTGTTTTGCTTAAAGTGCATCATCACGGTTTATCAAACACACTGGTCTGATTCAGATTTGGCATCAGCACATAATCCAACCAGTTTTACAGGAAATCTCAGACATCACTGTGGTGTTTGGAAAGAGCTTATGTGACACGCCCACATCAGGTTTTGCAATGTTTGCACATAAACAAATAAAAGTAAAATATTAAGAGTAATCCCTGCTGACACTTCTCATTTTGATTATTAATCTGTGTAGGCATGAAAGCTTTAGAAGCTCTTCTGAAAGACACACAGGGAAGATATATGTCGTTTTTCTAAACTATACGTGTGGACACACTGGTGTGTTCTAGATCAGGGTTTTTCAAACTTTTTGTGTGTGTGGACCACTATTTGTAATCAAAAAATTTTGCGGACCACCTCATAACACACATAATAAAATGTCTACACACAGACTTACCTGAATTAATCAGCACCTCTAAATAGGCTTACAAGCACTACTATAACTAGTCATCACATCAGTGTGCAACAGGCTTGTTATATCAATATAGGCCTACATATTCTTTTAATTTTTTTTTTTTATGGGAATTTCCTGGTAAAATGAAGGTAAAATATTATTTTATTTTGCCTTTCCACGGACCACCTGCAGTACCCTCACGGACCACTAGTGGTCCGCGGACCACAGTTTGGGAATGACTGTTCTAGACCATACTGCCAGAAAAAACAACTTCTCCGTATTTCACATAACACATTAACTTCAGAAATAGGAATCAGAAAATGTGTTTTAATATAGAACAAATGGTTGATATTAGTGGATGTAAATGGATTTGATATAATTTGCAGTTAAGAATGAACTAAAGAGATACAATTTGACAAACTTTACCATTAACCAACCAGTCGAAAGGAGTTTGAAAAGCAGTTTAATATATTGTGAGGTTTAGTTTTAGCTGGTTGTTCTAGTGTGTTCCAGCATGTCGCTATAAACAGATTCTTCATTAGGACACTAGTGGTCAAATATATAAAAGCACTGTAAAAATGTTTTTACAATGATTAGATTGAAGTGACTGTAGATTTGTAGGGAGACATTTAACTAGTTGCATGTATGAGCAATTACAACATGGACACCAGAAGACTTCTGTCCAATCTTTCCCTATAAAAGACCTCAGCAGATACACAATGATGAAATACTTCAATGAAGGCCTTTCTCAAATGTTCATCATCTGCAGTTAACCATGTGCTCAATACATTCAACACCGTGCATGAAATAATTCTTACTTGCAGCTGTCTGCTATTGAATACATGTCATGTCACTTTCTCTTTGTAATAGTTTATTTTTGTACATTTATGTCATTTATCTCACAGCATCACTTCATGATAAATAAAGATCTGTCTGCCAGTCAAATGATTCAATATATTGTTTGCTATTGCCATCTTTTAGATCACATTATACAATATAAAATAGTCAATAACGATGACATAACAATTTTAGGATTGTGGACAATTGTCTAGTGACTAATAAAAATCTCTTTGGCTTTCAGCAAAAAGTTGATTTTGTAAAGAAATTCGCACTTTATACAAACTTGATCTGTATGTAAGATATTGTGTTATTGCTCTTTTAAAGATTTGTCAGGTTTGTCATATCTTACCTGTGTGCTCGTGCTCGTGCTCGTCGGGTCTCAGCTGAAGAAATGAATGTAAAGGCTGAGGATGGAAACAGATAAATAATGCGCTCGCGGTTTCTTTTCTCAGGAAGAAGCAAAACGAAACTCGCGCACACGCGCACACGCACACACTCACACACACACACACACACACTCACACACACACACACACACACACACACACTCACACACACACACACACACACTCCCCCTCCTTCACGTGTTTCCAGAGAACTTCCAGTTTTCTACAACCGATCGACAATCAATAAACAAGGTAAAAACTACACATCTGAATACCAGCAATAATACATGACTGATTTACACGTGTTCATTATATTTGCATTAACTTATAAACCCTTATAAACTTATAAGCTTATAAACCCGATCAGCACGCGCAAGATCTTTGATTACATCATTTACAGGAAAGAGGGATGACGACACGAATAACTAAAAACATCCCTAAACATGTGTGACCCTGTCTGTGAAAACCAGCCTAAAGTCTAAAAATCTAACAGCATGAAAGGGTGATGATTTCAGTCTTTGACATGACATCACTCAGACAATATTAAAGACATCAGCGGTAAATTCACACAGAATATTCTTTTCATTATGTTGAATGAGTTCATGTAGACAAATCACAAAAAGTGACTTTAGCTGGGGTTTATACCAGCTCTGTTAAATCATTAGTGATTTATGTCAGATGCTGAGGGAACACTATAGTTGTATTAGAAACAGTGATGCATGTGACCATGTTTACAATGAAAATTACTCCAATAATGAAAATTAGTTATTAAAGGAAGTTATCACATCAAATATGTTTTTGGTTTAATCCTTAATATTATGTGGGATGATCTGTCCAATTTATTCAATTATTTAAGCATTTAAAACGAGCGAATTTTAATTTATCTCTCAAATTTAAACCGAAAAAAATGTACATGTATTAATAGTCAACAACTATCTATTTGACAGCATGACAAAGACCAACAATAACACAAAAATATTAAAGCACAGTTTATAATGCCTTTCATTTCAATGATAAACAAATGGAGTCAACATAGTGCCATTTCTTTTTTAAATGTTTTTTAGCAGAAAATGTACATCTGTGTATATGGAATTTTGCTGACAGAAGAATTAAATTTATTATATAAATAAAATTGTGTGATAGTCTTTTTGATTTTCTAAACCACCAAGTAGTTCATATTTCCAAAATGGAACAAAACCATCAACATTGTAAAGCCTCATAATAATTCCAACACCAACAGGTTCTTGACTGGGCACATTTATTTGGGCACACAAAGCTAAGAACCACCAAACCAATTCAAAGACAATTATTTTATTTTACATACCACACATAATACTAAATACACCATCTAAATACATTATAAGTTAGTACATCCAAAACCATATCACTCAAGCTGCAGATATATCCATCATCAAGAGCAGTACATACAATGTGAGCCGTATCTGTGTGTGACCAGCCGCGCACACACACGCACACACCGTTATCCTTTATACCAGAGGTCTCAAACTCAGTTCCTGAAGGACCACTTAGATCCAACCCTAATTAAACACACCTAAATCAGCTAATCAAGGTCTTCAGGATCATAGACACATATACACACGTGTTATGCTATTCTATTATGGTTCTGTCAGTCTTTGTGGAGTGCGTGGGTTGTATTACTGTATATTATCAAACCTATTTCTTATTTGATGTATCTGGAATTTCTCTGAGTTGAAGATTCCAGTAAATGACTTTTGATACCGTTACTTCTGGTTGTCCTGTTCTCTTCCACCCAGCACCCATTAACAGTATACCTGACCAACAGGACTCTCTTGATGTGAAGGCGTTGGATTATCAGTCAAGTTAATGTACCTTACCTGTCTCTCTGTGACTTTATATTGCTTTGGTCTCCAGAATGGAAGCTTGCTTCTGCCTAAGCGTCACGGAGGTAGCCGCGGATGTGCTCCTACCAGCTCTCACTCGACACTTAAAGCACTACCTGTTCCTCTCTCCCAGCCGAGTTAAAGTCCTGCAGTCACTGGCAGTCTCATGGCCATGCCCAATGCGATTCAAGGGAACTTGGCGGAGAGTCGCGGTGGATTCCTTCTTCAATGTAATTTATTCTTAGGTCAGGCAGCCTCATCATCCCCGCTTCAATGCGGACAAGGTAGACTTTGCTATTAGCCGGCTGAGGCGGGCGGCTGCTGATGGGCTCAAGGCTACTACAGAGTCAACTTGGAATGAGTCTACCAGCACCTGGGAGGACTTTTGGGCTTGAGAGTTAAAAATGTATTTGATCACTCTGCCTCTTCTCTCTCTGTTGCAGACCAGCTCTGTAAGACCCGGCAAGGCCCGATCTTGATGGCGGAATATGGGCTCCAGTTTCGTACTCTCGCCCGCCAGCTAAGCGGCTGGAATCAAGCAGCTCTGCTACGCTGCTTACCCGGCCAAGGCTTATCCGCAGAGGTGAAAATGCACATAGTAATTTCCTGATGATTCCATTGAATTGGAGGCGTTTGTTCAGAAGTCGATTAGGATAGCCCAAAGACTGGTGGCCTGTCCAGCGTGGAGGTTAGGTCCGAACAAGTGCAGCTCCTCCAGCTGCACTCTCTCTCTCTACATCACGCGAGGCGTCTCAGCCAGTGAGTTCCACTACCCGAGGTAAACAAAGCACGCTCCACCGAGCTCTCTACCGGGTGAGTCGCGGTTCAGCCGCCGCATCTCACAAGCAGGTATAATGCTACACGCTCCAGTCATCTCTAACCATTGTTTCTGACACTATCCTCTATTCCAGTAAAGGCACTTCATCTGATTTATTAAAAGGCACTTATTCTGGCGTGCAGAATTTCATCTCTCCAGATCTTCTCGGCGGCGGCTCCAGTTACCTAGGCACCGAAGCGGCACAACCCATCCCGGTGCAAGATATTCTAGGGAAGCCCTTAGGGCATGGACTAATCAGGTTTTTTCCCACATGTCCGACTCGAGATGGAAACCTGCTGGGACAGAAATGTTGTCCTTCTGGGTGCTAGAGGAGCTTCGGTGGATCTCGATATTAGGCGACCCTGGCTCCAAAAAGCATCGTCCGAATTGGACTGGACCACAGGGGAAATTCTCGGGTGGCCTTTAGAAAGGCCCATTCAGTCTGACAATTCTGCCTCACTTGTTATGTCTCCTATTGCTGTTCCTCTCTCTCCAGACCTCCCGAAAGTATCCAGAGCAGTCAATAGTGGTCAACCCTGGATTGGTGTGATTCCGCGGGTATGGAAGCGTTTATAAATGTGTTCAGTGGAGAGAGCCTCACAACTTCCCCGCATAGGCCATGGGACTCGCCATCGAGCTGCTGCCTGGGGCCCCTCTCCCTAAAGGGTATCCTATCTTCCGCTGTCCCTCGGAACAGAAAGCCATGGGTGACTACATTAAAGGGAGGCACTACAACAAGGATTTATTAGCCCCTCTACTTCCCAGCAGCATCCAGTTTCTTCTTTGTGAGGGGAAGAAAGGCTGAGGAGGTCTTGACCCTGTATAGATTTACCGTGTTCTGAATCAAGCTACTGTTAGAAGTTTACTTACCCTCTGCCTCTTATTTCTCCCTCCATAGAGCATCTTCATTGGAGCTTGGGTGTTCCACCGAAACTGGACCTCAGAAGCTTACAACTTAACCGGATCGGAAGGGGGATGAGTGGAAGGCGGCCCTCTAAATCAGCTAGGGGGCACGCCAGTACCAGGTTATGCCCTTCCGGGTTGAGTAAGCGGCTCGGCGCGGTGTTTCAAAGTTTTATGAGCGAAATATTTCAGAGATATGTTGGATCTGTTTGTGATTGTCTGCATAGATGATATCTTGGTGTACTTTAAGTCTCTCACTGAACATCAGGGGGCATGTTAAGACGTTCTCCAGGCTGCAAAGCACAACCTCTATCTCAAGCTGGAGAAAAGCGCATTTCATCTCTCTGAGGTTCAGTTTCTGGGATATGTTATTAGTGCGCAGGGGTGCTCATGGAGAAGGATAAAGTGGAGGCAGTTCAGTCCTGGCCCCAGCCCTCCTCAGTTCGCAGTTTACCCAGCAGCTTTCTGGGGTTTAGCGAACTTTTATCGTCGATTCATTCAAAGCTTCAGTGGAATCTGCTCCCGCTCCGCGTCGATGCTCAAGAGAAACCTAGTAAGCTAGTTTGGTCTCAGGAGGCGTTAGAGGCTTTCCAACAACTAAAAGAAGCCTTCTGTAAAGCACCAATTCTCCGTCACCCGCCATTCAGGCTCCCGTTTGTGGTTGAAGTTGGCGCCTCCACCACCGGCGTAGGCGGTGCTCTACGCAGCTACCTGGGGAATCCGGCTGCGTCTTCACTTATGCAGCTTTCTTCTCCAAAAGATGTCCTCGGTGAACAGAGAATTATGATCATCGGCTTGGCGGGAATTACCGCTATCAAGCTGGCTCTGGAGGAGTGGAGACATTGGCTGGAGGGAGCTAAGTTCCGTTTGTAGTATACTGATCATAAAACCTGTTGTATTTCACGTGAAGCTAAAAGACTTAATTCTCGTCAAGCCGGCTGGGCTTTATTCTTCTCGTTTAAATTTTTCAGTGACTTGCTCGTCCGGAAGCAAAGAGGCGGAAAAGCCGATGCTCTCTCAGTTCACGCCCCGACTGCAGCACCGAGCCTCCAGAGCCTGTTCTCCCTCCGGCAATGGTAATTTCTCCCATCGGGTGGGACCTGGACAAGCAAATTGAAGCTAGTCTTGGCGATCAGTCTGCTCCGCCCGGGGAGGTCCTGAGGGGAGAGTGTTGGTGCCGAGCAAGATCTGCGATATTCCCTCATGGACTCCGTCCACTGCGTTCGGGATGGGACACCCCAGGTCGACAGCGCACCTTTCACTGATCTCCCCGGTACTGGTGGCCTGGGATGTCGGAGATATCAATCAACCGTGAAGGGATGCTCCAGTCTGTGCCATCGGCTCAGGTACGGCGTCGCCCGGCCCCAGGGTAAGCTCCTCCGTTACCGGTTCCTCAACGACCATGGACTCATATTGCCGTGGATTTTGTCTCTGATCTGCCCTGTTCTGAAGGTATATACCTGTATTTTTGTTATCGTTGATCGTTTCAGCAAAGCTGTAAATTAATTCCCTATGTCTAGTCTGCCCACAGCTATGCAAGCAGCCGCTGGCTGTTTAATAATGTGTTCGGCATTTTGGCCTGCCCGAGGATGTCGTGTCAGATCGAGGACCTCAGTTTATTTCTCACGTCTGGAAGGCATTCTTTTCTCTTTTAAAATTTCAGTTAGTCTTACCTCTGGTTTATCACCCCAGAAGCCCGGAAACGGCCGGAGACTGGCGGAAGATTCAGGAGATCGGGAAGATATCTCCGGACCTACTGCCACCATCACCAACCAACACAGCTGGCATGCAGCTTCCTTACCTGGGCGATGCGCACAAAACTCCCTCAAAGCCAAGATTCCGCGGACTCACCCGTTCCAGTGGCGTGCTTTCGGCTATCAACCACCTCTCTTTCCCTGGACCCCTGAACCCTCCACGGTGCCAGCTGTGGACCGCTGGTTCAGGGCCAGTGAAAGAAGTATAAATTCTGCACACATCCACCTGGCGGCAGTCTGTGGCCGCGGAAGCAACAAGCTCCGACCCTGGCAAGCTGGCTCTACAAAGGACGATAAGCCGCGGCTGCCCTGCAAAAACTCACTCCCGGTTCATCGGTCCATTTCCCATCAGCAAAAGATCAGCGCCAGTGACTTACCGGCTTCACAACTTCCCGGTCCTATCGTCCTGGCTCCTTCCTTCCATGTGTCACTCTTAGAACCATTTGTTAACCCTGTCTCTGTTCTTCCCCAGAATCTGATGCTGAGGACCCCACCAGCGGCTCCGAGGCCTCCTCCTCCTCCACCCCTGGACCATCAGGACCGCATCTACAAAGGTCGATGCCATCCTGAGGGCTCGTCGGACAGGCTGGAGCCGGCTCGAATACCCTCGTGTCCTGGGAGGTTTCACGGTCCGGAGGAACAGTGCTGGATTTCCCGATCGAACATTCTAGACCGTCTCTACTTACTGAGTTCCACGTCCTCATCCCCTGGAGCCCGGTCCCAGGCCGCGAGGGGCTTCCCGTCGGCGTGCTCTGCGACCCGCAGGGGCGGATCGTGGGGAAATTACTGTCACGAGCCGATGCCTTCAGCATCAGATTCCCCCATCCGTCATTAGTTCCCGATCTCCTGAGTTTTAAGCGGACTTCCAACACCCATCATGCACTGCGCTTTCGCACACCTGGTCACCCGTTAGTAATCTTGTTTAGTCACTATCACCAGCACCTTATTTTATTATCACTGTTGGACATTGGTTGTATTATTTAAGGTCTGTCTTTTGAGTTTGTCTTTGTCAGGTATTGTTGTTTTCTGTCAGTCTTTGTGGAATTAAGTGGGTTATATTATCCTGTTATCTGAAACCTGTTCTATTTGATGTATCTGGAATTTCTCTGAGTTGAAGATTCAGTAAATGACATTTGATACCGTTACTTCTGGTTGTCCTGTTCTCTTCCACCCAGCACCGTGACAGTACCATTAAGCTACACAGTATTTATTTTATTGTTATTGTTGTTGCTGCAATTAATTAATTTATGATTTATTTCATTGACTGTAGTCCATAGTTATTTATATAGTTACACTACTGTACATATTATTTGCTATTTCCTTATTTATACTATATTACAATTATACTCTTAATTCTCTGTTGTTGTACCAGAGAATCCATCAGTGATTGTCTGTTTTGGGAGTATATCAACATATTATTTCTGTGGGGAAAAAAAGGAAATTCACTGTGATTTGTATTTGCCTGTTTATTAAATATGATTCGTGTTTTAAGATTCTTGTAATAATTAGTAGATTATTAGATTAATAAGATGCACATTCTTTACACTATTTAAAAGAGAATGAGGTATGTTCTGACCTGAAGCCCAAGAAAAGCAAAACTGTAGAGAAAACGACAGAAAACCCACTCCATTAAAAGACTATATGTGACCCTGTCTGCTTGAAACCATGCAGGCTTAAATTCACACAGAATATTCTTCTTCATTATGTAGAATAATTTTTATGTGAAAATGACTTTAGCTGGGTTTTTCATGAGACTTGAATGTATTTTGACTGTTAATGAAATTAATTATATTACATTAGTGATGCCTCCACAATTCTTAACCAAAGCGTTTAAAGCCCAAAATATACATGACAGGAGGTGTTGCAGCTCTTGCCATTCCTTATAAATAAATATTTTAAATAAACTATCTTGTTGTACTCATCGTGATTTTATGTAACTGGAGATTGTTTTGTTCATATATATATATATATGTTCAGGATTGCTATAAACTTGCAGGTGTGTTGGAGCTAAACTCTGGGGATATCGGCCCTCCAGGAGCGGAGTTTGAGATACGCATGCTTTTAAACTCACTGTAGAGGCCTCCGGCAAAATATACATCAATTAAAGCAAAACCAACAAATAAACAAATATGTGCGGTATAAAGCCCAGTTCATGTAGTACTGCTGGCCTCCTTCCCTTGATATCGAACGCGTGGATACAGCATTGAGTAAAAATAGCATCAGCGCCGACTGCGGAAGTTCAACAGATATTCGAGAACGTAAATGACCCAATACACCCCATGTCCCGATGATGGCAGCCCCCAATAAAACAAACTCTTTTATGTCTTCATACATCTAATTCCTAACACAAGACAGGTGTATTGTCCTGCGCCATGTGTAATGGGTCGAGGAATCTCTCTTCGCCAGGACTGGCAAGTTCAAGTTCAAGTTCAAAGTTTATTTGTCACATACAGATCATACACAGTACAACATGCAGTGAAATGCTTTGAATGCCTGTTCCAGAAGCTGTATAAGAGGAGGAAGGGAGGAGAAATTGTACAGGATTTACAATATAGTGCATATATAATATGCAGTAACTACAGTAGATACAGTACAAATGTACATACAATATACCATATCTACCGTATATTACCGTCATAGACAGTGAGGAATGAATGTATATAAATACAGCGTGTACAGTAAATAATACAGATGTAAAGTGTGTAGTATATGAATGTAGAGTACATTATACATTATGTGCAGTAAGCGCGTACATATACATTCAGTGCATGTGTATTTTATGTGCATATGTGTGTGTGGAAGGAAGAGACCTTGGCAAGCGTACGTCCTGTGCAACGTGTGTGGAGAATAAAGTAGAGGAAGAAGAGTTCTGCTGTGTGTGTGTGTGTGTGTGTGTGTGTGTGAGTGTGTGTGTGTGTGTGTGTGTGTTTGTAGTGTGTGTGTGTGTGGAGAATAAGAAATAGAGAAGAAGAGTTCTGTTGTGTGTGTGTGTGTGTGTGTGTGTGTGTGTGTGTGTGTGTGTGTGTGTGTGTGGCGAATAAGAAATAGAAGAAAGAGTTCTGTTGTTATGCTGTGTGTGTGTGTGTGTGTGTGTGTGTGTGTGTGTCATGTGTGTGTGTGTGTGTGTGTGTGTGTGTGTGTGTGTGTGTGTGTGTGTGTGTGTGTGTGTGTGTCTGTGGAGAATAAGAAATAGAGCAGAAGAGTTCTGTTTGTGTGTGTGTGTGTGTGTGTGTGTGTTGTGTGTGTGTGTGTGTGTGTGTGTGTGTGTGTGTGTGTGTGTGTGTGTGTGTGTGTGTGTGTGTGTGTGTGTGTGTGTGTCTGTGTGTGTGTGTGTGTGTGTGTGTGTGTGTGTGTGTGTGTGTGTGTGTGTGTGTGTGTGTGTGTGTGTGTGTGTGTGTGTGTGTGTTATGCCAAGAAGGAAGTTCTGGTTGAGAGGACCGGATAGCTTGTGGAAAAAACTCCTCCTCATTCTCTCTGTGTTCGCCCTCAAGGAGTGAAGCGCTTCCCTGACCGTAACAGAGAGAGCAGTCCAATATTGGGGTGTTTGAGGTCCTTTCCTGGTCCAGCAGCGGTTATTGTAGATGGAGTGGCGTCAGGAAGTTCAGTGCGGATCGATGGAGCGCTCAGCTGATCTGAGTTTCTTACAGCCTATTCTTAGCAATAAAATCACAGACATTTTTTCCTAAAGTTTCATATGTATTGCAGTGCCAGTATAAATGCACCGCAGTTTCTAAGCAATTATAACAAAAAGTGTATTTTGTGTCAATATTGTTTCTAACTTCACAAGAAACTGCTAACAGTATCATCTGTGAACCGGTTCAAAATTAATCAATTAATTTGAATTTAAATTAAACAAATGGTTTAACCAACACTACTCAAAAAGATTTCTGACCACCTGTCAAAGCTTCAATTCACTTTTAAAATGTGTTGTTTAATGTTGTAAAATCCAAAATGTTTTACAGATACAATGGAGAATGCGCGGTCATTTGAAAAGGTCATCGCTTGCATATGCCATCTCTGGGACTCACAAACAACTGAGCACCGGAAACCGGAAACACAGAAACAAAAGTAAAAAGTATGTAAATCACAAAAGAGAAAAAGCAGCAATGGAGATTTAATGAAGAGTCAAACTCGATGGCAGACTTTATGAGAATGATGGCTGTATAAGATCAGGGCTAGAGTTAATGAAAGCATTGTCAGATCGAGACATGAGCAGATTTCATGTGTCTGTTTACATTCACTCATCGCACAATGTGTGTCATGACAGAGATATTGATGAGCATCTGTCTCTTTCACAGGTAAGTGTTCATGATAAAGCTTTTAACTCAGATCAATGATTAAGTGTTTGTTTAAAGAACTGTTGTTTTCAGTAAAAGTGTTGATTGACATCAGTGTGTGTTTGATGTTAAACTGACAGTAAATGTGATCTGCTGTAGTTTAGATCCTCGGATTCATGACTTTATAATAATTGAGCTGTTATATTAATTATGTAAACTTCTGTACATTCATAAGTCATTCTGCAGGACTGACCACATGATAAAATACTCTAGTATCTGTTATATTTGACTAAAGTCCTGTTGATAGACTTCAGACTTTGAAAAGATCAGTCTATACACGAGTTATTCGCTTTAAAACATGTAAATATACATGTGTTATGAATGAGACAAAAAAGAACACGTGTTTTCTGAGAGTTCAAGTTGAAGTTTATTTGTATAGCGCTTTAACAATGTTTCAAAACAGCAGAATGACAAGCAGGGAAATATAAAAGCTCATTTAATAACTCATATCTAATAGTTTACTATGTAGGAGGATTACATCGTTTTAAAGAGAGTTTTACAATTTTTCTGTCTTATTGTGTTTTTTCCTTTAGTCTTATGCATTCCTGGCCCTGTAAATCTGAACATATCATCTCAATATTTCGTTCATTTATTATCCTGGAGTAAGGGAGCGGACACCCCTGAAGGTGTTCACTACACAGTCAGCATGCGCACATCCAGGTACTGAGGAGGTGATACAGCGTGACCCTTGACCTCAAGCTGCTCTTTATAATCTGACCTCTGACATCATCTAGAATGAAATGGTTCTGCTTTTTAACCTCATATGGTGTTCAGATTCTTTTTTTAATCTCTGTTGGTCTCTTAGCTTTGGTTTTAACCTCTAAAATAAATAAGTGACTGTATCCTGGATCAGAGTTCGGACTTTTACTTTTTAACCTAAACGAAAACATGTGTATAATATATACAGTAGCCGAGGTCATGAAATGCCAGTGTTCATTCCTGCCGTTATAGCACATTATGTCTTCATCAACTTGAAAAACAACATCTAAACAGACGTTGTAGTGATTCACTTTATGTGTTATAGAATAGATATAATCAGTTCCCAGCAGTGTCCTGTGCATTATTAAAATAATGCTGAAATACAAACAGTTCAGTTTCACAGACTGATGTACTGTAATGTTTGAGTTGTGTTGTTTTTGTGTGTCGTCAGCGACAGTAAGAGGGTGATGGTGAAGGGTTGTGAGAGGTGGCGTCTCCTCTGCAGTGTAATCTTACACGAGCCTTTCCTGACCCGAGGAATATTGCACCAGCGTATCTGCTGTGCTTTTGGAGAACCGCACCCTCACCGCCTGCTCACTGCAAACCGTTCAAACCCATTCTGGACAGTAAGAGTTACACAAACACACATAATCTTACAGTCTTACAGACTGCTCATAAATGTAAACATACAGCTCTTGGATTTGTCCTACAGCGTTTTCTTTCTCGTCAGAATAGATGCACACTCATAGATCAATATCAATAATCAAATGTGCACTGGAAAGTGCTTCAGATATGGGGTTTCTAGTGGAACAGTCCAGTGTGGCAACTTGAAGAAAGCTCATATGGTTTTATATTTGTACAGTGTGTGATGATGGGCAGAATGAACCCTCTCATGTCACTACATGAGACACTAGTCGTCATCACTGAGCTGTTGCATGTGGAATTGTTTCTTTCTCCAAACCAAGATGGTCTCCATATAATATCATCTATCCATATAACATCTAAAGAGTCATAATCATTATTAGAGAAAACTCTGATGACTTAATTGGACATCATGCATCAGTCTTCACCCTTCACCTGTGATCACAACATCATGTAGTCCATGTAGTGATCATTAGAGATATATTCACACGCACAAACACTTCAGTACTTCAGGGTATCTAGCTAAACTCACAGACACCTCCAATCCAGATATGAAGAGCCTTCTGATTAATATACCATCTCTTATATTAAAGACTGAAATGCATACTGACCACTCAAAAGTGGACATCTAAAATCTGAAAAGATGTGTTAAAAACAAAAGGTGTAGAAATACATGGGAAAAATCCTGATTGAGTTGGTCATAATTCGTGCATGAAAGGGTTTAAAAGTCATTTTAAAAGCGACAGTAATAGATGCTGCATCTGCATTTGTTCAAAATAATGAGTTTCTGTCAACCAAACCAGAGCGTTAAAAGCTCTTTAACATAAAGCCAAGCATCCGTCTCTCGTCTGGACATGTTAATGAATAATAGATAGAAACTTCATATTCAGCATCACATCATTCATATCTCTAGTTTATTCCTGATATACACTATATCCACAAACATACAGGATGCTCTGCTAAAAACAATATGCTATCCAAACGTCAAGAGCATTCGCATTAAAAAACATTCAAAAGTGGCTTAAAGGGGAAGAGCAGGGAGCAGAAACAGGTTTCTTTAGAGTAACACGGTAAAAAGATATTGTGTCATTTCTACTTGAATACGTTCATCAGATAGTGTATGAAAGCATTAGACTGATTCATCTGTTCAAATCAGCATAATATAACCGCATGGATATTTAATCCACAGTCATGATTATTCACCAATATTCTTCAACCTATTTTATAGAACAAATCCATCATGACAGCATACTGTACTAACAGTGTTTTATGGAAATGGCGATATAAGAACAGTATTAAAAGATCATCATGATCTAGCAGCACTGACATCCAGTCATCATCTGAACCCTAAACACATGCCCAATATAAAATATCACTGATATGGTTTAATGCCAGAACAGATAAACCTGCTTTATAACTTCTAATCAATAATGTACTCGTGTCAGTGTTTAATCATGAATAAGTCCCGTCTGAAGGGTGATGTTATGACTCCTGTAAGCCCTTCAGCTGTGACTTATTCATCATTAAACACTCTTTTGGAAACACTTAACACACAATACAAAGATTAATATTAAAGGGGTCATATGATGCGATTTCTTCTTTTCCTTTCTCTTTAGTGTGTTATTTAGCTGTTTGTGCATGTATAAGATCTGCAGGGTTATAAAGAGAGACGGCTCAAACTCGCCCCCACATTTCTATGTCAGTGTGAAGTTTCCTAACCACCCAAAGGTATACGCAAAGAAAGTCCCAGTTCAAAGGCTGATAGCATCACAGCAGCGCGACTGAAGGCCGCTACGACTGTCCCACATTTCAAAATGTGTCCTTCTTTCCATTTACTGGATAAAACGAATGAATCCTTCACAGCCTCGGCTATCCTGAGATTCATTGCGTGAAGTCCACGTCCTTCAAAGGACGCAGCCTTCCAATTGGGACACAGCCTACCTTTTATTTACGCTGTTGTGTTGTTGCAACCGGAGCCGACATGTTGTGAAGACGCTGTGTTTTTCAAATACGTTAAGGGCCGTAACATTTCCGTCATATGAACCCTTTAATGAAGTCTTTTTACAAGATATAAGTCTTAAGGGTGCACAGACCCTTGTGTCTGTGAAGTTTCAGGTCAAAAACACCACGGATCATTCATTATATCATGATGTAAATGTGAAGTCTTCAGGTTCATTAAGTATGTGAGGTGTTTGCTGTGTGTGAATCTGTGTGAGCTCATGAAACCTGTTTGTTTACGGGACATTCTCATCGCCTATAACACCACAGAACAAAAGAAAAGACTTACAGAGACGGGTATTAAACTCCACAACATCACATGAATATTAATGCGCTGCTCACAGTCTTGTATTCTGTCTTGGCATTTATTGATTTTATTTCATCTTGTTTGGATGAGATGTTTATTCTGTGGTCTTCTGTTGTTCTCCGTGAAGCCACGCCGGAGTCTCCGCTGGTGTCCGTCACGGTCTGTAACACGTCTCTCTGTGTGAGTCTGCGATCACCTTCACCTGAACTTCACAGCATCTATAACTCCTTCAGGTTTGACTATAGACTCGTGATCAGCAGCGAGAATGGACCCGAGGTAAGAAACTCACGGTCATCATCTCGCTTACACTACAGCAAGACATCGTTCAAGAGTTTTCACATATGCAGAGAGAGAACAGTAGTGTCGGGTCACATTCTGAGATGCGTCACGCTTTGCTTTCTGTGTTGACTTAGTTTCATAGGGATGTCGAAGGCTTACAGAACGTGACGTTAGACGACCTGACGCACGGCCGCAGATACTGTGTGAATGTCAGCATCATCAATCGCACAAAATCATCCAGCAGACCCGCAGTGTGTGCGTTCATCCCTAAAACACTCAACATCTCAGGTATCATCTCATCTTGGTGTCTTCAGCTGATACGTCATGTGCTGTCCATCAGTTGTTGATCATGTGTGAATCAGTTTCAGATGCTCTGATCGCTGGTGTCGTCGTCTGTCTGCTGATAGTGCTGGTTGTCATGTGCGTCATTCAGAGACTTCTTTCTCATTGTCTGAAAGTAGATCTGCCTGAAATTCTGGTAAGTTCAATTTTATCATTTTATCAAAATATATTTAATCTTAATAAACTTTAAGAATTTGGATAGATGTTTGATTCTTCTGCCTTATTCTAAATTATACTCGTTCATCCGATTCTCATGTTGCTACACGCGGATCTCACGGTCACAAACTCGTCAGTCATGGTCACTGCCAGAGGTTCACGACTAGTATCTCTGAGATGGCCGTTTCCTACAGTCCACTACTAAGCGTGCTTTATTGGCCCTTAGACTATAAACACTTCATTAAAATAATAATTATTACTAACCAGAGGTCGCGATCACTCCATAGAGAGAACTAATGTTAACTAAAAGTTGTGCGAATCTCTAAAATTCTCAGCTGGTTTGCCCCAAAGCTCCACCTAGACAGGATTTTAGTCCGTCACTAACCTGATAATTAGATTTGCTGTGACAAGGAAATAACGTCTTTATAAATTCAGAACGATGCAGAATAAATTCATACATGACAATATATTAACAGTTACAATTTATATGTGAGGTAAGAATAACATGTCAAACAAGCCAATTAAAGAGTTATGATTCTACCGCCAGTTAAATACAGACATGATATCAGAATGAGAAACTTGACTTGAGAGAAAAATCCATAGTGCTGTTTGTTTGAGGAACCTGCGCGACACTACGGGGCTCATGTGCTTACAGAATCCCCTGACTCTGGCTTGCTTCCCTTAAATACCCAGATCAAAGTACACTTCCTCCAAATAGAGATGTCATTTCCATGAAAGAGCCCAGGAGGGACACACCCACAGCAGTGAGCAGAATCTCTCTAATCTCTTAAAGCTTTATTATCATCTGATCTGTTGTGGGAATGAGACCATTGTGTGAGTCAGACATTTGAAATGATATCAGACATGTATATTGGATATTTTATTCACACAGAATGAGTTTTAGGGTTCTCTTCACTGAGAGAAAGTGGATCATATTTTGAGGTGTGCTCTCTGAGATGGAGATGCAAACTCTGTGGGGAACTCATTGTGTTAGAAAGAGTTTTTTGTTTCTCAAGATGTGATGCCCTTTTGGTCTGGAAATCTTGGCACCAGCATTACACAAGATATCATGTTATTTTCTGTCATTGTCTTCTGCAGAGCTCCTTCCAGATTCTTAAAGTCAAAGTTCTCCTCATCGCTCCTGAATCCATCAACAACCTCACAGAGGACAAAGACTCCATCCAGAAGATGAAAAGAGCAGAGGAAGATGAAGAGACAGATGGGGAGACAGATGAAAGTGTGACATATGAGAGACTAGCGACACAACATCTTAAAGTTCAGGACACGTCCTCACACTCCGTTTTGCCAGAATCATCCGGATCACTCAAGAAGAGGACCTCGGGAAGCCACGCATCTCTTTCCTCCTCCACAGATGTCCGGCATCTGTATGCGATGGAGGTCATGTCATTGAGACTGAGCTGACAGCTCTCGACACCTCGGAAGACACCAGATCTCTGTTAAAGCCTGAGGATGCGGGAGGGCGGCAATGTGCAGGAGGATAGGGGCGTGAACCTGTGTTCAGTGATGATCCGGGGTTATGATGGAAGAAGCGTGAAGCTGATAGAGATGAACTAATGACAGACTCATCACATGAAAAACACACATCTGTGAGCTGTTCTTCTGCTTCAGTTTATCACAGCATTCACATGTCTGACTGTGAGCAGGAGAGTCAGGATGAAGATTCAGGATACTTGAGTCGGAGCCTGGCCCGGCTCACTACAGCTTATTTGAGAAATTTTGGAGGGAGGTACTGTACGAGTGTCTGTGTAATATAATCATGTGTAAAATCAAACTGAATCTACACGTATTTCTGACATATGGGTTCTGTCTAACCCTTAACACAGTTTCATCATAACACCAAAAACAAGCTGAATGACAGGATGAAGTATTACATGTTACTGAAATTGATTATTGTATTGATTAGTATTATTATTGATTTTATCTGTGAATATATTTTATGAATCATTTCATCTGGAAGTGATTTAATGAATGTTAAAGGAATTGTTGACAGAAAAATGAAAATGATCTCATCAATATCACTTTATGTCCTCTCTACACGACTCAACAACATGCAGGCAGTTGTAGTCTAGTGGTTTGAGAGTTGTATGGACTCGTGACCAGATGGTTTGATTCCCAGTACCAGCAGGAAACAACTGAGGTGCCCTTGATCCAGACGAGAGAGATTACACAATGCTTTCTTCTATGATAACGCTCTTAAATTTGACAAACAGATCAGTTTTGTTGGAGTCCTATGAAAGGTTTAATCATTTCTTTCTTTTGAGAGCTTTGAAAGGGTGATCCACAGATGAGCGCTCCACAGACTGCATGACATTAGCACAGACTGAATTTTATGCTGGAGACTTATTAGGTTTCTATAGAATTGATTGTAAAGTTTTGTTACCATTTGTTTTTACATAGAAGTTGTTACACATTTCTTTTTGTAAATTGTATGCAGTGTCATGGAGAACAAATACAGTACAACAAGTACAGTATCATTTACATTCTCAGAATATGATGAAAAAATAGTAGTACAAATACTTTAATATCTGCCCACAGTAATCAGTACCTCTCTCTGATTCTCTGGTTTTGAATTACTTGTTGTTGTATATTTCATTACAAGATCAGAACCAGAGAAGATTAAGTTACTGTTGAGCTGCCATGTATGAATTTAATGTAAATATAGAGAGAGACTGCAAGAGAAAAATAAAAGCTTGAGAGTGTCAGAGGAGTGTGCTTGAGAGAGAGTTTATTCAGAACATTCCACAAAGTAAAGGAATAAATACTTCATTCAGAATAGACGAGGATTGCCTCTTTATCTGCTCATATAAACTTCTCACAGACTTCTTTTAAATCTTCTTGAAAGGACCTGGATCCACAGAAGGGGCTAAAGGACACGGGACATTAGCACAGACTAAAATTTTTATGACCTGACTTCCAGTTTCTATATAGAATTGATTGTAAAGTTTTGTTACCATTTTGTTTTTACATAAAGGAGTTGTTACATTTCTTTTGTAAAGGAGTAGGACCAGTGTCAGTGGAGGGAACAAATACAGTACAACCAGCTGAAGGTTAAAGCGCAGTATTAGAGGTTAATTTTACATTCTCAGAATATGATGAAAAATACTGTAGTACAAATACCTTTAATATTCTACAGTAATCAGTACCTCTCTCTGATTCTCTGGTTTTGAATTACTTGTTGTATATTTCATTACAAGAGCAGGACCTGGAACCAATGAAGGGTTAAGTTACTGTTGTGCTGCCATGTATGAATTTAAATGTAAATATAAGAACACTGCAAGAAGAAAAATAAAAACGTGCATGTGTCATTTTTATGTGTGAACATAAAACTGTTTATTCTGGAACATTCCACAAGTGGAATAAATGAGTCTTTGAATAATACAGAGGAAAATCCGGTCAGTGAGAAAGGGTCATCTGAGCAGGACCTGGACCAGTGAAGGGTTAAAGGAGCAGGACCTGGACCAGTGAAGGGTTAAAGGAGCAGGACCTGGACCAGTGAAGGGTTAAAGGAGCAGGACCTGGACCAGTGAAGGGTTAAAAGGAGCAGGACCTGGACCAGTGAAGGGTTAAAGGAGCAGGACCTGGACCAGCTGAGAAGGGTTAAAGGAGCAGGACCTGGACCAGCGAAGGGTTAAAGGAGCAGGACCTGGACCAGTGAAGGGTTAAAGGAGCAGGACCTGGACCAGTGAAGGGTTAAAGGAGCAGGACCTGGACCAGTGAAGGGTTAAAGGAGCAGGACCTGGACCAGTGAAGGGTTAAAGGAGCAGGACCTGGACCAGTGAAGGGTTAAAGGAGCAGGACCTGGACCAGCGAAGGGTTAAAGGAGCAGGACCTGGACCAGTGAAGGGTTAAAGGAGCAGGACCTGGACCAGTGAAGGGTTAAAGGAGCAGGACCTGGACCAGTGAAGGGTTAAAGGAGCAGGACCTGGACCAGTGAAGGGTGTGTTCTTGCTCTTTTATCGAGGATGCATCGGTACGTGACTTGTGTGAACTTGCGACAGCTTTTATTACCCAAAATGCATCGCGCCGCAACGGCAGTAGAGTAGAAATACTGTATAAGGTTCAAAATATTACTGTTATCATGTCACAAAGTGTAGTTTTAATCGAGAATGTATGTGTTTTAAGCTCAAATATGTGGTCAGTTAATACAGATAGTGTCCAGACATTCAGCGGCCGCTCAGCGCTCATGTACCCGCCCGACACAGCCTGACCTCGACAAGACCTGCTGAAAAACATCGCTGGCTGGGATTTCTCTGTATTGAGTAAACAGTAAATATAATACATTTTGGGTACATCTAACAGGCAATCTTTGGTATCATAAGTCTATTATTTGTTCCTGAGCAAATCTTTTGACTGAGGGCAAAGTTACATTTGTATTCAACTTACTGGATCGCTGCCCTAATTGTGCTTTTGACTGTATATATTTTACTTATATATTTCCTATTTGTACAAACCATTTATAATAAAGTGTTGTGTTTTATATCATATTTTGTTTTTTATTATAAACAAATACTTATAGGATAATCAGAGTACACCATATGTTTTTAAAAGCGTGAGGAAGCAGTGTTTTATATCATATTAGTTTATATCACTTAGTTTAATTCTAAATCTACATTAAAAATAAAGATTAAAATGAGCTCTTATTTGCGTGACGCAATCAAGTACTCTGCTGTTCTATTGGTCATATAACCGGACTTCCGTCCTCGAGAGTTTGATCTTGTTAGGACTCAAGTGTGTTCTGTGAAATGAGAAACGGCCACAATCTGACAGGGAAAGAAATCACTGATTAATTGATTAATAAAATGAATCCTAACAAATCCTGCCCTTAACCATACCGGACAATGAGAGGAGTCACACCGGGATGTGTAGTAACCTTTCATAATAAAAGCCGTTTTTATTGTGTTAATTAATGTTATTATGAAGCTACAGTTCAAAAATGTAATTAATGAATCATTTAAATACAATGTTTAATACCAGACATGAATGGTTCTTCTGCAGCTTTAATGACGTGTGTTGTGTGTTTCCTGTAAAGTGACGCAGGCAGACAGTAATGTGTAGCTCCTCCTCCACATTCACTTATATACACGGAAACACACACACACACACACACACAGAGAGAGAGTCACGCGCAGAAACTCTTATTATTTCAGCATTATTTCTGCTGTTTAACACAGTAATGATGTTCAGTTCTCTCTGCTGTCTGTCTACAGTCTTTATATCGATCGGCTTCATCAGCACAGGTGACACTTTCACTTTTAACTTTATCTTATTCAAACTTTCCGAAAGCACATGATTTAATCGAATAAGACTTCTTTACTGACCTGTGTGACTGTATAATTGTGCTGTGTGTGTTTTAGTATAGTGTAGTTGTTTCGTGGTGTTTTATTGTTCTTTTAGATGGGAAAGCTTGTGTGTGTGTGTGTGTGTGTGTGTGTGTGTGACAGTAAATGACATCAGAACTTCCTGAATGAATCACATTCATATTCACAGCAGTCTGATTTCATTTCATCAACTTTGTTTGAACTGTTTTACAAATGACTTTAAGCATAATCCATTCAATGTAATAAAGCAAAACACAAGCAGATTATTGTGTATTTTTTGATGTGACATCACAGCTGAAAAAACTTTATATGGGTTTCCAATAGAAATACCATTATTAAAACTATCGGCACAGAATGGCTTTATGTGGTTTATTTTGGATCTTATTAATGAGGTTCTATGAAAAACAGATACTGATGAAAATCTTTAAACATACAGTAAGTCTTTCAGGATAAACGCATCAGCCGAATGTATTCATTTAAATGTACCTACTACTCCATATGTTTAATGTGCTTTACATTTCTATCTGCTTACGGTCTTTGTTGAAATGTTGTGTGTTCTCAGAGAAGGTTCCGGTGCCCGATAACGTCCAAGTGTCATCATTAGACATGGGATTACAGCTGCTATGGGACCCACCAAAAAACATCACCAATAAACTTGTGACGTACACCGCTGAACTGAGGTCTGTCACGTGCACAAAACAAGACCCTGACAGATTGATCAGATGCAGATGGGTTTATTATGTGATAACAACCGGCTGACTGTACGTTATCCTGCTTATTTACACAACTTGACACACGAGTCAATTATTGGACATGTTCAAGTGATAGAAAAACGTTTCCTACCGGCTTTAGACACGACTGTCAGACAAGACAAGCACGCAATTTGATTGAATTATTTGTATTATAATCTCATATATGTTTGAATATTAGTAATAATATAAAGTATTAAACCACACCTGATGAACCGTGTGTTTTAGTGGTTGTTTTAACAGATTTTGTGACTGACCAATCAGAATGGAGTATTCCAGAGCATTGTGTGATGTAACTGAGATGAATAGTGTAGTTCATGTTAGATGTTCTTGTGTGTCTGTACAAGTAGAGGCTGGAGTGATTTTAACACCGCTTGTCTGAGCGTCTCTTCACTAAGCTGTGATGTCACTGATAACATCACCCGTTTTGGAACGTATCATCTTCGCGTGCGGACGGAGATCAGCGGAGAGACGTCTGATTGGGTGGAGACTGAGGAGATTTCACTGGACAAAATAAGTGAGTGACCTTTTGTCCATACAAAAAACTGCTTCATTTATCTCTTTAACCTGCATGTCCTGATTTATGCGTGTGTGTGTTTGTGTAGCAGAAATAAGTGGCCCTCATGTGGAGTTGAGGAGCAGAAAGGGTCAAACAGAAGTGGACATCACTGATCCTCCCATGAGAAAGGGAAATCTGAGGGATGTGTTTGGCCAAATTTCTTACCTCATCCGTTACTGGAAAGAAGGAGACGTGACGAAGGTAATACACGTGAGCTCATGTATCTGACCTGTGTTGACGGGTGCTGGGAGAGATTTAGGTCCATATATATTTGGACACAGGCACAGTTTTCATACTTTTGGCTCTGTATGCCACCAAAATCAAATTAGAACAAAACAATCCAAATGAATTTGAAGTGCAGACTTTCAGCTTTCATTTAAGGGGTGGAACATAAATATCAAGTACACATTTTAGAAACTGAAGCCATTTTGATACACAGTCCCCCCTTTTCAGGGGCTGAAATGTAATTGGACAAATGAATATAATCATAAATAAAATGTTCATTTTTAATAGTTTGTTGAGAATCCTTTACTAACCCTAACTAAAGTCTGGAACCCTCGGACATTACCAAAGACTGGGTTTCCTCCTTTCTGATGCTTTGTCAGACTCTAAGCTGTCTTCAGTTGTTCTTGTTTGTGCCTTTAGTCTTCAGTAAATGAAACACATGCTCAATTGGGTTGAGATCAGGTGATTGACTCGGCCACTGCAGAATATTCCACTTCTTTTCCTTTAAAATCTCCTGGGTTGCTCCTGGGTCCAGAACTGGTCTGCCTTTTTACATGTTTTTTGGCAATGTCTAATCTAGTTTTTCTATTTTTGAGGCTTATAAATGGTTTACACCTTGTGGTGAACCCTCGTGATGTCTTCTCTTAATTGTAGACTTTGACAGTGATACGCCTACCTCCTGGAGAGTGTCCTTCACTTGTCTGGATGTTGTGAATGGGTTTGTCTTTACCATAGAGAGGATCCTGTGATCATCCATCACTGTCTTTTTATGTTGCTGAGCTCACCAGTGTGTTCTTCTATCCTCAGAATGTACCAAACTGTTGATTTGGCCGCTCATAATGTTGCTGTTATCTCTCTGATAGATTTGTGTTGTTTCTGAAGCCTTACAATGGCCTGTTTCACTTGTATGGACAGCTCCTTTGAAAGCATGATGTAGGTTTACAGCAATAGGTTCCAAATGCAATGAACACATTTAGAATCAACTCCAGACCATTTACCTGCTTAACTCATGTAGAAATAATAAAGGAATAGCCCACATCTGGCTATGAAACTACTCTTTCACATTTTACTCTTACTCTTAACATTTACATGTCTTCATTTAGCCGACGCTTTTATCCAAAGCGACTTACAAGGTACCAGTGGCACACTGGGAGAGATTAGGGGTGAGGTGTCTTGCTCCTCAGTTGTTTCCTGCTGGTACTGGGAATCGAACTGGAAACCATCTACTAAACCCTATTGCCCCCTCAAATTAGAATGGGCAGTTTCTGACCATATCCATTATATAACTATAGCTTAAATATGTTTTGGTAAATACCTGAAAAAAATACAATTTTGCATGTGGCCAAATATATATGCCTAACTGTATATACACCCCCGCTCAAAAGTTTGAGATCTGTAAGACTTGCAATGTTATCAAGGTTATTATAATATAAAATAATGTTTTTTATATGAATATACTTCAAAATATAATTTATTCCTGTGATGTAAAGCTGAATTTTCATCAGCTGTCAGTCTTCAGTGTCACATGATCCTTCAGAAATCATTTTAATATTGTGATTTATTATCAGTGATGGAAACTGTTGTGTTGATTAATATTTTATAAGTCTTGATGTTTTATTTCAGGATTCTCTGATGAATAACAAGTTAAAAAGAACAGCATTTATTTATAACAGAAAGGTTTTCTATGAAACATTATTTTGTATTATAATAACATTTTGCAATACTCCTGCAGTGATACGTGTGATTCATGTGTGGTTTGTTTTGTCTTGTGAACAGAGAGAAGTAAGAAGAGAGCAGAACAGAATAATGTTACCTGACGTGGAGCCTCTGGTGAAGTACTGCGTGCAGGTCTGCGTTTTCTTTTTAAACAATAAAACCAGCCACTTCAGTAATGTCACGTGTGTGACCAACACAGCCAGCGGTAAGACTTCACACACACTGTCAACATGTGTAATAAAACCATTATTAATCAATAATCAGTGAAAGAGCTGAATGTGTCAGATCACAATATGTCTTGAATACACCTCCTCAGACTTAAATGATCTGTCCAATCACCCATTTAATCAAATTGCTGTCATAACGATTGATGAATACAACATGTCACTATATATAATAACAAATGACATTTCTTGACTGCACATATATAAACGTGAATGAATCCCTGTAACACCTGCTTTAACACACATTCTCATGTCATCTCAGATCTATATCACTTCATTTCTTCAGTTAATAATTCATGTTCACACGACTCCAGTGTGGTAATAAATGTCTTCTGTAGCAAAACAGAGCAAACCCTCCACATATTCAGCCCATTCAGTGAAATACTGGTGTTCAAATCAAATACGGTTCTTACTGGTTCTGTGTGTCACATGACTTGTATTTTGTTTGAGAACCAGTTATATTTCTTTTCATTACAAAACTAAAATGTTAAACATGTTTTTGAAAGGACTGAATAATGTAGTAAAATGAGTTCAGAATAGATGTGAACTTCTGCAATAGTGTGTTAAAAGAAACTAACAAGAAAACATTTCTGTAAATTCTACACAATTCCTGAAACACTGAAGATGATCAAAAAAGTTTATTTTTTTATTTTAGTTTTACAACATAATTCGAAATTCCACAAATGTGACTTTGGGAATTGAGTTTTTACGGTTATTTTAAAATGATCTGGATGTTTTTTGTGTTTTGTTGTGATAGATGAAGTGAAGATGGGGTTTATAGCAGTGGTGTTGTTAGTGAGTTTTGTGGTGGTGTTCATCGCTGTGCTCTTCATCTTTCTGGCTGTGTGGTACAGTTATAAAATGTGCAGAATGATGTATCCTGACACCAAACTACCTGAACATCTCAAACAGGTACAAAAATACAAAAGAGGTTTTACTTTAATCTATATGTTCTTCTATAAAAACTGTATTTTACTGTAAAACTACATGTATTTTCTTCATAAATATATTTTAAGTATTATTTACTGTAGATTTTTCTGTGTAAGGGAACATACTGTCTAGGTAAGAGGTTTTAATGAAAAGCATTCGTTTGTTCATTCATTCTGTTATTTCTTTTATGGTGGCTGTCAGCTGTTATGTGAATGATGTCATTTAGCTAAACAGAGAGGTCTCTCTCTATGTAGCCGTTCCTCTTCTCTGTCTCATCACCTCTCTCTCCACTGATGTCTATCCCAGTTCAAAAGGGTGGAGAAGACTCATCTCAGACAGCACGTCAAATACTCTTGCTTATCATATCTGATTACATGTTAATGTGAACTCGTGAATCTATTATAGGTTCATCATCAGTGTTTTGAGTTAGATGAGTGCTACTGATGGAAAAATCCTTTCACAAACTTTCTAAACAATGAAAGTTTGCTGGTAATTTACTGAATTTATTTGAGATGTGGGTGACATGAGATGTGAGATGTTTTGAGATGTTGGTGTTTTTTCCGTAGAACAGTAAAGATGTTTTATACTGTAGCTGTAAGTTCTCTTGTATTTTATGTCTTGGACAGTTCAAATATCAAATTTAATTGAAGAATAAACACATAACAGAAAGTCTTCAATTGCCTGGTAACACAGTTGATGATCTTACTTACTCTCTTCATCGATCTTACTTCATCTCAATCAACAGTTCTTTTATAATGTTTGATCTGCATGTAGTAATCTGCATGAATATGATTACTTCAATCCATATTCTATACAGTGTTTTCACAAGCCAATCAACCACCGGTAGTAGCAGACATATTTGCATCACAGGAAAACATTGCAAAGTTCAAAGGTTTCATCAAATCCAGTATCGGAAAAATCGTTTAAGATCTCGGAGCACCACCTGTTCATAGAACTTCAAATCCCCTTAAACCATTTCAATCCAACATGATGAGAGAGAGAGAGAGAGCGAGAGAGAGAGAGAGAGAGAGAGAGAGAGAGAGAGAGAGCGAGAGAGAGCGAGAGAGAGAGAGAGAGAGAGAGAGAGAGAGAGAGAGAGAGAGAGAGAGAGAGAGAGGAGAGAGAGAGAGTATTGTGTTGTTTTTCGTTACTTCATTCAGAATTGAGATTATTGCCTTTATCTGCTTTATAAACTTTCACAGACTTCTTTAAATCTTCTTAATCTTTCTTTAAAACTATTCTACTGAAGAAACAGTGTTGCTTTTATCTCAGCGGCAGCAAATGATTTGAATTTGTGAGTGAATGAACGCTTTGTTAATGTGAAGTTTGAATAACTTGAGCAGTATTTTGATAGTGTGGTTTGATGTTTCATTGTGATTCTCTGGCTGTATTTGCAGTATTTATGTGAACGACCTCAGTCCTCTGTAATACTGAGCGCTCCACCGAAAGAGAAAGTGGATGAAGTGAGCATCCATCACGAGGAGTCACCGAACAAACACCAGACAGATGAACCAATCAGAGTTCAGGAAAATCTGAAAGACTGTTGGACAGCAGCGGACACAAATTACAGGGATGAAGAACAGATATTACTCATGAAATAACACTCACATCATCAGTGTTTCATGTTTTTTGTACATGTCATTGTGATACTGGGAGTGTTTTGCGAGTACTTGAGATCTCTCTCGTATGCATCTTTCTTTTAAGAACTGAATTACTGAAGATATTTTAAAGGTTCTGTTCCAGTTTTTCACCCGGATCACTAAAGCTTTTTGTAAATGGTGTTTTATCAGTAATAATATTGATACGTACTGGTATTATTGGATATGTGCTGCTGAATGGTTTACATATGGACATTAAAGATAGATGGTGAAAGGCTTGTGTCGTGGTGTAATACTGTTTATCATGAATTCTTTTTATTGCCACGTGCTGGAGTCTGCTGTCAGACATTAACATGAGCATTATTCTGAGCTCTAATGTAATCCTTCAGCTGCCACAGGACACCTCAGACTTCCTCATAACCAGATTTCTGCCTGTGGCGGTTCATTATTACCAGATCACGGCCCATTTGTAAGTGCTGAAATGTGTTTTCTTCAGTCTAATGGCATCATGAATTTGTGAACTATCAATGGCCTGATGAAAGTGTTGTGACAGAGAGGCAAAGAAAATTATGCAAAATCATTTTATTTTTCCAGTAAGCAAATGTGATAAGTAATAAAGGAAAGGTGCCATCAGAGAACAGTGGTCTCGGTCCAGATTTCTTCTGTCTACACCATGAATGTATAGTTTAAGTATTAAGTACTGAATATACGCTCCAAGAACTATTTTAACAAAACAAATTAGGTTGTTTTTAGCCTGACAGCTGGGTAGATATAGGACAGAACACATGTTGGGCTAAACTGATTGTTCATTTTAACAGTTGTTTTAACATAGCCGGACGGAGGGTTCATTTTTAGGAAATACTGGGTTCATTTTTATCTCATTTTATTGTATACACCACATCATAATCACACATACAACTGTCAAATATACCACAATAAAAACATTTTATCCCCTTTTCATTAATAACACATTTCAGTACACATACTTTACATTTTCCCAATCAGAAAAGGTCAAGAGTTATGATAAATGTAAAGTTCATTTCTAAACCTTTATTTTACCAAAAAAATGAAGTATATTTGTTTGAAATTGCCGAGTTGGCAGGGTTGCCAGGTCCAAGAAACATTTACAGCCCAATGACAAGTCAAAACCCACCAAATGAAATGAAAACTTGTTTTCTTACCCTTCCTCCATTCCTATAAGACATACTGTATTTGTCACACAATGTCCTCTCTGATATTTTCTGATCACAGTCATAAGTAATAACTTGTAATGTACTTCATTTCTCTTGTTCTGTTTACACAAAAGCATCAACAGAAATGAACCTACACCGTCAAACCCAATGAACATATTATGGCTCTTATCAATGTTATTATTACCAGTATACTAACTGGGTGAACTTGAACACGTGTCCTTTGTTTTTGGTCTTGTTTGTCTTCTCTCTTGTTTTTTTCAGAACTCGTCAAAACATTTTCTTTTAACATTTTATATGAACCTAACAGCTTTAAACAGAACTACAATCTCAGGGCTGTTTTCCTTTAGACATTCGTGACCCTGTCTATGAAAATCCCAAAATCTAATTCTGAGATAACGAGCATCAAAGTTTGATTTTACTTTTTAACAGAGATGGACTGGGACCAAAAATCGGCCCACCCACCAGCACATAAGATCACAAATACCCCCCTGCCCTGAATGTGTACACCAACTCCTACTCTTTAAAACTACTAACGGCATGTAATGTGTAAGAGTCAGTGAGAGTTGACACATTAAATACTGTACTTCAGTAAAGTGGTGTTGAATAAATTGTAAACTTACCCAATCAAAAAGGATGCAGGTGAACTCCTTGTCATTTTATCTTGAAAGTGCCCGGTATGCCCGTGCTTTTTAATATCACTATGATTTCACTCTTTGACATGTCATTACTCAGTCAATATTAAAGATTTCATGTAGAAAACAATCATGAAAATGACTTTAGCTGGGTTTTTACTTCTTCTCATCCTTCTCTGGGGGTGATGAACAGATTTCAGCAGTACATATAGATTATTTTTAATGCTTTTCAGCTGCAGCACAATAACTTTGGTGAGCTCTGATTTCACATTTGCAATAAGCAGAACATTTTTATCATCATTCTGAACCCATTCATCATTTCTGTCTCCCATTCTCTGTGATATTTCCACACGTACCTGTCGTTTCATCATCGCTTCTGTTCTACCGCCGCTGTGAGATATGTGGGCGTGACTCACGTGACGTGACGTCAAACGCACACACGCCACAGACGCGCGACTGCATTTCGACTCTTCAGATGAGCCGCCACAGGTCACAGGTCACAGGTCACTTATCAACAGGGTTTGACTGAGGTGGACACGAGATACTGTTCGGAAATTGTTTGTATTATTAGTAATAATCTAATAAACCAGGAGATATGCGTTTACTTAATTGTGCGTCATATAGTCCGTCATGTAAACAAATGCGATCGATCAAGATTAAAAATAAAACATTTCTATTTATTAACTGATATCAGTGATTTATGACCTGCCTGCTGTTCAACACAATCTAATACAATCTTTAATAAGGAATGGCGAGAGCTGCACACTTGTCATGTATATTTTGGGCTTTTTAACTTCTTGGTTAAGAATTGTGGAGGCATCACTAATGTAATATAATTAATTTCACAACAAATAAATAAAGTATTTTAACTGAGGAAAATGCTTTTCTGTCATTAATCTCAGTGTTTTAGGTTTTTCTGGGCTTCAGGTCAGAACATCTTGTTCTCTTTAAAATACTGAGAAAAATAGTAATGTGCATCTTAAGTAATAATCTAATATATTTGAGAAAACAAGCAGGCAAATAAAAATACAATCACACCGACTCATTTCTGTATTTTATTCACAGAATTAAAATGTTTCAGTTATTTACAGATTTATACTTTAAAAACAGACAATAACTGATGGATTCTCTCTGGTATTACAACAGTGAATTAAATATATTTGTAATATAATATTAATATGAAATAGCAAATAATATGTACAGTAGTGTAACTATATGAATAACTATGGGTCACAGTCAATGAAATAAATCATGAATAAATCAACTGCAGAACAACAATAACAATAAAATAAATACTGTGAATATACCATAATATAATATCATAATAGACTGATAATAGTAATATATGTATATTGCATACATGTATAATAATAATAATAACACATTAGAACTAGTAGGTTAGCATACTCGATTTTGAGAGAAAAACTGCATTATAAACAAATTATCTCAGTTACTCAGTTATTTATTTTATAATAGAAAATATGACAAAAACTGAAACTATTTCTGAAAGAATTGAAAAACTTTCTGAAGTCTCGACTCGCAGCTAATTAGCGCTATCGCTATTAATAATCTGACTCCTACTGCCATAGTGTCAACAAAATATTTTAATGACCAAATACATTTACATTTACATTTAGGCATTTAACTGACGCTTCTATTCAAATCGACTTACGATCGTTTGTGTTTTTATTTGTTTCTTAAAGGAGGTGAGAGATGTGACAGATGGGATTGTGATAGTGAGATTATTCCACAAGCAGAGAACAGAGAAGAAGAAAGAGCGAGAGAGAGATTTAGTGTCTTCTGTGAGGGAAACACCAGTCCCGTTCATTCACTGGCCCAGGGTTCTGGGCGGAGGTCAGTGCCAGGGTTCTGGGCTGGTCGGCCGAGGGTTCTGGATGGGTCGAAATGCTGGGGTTCTGGATGGAGTTGAAGCCGCAGGGTTCTGGGATGGGTCGGCGCAGGGTTCTGGACAGATCGGGCAGGGTTCTGGATGGGTTGGCGCTTGGGAGTTCTGGATGGGTTGGCGCAGAGTTCTGGATAGATTCGGCCTTGAGGGGTTCTGGACGGTCAGCCTTGAGCAGGGTTCTGGGCGGAATGAGGCGCAGGGTTCTGGATGGTCGGCGCAGGGTTCTGGCATGGAGTACAGTCGGCGCAGATGATTTCTGGGACAGGTGAGTGCAGGAGTTCTGGATGTACAGGTCGAGCGCAGGGTTCTGGATGGGTTGAGCGCAGAGTTCTGGACAGTCATGAGTACCTTACAGGAGTTCTGGAGCGGAATTGAGCGCAGGAGTTTCTGAGACAAGGAGTGGCGCAGGAGTTCTGGATGGAGTTGGCCTTGCCAGAGTTCTGGTAGCACAGGTACGAAGCGCAGGGTTCTGGGCAGGTCAGCAGCATGAGCAGGGTTCTGGAGCCAGGTGTACAGCATGAGGGGTTCTGGATGGAGTGGCAGCCTTAGTACAGGGTTCTGGATGAGTCAATTACAGCGCAGGGTTCTGGATGGAGTCGAGCTAGTGCAGGGTTCTGGTACAGGTGGCGCCGCAGGGTTCTAGGACGAATTACCGGCGCAGGGTTCTGGACCCAGGTCGTGCGCAGAGGGTTCTGGGCGTGGTCAGATTGGCATGAGGGTTCAGGATGAGGGTGATAGCGCAGGGTTCTGGACGGGTCGAGCGCAAGGTTCTGGACGGGTTGTAGGTGTGTAGAAGAGAGTTAAAGTATGAGAGGCTGTACAAGCTGCCGCACAATTTAAAACAGTTTTCGGGAAATTACCTTTCACATGTAAGACTAAAAAGTTACAAACAAAAATAACTTTTTTGTAGTACGGCATGATTACAGTAGTACGGCATGATTACAGTAGTACGGCATGAGTACAGCAGTACGGCATGAGTACAGCAGTACGGCATGAGTACAGTAGTACAGCATGAGTACAGTACAGCATGAGTACAGTAGTACAGCATGAGTACAGTAGTACGGCATGAGTACAGTACAGCATGAGTACAGTACAGCATGAGTACAGTACAGCATGAGTACAGTAGTACGGCATGAGTACAGCAGTACGGCATGAGTACAGCAGTACGGCATGAGTACAGTAGTACAGCATGAGTACAGTAGTACAGCATGAGTACAGTACAGCATGAGTACAGTACAGCATGAGTACAGTAGTACGGCATGAGTACAGCAGTACGGCATGAGTACAGTAGTACGGCATGAGTACAGCAGTACGGCATGAGTACAGCAGTACGGCATGAGTACAGTAGTACAGCATGAGTACAGTACAGCATGAGTACAGTACAGCATGAGTACAGTAGTACGGCATGAGTACAGCAGTACGGCATGAGTACAGTAGTACAGCATGAGTACAGTACAGCATGAGTACAGTAGTACAGCATGAGTACAGCAGTACGGCATGAGTACAGTAGTACAGCATGAGTACAGTAGTACAGCATGAGTACAAGTACAGCATGAGTACAGTTACAGCATGAGTACAGTGAGTGCGGCATGAGTACAGTACAGCATGAGTACAGTAGTACGGCATGAGTACAGTAGTACGGCATGAGTACAGTAGTACGGCATGAGTACAGTAGTACAGCATGAGTACAGTACAGCATGAGTACAGTACAGCATGAGTACAGTACAGCATGAGTACAGTACAGCATGAGTACAGTAGTACAGCATGAGTACAGTAAATGCGGCATGAGTACAGTAGTGCGGCATGAGTACAGTAGTACAGCATGAGTACAGTAGTACAGCATGAGTACAAGTACAGCATGAGTACAGTACAGCATGAGTACAGTAGTACAGCATGAGTACAGTAGTGGCGGGCATGAGTACAGTAGCACGGCATGAGTACAGTAGCACGGCATGAGTACAGTAGTACAGCATGAGTACAAGTACAGCATGAAGGTACAGTGGTACAGCATGAGTACAGTACAGCATGAGTACAGTAGTACAGCATGAGTACAAGTACAGCATGAGTACAGTAGTACAGCATGAGTACAGTAGTGCGGCATGAGTACAGTAGTCTGGCATGCAGTGGTACAGTGAATACGGCATGAGTACAGTACAGCATGAGTACAGTAGTACAGCATGAGTACAGTAGTACAGCATGAGTACAGCGTAGTACAGCAGCATGAGTACAGTACAGCATGAGTGCAGTGGTACAGTAGTACGGCATGAGTACAGTACAGCATGAGTACAGTACAGCATGAGTACAGTAGTACAGCATGAGTACAGTAGTACAGCATGAGTACAGTAGTACAGCATGAGTACAGTACAGCATGAGTACAGTAGTACAGCATGAGTACAGTACAGCATGAGTACAGTAGTACAGCATGAGTACAGTACAGCATGAGTACAGTAGTACAGCATGAGTACAGTACAGCATGAGTACAGTAGTACAGTACATTATGATTACAGTAATATAGTAGGTGTGGGTCTGCAGAAGATGATGACGTGATCTTGAGCGCACAGTGATGTGCAGTGCTTACAGTTTTACTCCAGCATATGAACACAGTGTGTGTGTGGGAGTCATGTCAGGAGACATCCGAGTGGGATTACTCTTTAATCTATTACTGCCTCTTTCACTACTGATTGGTAAGTTCTCTTTAAAAGCCTTTCTTTAGTTTAAAAACATGTTGAAACAGTCTTTTGCACTTAATAGGTAAAGGTAAATATTTATCCTACTATAATAACATCATATCATATGATGATAACATATGATATCAAGACAAAAATGACGCTGACTCTACAATCAAAAATAAAATGCTTGTTTACTAGTATACTCTATTTTAACAGGTCCTGGTCATTGCAGGAGATAAAATATATTAAACAAAACTGATTTGAAACTCATGTATTGACAGGCACAGCTTTACAGGTATAAATACTCTTATATATCATATGCAAGTCACAAAATATCATGAAACTTTATTATATCTTAACACATAAAATAGCTTTAAAATAACCTGAAAACTGATCACAAGTGACTGCTGATCAGATATGAGATATTATTTTATGATCAATATTAATTGTATGTTACCAGCATTAAAGACTATTACCTTAAATGAAAGATGATGTGTAAATTAACACTTAATCACTTACATTTTTCATAGTTGAATTCTAATCTAATCATGACAAACTCTATATTGATGGAAAGATCTAAGACTCGAGAATAAATATTTGACAAAATTTCAAGACAATAAACATAAACATTTAATAAGATCATTTTTAAAATGTCTCCTGATACACATTTTCATTGTTCTGTGTTTTAGTTTATTTGATAAATGTTTTATATATATGTTATATATGAGATATATATTAATTTGTGTCCAGTATGTGTTCTTTATTGATATAGAGATGTTGATTGTATTTGTGTTGAATTAGTGTAGTATCGTGTGTTTATTATGTCATTATCAGTGATGTGTAGAATATTGAATGAAAATGACAGACAGATCTTTCATTTGCTTTGACACAGAGATGAGCTTTTGTTTTTTTCTTCTTGTTGTTCACACTCTTACTAGATTTCATTTCTACTAGCAATGACCAGAATAACAATTTCTTTCATTTTCTGAAACAGTTAATGCCATTTTTCTGTCCTAAATACAAATATTTGTATTTCTGTAGCTTTTCGGCAGCTAAAGAGACTTCAGCCGTTAAACAAAGAAAACAATGTTGTTGTTAAATGAAAAATGTTAAAAAATAATTCTGTAAATCATCCATTGAGCAGACTAAAGTAAAATCTTGATCAATGTTTGTTATGTAAATTATTAAATTAGAACTGAAGAAAGCTCATTTTTTTACATTAAAAACCTGCCCTGAACAAACGGTTTCATATAAAAGATATTTACAAAAATGCTCCAATGTCCAATGATCTTCAGAAAAATCCTCTAGATCTTTGTGCTTCCAGCATCTTCTGTGGATTTAAATCCTGTCCAGCAGCGTCTGTTTGATGGTTAGATTCATTTTTTCACACAGAGAAACTCATACACGATTATTAGCACAGGCACAAACATTCAAGAAAACGATGTCATACAGTAATAGTCATGTGTGTTGATCACAGATCTTTTTACCTCCTCTTCTACAACTTTTAGAGATTTGGTTCCTTGTAATGTAAACTTGGAAACTGGAACAGCAAAACAATAATATACTGATGTGGGGAGATTATCATAGTTGATTTGATGTTTCTCTCTTTTTTACAGGAATTTTATTCAGATACAATGGACTATCAGTGGTGTATCTGCTGTTTCTTCTGTCTGTTCCTCTCGTGCCCAGTCCAGATGTGTCCACTACAAAGGGTAAGTGAGAAGAACTAAAGCTTTCTCTCGAGTAGATCATGTACCTTATTTGAAGAGTATAGCGGAAAACATTGATTTTATTATATATAGACTGCTGTATCAATATACTGAATATAAATGTGCATATTCAAATAATGTGAAAAGCATAAAGTAAAAGGTTAAGGTTTGTTAATTGATCTTGTAGAGCAGTGCTTCCCAAACTCTTTCAAAGCAACGCAACCCCTTTGTGGTACATTTTTTCCCACGGCACCCCAACTCCACTTAAATTGGGATTGATGTCTGTTGGTATTCTGGTCTGTGAAATTTCTGCTTTTCTTTTTTTAAACTTAAAACCTATCCATCTTTACCCTATCCTGTCTATCGCTGCGTAAAATATGAAATTGATCGCACACCAGTACACAGGGCGAAGCGGGGCGGGGCAATTCCATCCTGAGGTGGTGACGTGTCGGCAAATAGATATATAAACTTTAAATATGTATCAAATATATAATTGCTTTTCGCTTTTCATTTGGACATGCATATGTTGATATATTTGTTTAAAATATATGCTGTGAAAGGTTATTATATGATACATCAGTTATTTTAGGTTGTTTAAATTGACTAATGTTCTCATGCTATATATGAGATGTTCTTCTACGTGTAGTTATATTATTTAAGCTGTGCAGTGTATTTGTGTTTTAATTCAGCCATCTCATAAATCATGCATTAGAGAATAATTATTGTGCTGTCAGCTAAACCAGGCCAGAGATTAACTTTAAAACCTTTAAAATGCACATCAGTGCTTTATGCATCAATATAATCATGTTAGACATTTTTCTTACAGATTTCTATAGAGGGTCTTACTTCAATTTACTTATTTACCTCCCACACACACACACACACACAATGGCTTTCAGATGTGAGTGTTTACTGTAAGTGTGAGTAAAGAACAGGATAATTATTCCTGCGTGGCAAAAATGCTTTTAGTAAAAAATAAGGCATTAAAAACATTTTCTGCATTAGCTGATTGAATTGATTTATTGCTGCGTAATCAAAAAACAAAACATTCCCTCACCTGGACCATATCTAGTCATTTCCTCACATTAACAGAAATGAGTGATGTCAGATATTGATCTCCAGCAGGAAAATGCACGAGATAACAAAATGTGAGAGATTAGCAGACAAAAATAAGCAGTCTTAGCATTCTGCAAATGTTATATTATACTGTAACACCTTTCTCTAATTGATCAGTGGTGAAATATATCTGCATAATCATTGTTATAAGAAGTGTTACTGTTACAGTAGAAGACTAACGGTAGAGGAATAATGGTAGAAGACTAACGGTAAATGACTAACACTAGAGGAATAATGGTAGAAGACTAACGCTAGACGACCAGCAGGAACAGGAAAATTAATATTTACAGTTTTGATAAATTTTCAGAACATGTTAAAATTCACTTTTAAAAATAAAGATGCTCCGATAGGTCCTTCACAGTGTATCCAAGAGTTTCATCAAAATCCTCCATGTGCAGCTTTACAGATCCATGACATTCTAGCTGACCCCAATACAGATAGGAAAGAAAGGCAAGTGATATATTCTTCTTACATAGAAAAATACATCCAGAACCCATGAGCAGTTTTACATTTTACATAGTGACGCTTTCTGCTGCAAAACTGTATTACATTAAGTCAAGTCAGAAGAGTTCAGCTGCTGAAACATAGCCAAGTGTTTGTTAGGATTAAATAAGTCAAGTCCAGTGTCTTCAAGATGTTTAAAGCCCCCCTGAGACACTGAAAACCCATTACTTAAAGAGACAGATCAATAGAGTATTCTCAAAAGAGCATCAGAGAAGTTCCTGTTGCTGACATTTTCATTTATTATCAGCATTTAAAATGATCTTTTTCAACTAATGTTTGCTAAGTGTCTGCTATTCAGAACACTTCTGCTAACCAAACCAAACACAGAAATAAACCAGATTAACAATTTCATGGCTCGTAAAAAAATAGTCTGTATTTCATAATATTTAAAAATAACAGTCATTCTGTATTTCCTCCCTACCTGTTTCATTCTTAGCAAAAATGCAGTATAGTACAATACAATATTTACCCCCTCTTGCTTTGTGACAATAAAACTTCTTTTCTTTTCTTGTGCTTTACTTGAGGAGACTTTTCTTTTCACACTGTGGTTAATTAGCCCAGGCAATAAGTCTTCAATGTGATTGAATCAGCATGTCGTGTAGTGATGGGTATGTTTACCCATCCATCCATCCATCCATCTTCTTTCCGCTTATCCGGGGCCGGGTCGCGGGGGCAGCAGTCTAAGTAGGGATGCCCAGACTTCCCTCTCCCCAGACACTTCCTCCAGCTCTTCCGGGAATAGAGGCGCTTCCCAGGCCAGCCGAGAGACATAGTCCCTCCAGCGTGTCCTAGGTCTTCCCCGGGGCCTCCTCCCGGTGGGACATGCCCGGAACACCTTCCCTGGGAGGCGTCCGGGAGGCATCCGAAACAGATGCCCAAGCCACCTCAGCTGGCCTCTCTCAATGTGGAGGAGCAACGGATCTACTCCGAAGCTCCCGAAAGTGACCGAGCTCCTCACCCTATCTCTAAGGGAGCCCCAGCCACCCGGGCGGAGGAAACTCATTTATTTACGCCTGTATCCTGGATCTCATCCTTTCGGTCATGACCCAAAGCTCATGACCATAGGTGAGAGTAGGAGGCGATAGATCGACCGAAATCCGAGAGCTTATTGCCTTGCAGCTCAGCTCCTTCTTCACCGACGGACCGGTACATCGACCGCATTACTGCAGAAGCTGCACCCGATCCGTCTGTCGATCTCGCTCCATCCTTCCCTCACTCGTGAACAAGACCCCAAGATACTTAAACTCCTCCACCTGTGGAAGGAACTCTCCACCGACCTGAAGGGACAAGCCACCCTTTTCCCGACTGAGGACCATGGCCTCAGACTTGGAGGTGCTGATTCTCATCCCAGCCTCTTCACACTCGGCTGCAAACCGCCCCAGTGCCTGCTGTAGGTCCTGGCCTGATGGGGCCAACAGGACAACATCATCCATAAAAGTAGAGATGAGATCCTGTGGTCCCTAAAGCCGGACCCCTCCGGTCCCTGGCTGCGCCTAGAAATCCTGTCCATGAAGATAGTGAACAGGACCCGGTGACAAAGGGCAGCCCTGCGGAGTCCAACACTCACCGGGAACGAAGTCTGACTTACTGCCGGCAATGCGAAACCAAGCTCCTGCTCTGGTCATACAGGGACCGGACGGCTCCTAACAAAGGGCCTCGGACCCCATACTCCCAGAGCACCCCCACAGAACACGCTGAGGGACACGGTCGAATGCCTTCTCCAAATCCACAAAACACATGTGGACTGGTTGAGCAAACTCCCATGAACCCTCCAGTATCCTAAAGAGGGTATAGAGCTGGTCCAGTGTTCCCGCGACCAGGGCCCGAAAACGCATTGTTCCTCCTGTATCCGAGGGTTCGACTATCGGACGAATTCTCCTCTCCAGTACCCTGGCATAGACTTTCCGGGAGGCTGAGGAGTGTGATCCCCTGTAGTTGGAACACACCCTCCGGTCCCCCTTCTTATAGAGAGGGACCACCACCCCGATCTGCCAGTCCAAAGGCACTGTCCCCGACCTCCACAGCGATGTTGCAGAGGCGTGTCAGCCAAGACAGCCCCACTTCATCCAGAGACTTGAGGTACTCAGGATCTCGTCCACCCGGTGCCTTGCCACCGAGGAGCTTCTTAACTACCTCAGCGACTTCAGCCCGGGTGATGACCGAGCCCACCTCGAACCCCCCGCCCCTGCCTCCTCTGTGGAGGGCGTTGGCAGGGTTGAGGAGGTCCTCGGCAGTATTCCTTCCACCGTCCGACAATATCCCCAGTCGAAGTCCAGCAGAGCCCCACCTCCCACTATATACAGTGTTGGTAGGACACGCTTTCCCCTCCTGAGGCCCGGATAGTTTGCCAGAACCTCTTCGAGGCCGACCGATAGTCCTTCTCCATGGCCTCACACGAACTCCTCCCAGACCCGAGTTTTTGCCTCCACAACCACCCGTGCTGCAGTCTGCTTGGCCTGCGGTACCCATCCAGCTGCCTCAGGAGTCCGCCAAGCCAGCCAGGCTCGATAGGACTCCTTCTTCAGCTTGACAGCATCCCTTACTTCCGGTGTCCACACACGGGTTCGGGATTGCCGCCACGACAGGCACCAGAGACCTTCACGGCCACAACTCCGAGGCGGTCGCGACTGACAATGGAGGGCGGAGAACATAGTCCACTTTCGGACTCAATGTCCCCAACCTCCCTGGAATCTGATCAAAGCTCTGCCGGAGGTGGGAGTTGAAGATGCCTCTGACAGGGGGCTCTGCCAGATCGTTCCCAACAGACCCTCACAGAGCGTTTGGGCCTGCCGAGTCTGTCAAGCTTCCTCCCCCGCCAACGGATCCAACTCACCACCAGGTAGTGATCAGTTGACAGCTCCGCCCTCTCTTCACCCGGGTGTCCAAGACATAATGGCGGAGGTCAGATGAAACAACCACAAAGTCGATCATCGACCTCCGCCCTAGGGCCCTGCTGCCACGTGTGCTGATGAACGCATTATGCTCAAACATGGTGTTAGATTATGGACAAACCATGGCTAGCACAGAAGTCCAACAACAGAACACCACTCGGGTTCAGGTCGGGGGAGCGTTCCTCCCAATCAGCCTCTCCAGGTGTCACTGTCATTGCCCGTGAGCGTTGAAGTCCCCAGCAGAACGACGGAGTCCCCAGTTGGAGCACTATCCAGCACCCCTCCCAGAGACTCCAAGAAGGCGGGTGCTCTGTGCTGCCATTGGCCCGTGGGCACAAATGACAGTGAGAGACCTATCCCCCACCAGAAGTAGCAGGGAACGACCCTCGTTCACCGGGTAAACTCCAACACATGGCGTGACTAAGCTGGGGGCTATAAGCAAGCCCACACCAGCCCGCCTCTCACGCCATGGCAACTCCAGAGTAGTGTAGAGTCCAACCCCTTCGAGGAGTTGGGTTCCAGAGCCCAAACTGTCGCGTGGAGGTGAGCCCGACTATCTCTAGTCGGTACCTCTCAACCTCCGCACTAACTCAGGCTCCTTTCCCCAGCTGCAGGTGACATTCCATGTCCCAAGAGTCAGATTCTGCGTCTGAGGATTGGGTCGCCGAGGTCCCGCCTACCACCCACCCAAACCACAATGCACCCTGCCCCTTACAGTCCCTCCTGCAGGTGGTGGGCCCACTGGAGGTCAGCCCCGTCGGCTCGCCGGGCTAAGCCCGGCCGGGCCCGATGGGGTAAGACCCGACCACCAGGCGCCGCATACTGAGCCCCCAACCCCGGCCTGGCTCCAGGGTGAGGCCCTCGCTGCGCCTTTACCGAGGCTGACGATCCGCGACTTTATTGTTGTTTTTTCTCATAAGGGGTATGGTGGACCGCTCTTTGTCTGGCTTGTCACCTAGGACCTGTTTGCCTTGGGAGACCCTACCAGGGGCATATAGCCCCCGACAACGTAGCTCCTAGGATCATTCAGGCACTCAAACCCCTCCACCACGGTAAGGTGGCGATCCCAGGAGAGGGGGTATGTTTACGTGAATCAGATATGTTCGTGTTCCAGGTCTGACTTATGAAAACATCACTAGCAAAGTGAATAAACATAATTTATGAAACATAACCTGCAACACTGGCTAGGGATTTGACAGTGTTAGTGATTTATTTTTCTTGTATTGTTTTCTCGTGATCTCGACAAAAATTGTATTCTTCTGATGTGCTTATGTTTACTGTGTAGAACATGTTTAATAAAATTTGGTAAATTTAATAGCTGGTCAGTAATGGACAATTCCAGTTGTGAATTTAGGGACCGTTTCTAAAGTTACAAACACATTACAGTCACAAAACCAACAGTACAGTGTTCATGTGGTTGTCAGCTAATGCACTTTTTTTACATTTTTGATATTTATTAAAACAAACAGTTAAATGATATTTAAGTTAGAAACGTGTATATTGTAACTTTAGAGACGGACCCTAAATTCATGAACATCCACTGTCCAACTTTATTTATAAATCCATGTGGACAAACTGTCTAAATGTCAATCAATCAGAATAAGAATAAGAGTTTTTATTTATTTATTAACAGGTAAAATCAGATCAGATCTCAAAGTGAGATTCTGTGTCTTTATGGAATCCCAACCTAAAGACAGATTGTGTGTAAAATATTGAACAGTGTTTTGTATGTTTGTGTATTTGCAGGTAAAAGTTTCAGATTTCTTCGCTCGGTTTGCTCTACAGGTGTGATGTTTCTAGCATTACAGTGTGGCATGCAAATCCCCTTCACATATATCCCTAAAGAGGGTGAGATTATTCCTTCCTCTATTCATTTCTTTATTCCTTACATGATTCATTTTGATTTAAGCACACAAACCCACTAATGATTTTTATTCTTCAGCGACTGGACCATGGGACACTGTGTTCTTTCATCTTGGTATTGTTCGGTATGAATAATTATCTTTAATCTCATAATATTTGATAAAATCCTGCAATGCCTTTTTTACTTTATCTTTTACGGTATGTACAGTAGCATTGTGCCACAATAACATTAGTTGTGATGATTTCGAATCATTAAATGTCAAGATTAAAATGTACAATTATGAGATTAAATTGAGTCATTTTTATCAGAATTGTATCCTGTTTACACAACATTCATAAAATATCTCAAAATAACTTTAGTCTTTTGTTGTTGAACGTCATCTTCTGCAGATTCAGCGATGTGGTGGCGTAACATTCTGGCGTCTACTGATGCCGGATGTTACCGTCTTTCTGTCGACACTGTTCATCCCTCGCGGTAATGCTGAAAAACAGCCACATCAGATGAAGAACAGCGAGCACTGTCCACAGATCTCTGATTCAGAGGTGAGAAATCATCTCAAACTTTCCGACTGCTCATGTATGTTATAAAGAATAAACTCTTCTTGTTCTCCACAGGCTTCAGACGGAGAGACTTCTGACTCTGAAGAGGAGAGCAGAACGGCAGAGACTTTATCTGTAAACACCTCCGATGAGATTGATCCTCCTCCGTCCGTCTCTCCAGACCTCCTGCAGAAACTCGCCGTCTTTATAGCTGGTCTGAGACTTCTCGTCTCGTCGCTCATGAACACTGCTGGAAAAGGGTTGCTGACGGTACTCCTGGGTTCTGCAGGTATCGTGCGTGAGGATGATGATGATGATGATGTGTACTGTATGTAGATGCGGGTCGATGACGTTGTGTGTATCGACAGGTATGGTTCTGCCCTCGCTGACGTCAGCGCTGTATTTCATGGTGTTTTTGGGTCTGGTGTGGTGTTGGATTCTGGGCTTCAGTATCTCTCTGCTGTACTTCAGCTCTCTGTGTGTCATGATGACCATCTTTAGCGGAGGACACATTCTCATCCTCTATCTGTACCAGCTGCCTCTCATCCAGCACACCGTTCCTCCTCAAGACGTCTTTGCCAGGTTTCTTATGTCATAGTAATCCAGCATCACTCTGTACCGTAGAAACACAGAACCCAGGCCCGGACTGGCCATCGGGAGCATTCAGATTTGGCCTGCTGCCAGCCAGCCCTTTTTTAATCATTATTATTTATTATAGAAATATTTCCGTGTAAGTGCAGGTCAGTTTCATCTGTAAATACTGGAGTTTTTTCTTTGTAAGTATTAAAAGAATATTTGCAGTAGCGTCCCTACAGCAACATCACTTATAATACTATTGTTAAATTGCATTAGTATTTCAGCCGACGAATATTAGCATTCTTTTATATACTGTAGGTAGAAGGGGAACAGAGAGACAAACATGAGTTATAAAAATGCAATAACATTTTATTATGATTTTTCTAAAAAATATTTTCAAACTATAGGCTTGTATTGGGTTTGTTTATCTCATGTCTGAATGATGTCCATTTATATCCACAAAAGTCACCAGAATCTATCATTTAAGGGACTATTTATCAAAATGTTCTCCCAGGGGAGCACACCCAGTTCTGTTGATCAGGGCATATATCTTGGCTTAGGGGCCGCTTACCTCCCAGGGAAAAAAGTTTACATTAGCAGGTTTGGACATAAATAGTTATAAAGCTCTTTACAGACAAGGTTGCTTGTAAATGTTTTAATATGATGGACATGCCGTGTAATAAATTGAATTTAGAGGGAAAAATAAGGTTGTATGTGGTTTCTAAATGTATTTGGGTGCATAGTATGGCCTGGGTGACTGTGGGATGACACAACCTCATCTAATGTATAAACTTCAAATGACACTGAATATGTTCAAATATAATGATGATTCTGCCACGCAAACACATGAATGTATTTATGTTCAGAAACAAGAGGTTTTTAGATTGATACCGCTAACACCAATAATTCTACTGATGCTAAATAAAGCAGCTAAATCAGCTGTGTGCAACTTTAGAAACATTAATCTAAGTGATGTCACACAAGCAGAATTGATGGTGTTTGTGTTAAGCAGGCTGTTTGGTTTGACGGCGCTCATCCGGACCAACCTGTCAGATCCGCACGTTCTGCTCCTGCATGAAGACGGCAGCTGGCCTGCGATTGTCAATCCATTTCTGCTGCTCGTTCTCTATTTCTCACTCATTGCTTTACTACGCAAGTGGAGTCAATCCATCACACAGGTACTTCACATCACGTTATATAAAAGAGTTGAGTAAAGAAGTTCACTTTTACCAGAAAGGACAAGAGAAGATTTAAACAGAAAACAGATAATATGATGAAGGTTTTTGGCCCCATCCAGACTTCAAATCCAGAGGATTCCAGATTCTTGTTTGTATGGACAGAGCCTATTCTATAACTAATGGACAGGGGTGGAGCCTATCCTGTAACTAATGGACAGGGGCGGAGCCTATCCTATAACTACTGGACAGGGGCGGAGCCTATCCTGTAACTAATGGACAGGGGCGGAGCCTATCCTGTAACTAATGGACAGGGGCAGAGCCTATCCTGTAACTAATGGACAGGGGCGGAGCTGCTGCTTTCAGATCTTGTGCTGGAGCTTCAATATCAACTTTTAGATTATTCACCTTCTGTGCTCATTCACTTTAAACGCTTCTTTGCTTCTGTCTCGTCTCTCAGTGACATAAGCCAAACAATCTGTTGGAAAGTAAATATGAAACTGTAACATCAGAGATTTATGTAGTGATGTTCATGTGTTGTGTAGCCTGTGGTGATGATGTGGAGTGACACATGGGAAGATGAAGACAGATCTGAAGAAATCTCTCTGATGTCTTACGGTACACCTCACATAAAAATACATTATTGTGTTAATCTCATTGTTCCACAGACTCACGCACGCATGTGTTTCAGATGTAGAGAAGGAAAGCAGACGGGATGATGACGACTGCGAATCTTCTGATGTTGCTGATTCCAGCGCTATGATCCGGCTCGGACAGCTCGTCATGAAGCAGAGCTACATCATCGCTCTCATCATCATGATGGTGTGTGTGTGATGAACGCTGTGTTTGTGAGTCTGTATGTCCTGAGTCTGAACACAATCATGAACTGTGTTTGTGCAGGTGTGGAGCATCACCTATAACTCATGGCTTACATTAGATCTTACTGGTAAATTGGTTGTGTGATCTGGATGTTAAAGGATCGACGGCGATTCGCGATGCTCAAGCGCTCCGTTTCTGTCTGTGTGCATGCACGTTTCTGCTGGTTATTTCCTTCATCAGTGAACTTCATCTGAATCAGAGTCACGTCTTCCCGTCTTTACCAAAACTAGTCCTGATGGACTTTGATGTCTACGGTTATCCAGTGCCGTGTGTGCACCTCGCCGCAAAGGTACCGTGGACTCTCCTGACATGCTTGATTTCTTCTGAAGCCTATATATTACTTCCTGAATGAATAATAAAACATGATCAATGCTTTTCAGGCGTTTTATGCATTAAGTTTCTGGATATTATTTCATCAACGCTTGAAAGAAAAAAGTGAAGAACAGCATCAGCGCGAGAAGTGTTTAACAGAGGTCAAAGTTCAAGCATGTACGCATACATACATTCATCTTTACGTCACTTTGGATCAGAAACATAGAGAAAATGTTACAAAATTAAGAAAAAATCTTTTTTTTCATTCATTTTTTAAGACAAATTCAATAATTTTCACTTAATCATCACTAAGTGAAATGATGTCAACATACAAATATTAAAAGAGTTTCCTCAGGACTTGGAAACGTGTTTTTTGTGTCTCAATCAGCTGCTCTTGTTCAGGACATCCAGTGCACTGAAACCTTCGTTCCCCGAAGCAACGCAAAGCCCAGTGAACATTGACATCCCGCTCACTTTAAAAACAATAGCAGACGGGTTTTTGTCTGACATTTTCTATAGTTTTCAATGACAAATACGATTTGCTTGAGGTGATAAAATTAAAAAACTCATATACATGTACATCATATACTGATTACTGAAGAGCTGATTGAGACACACAGAATGGAGTAAAGCACCTGTTTGTTTTCCTTATAGTTCACAGAAGAACAGACCTGAGAAATCTATAGTGTATATGTGTTGTGTTCCAGGTAACAATAATGACTCATCAGATATCATGACTGTTGTGGGAGGAGTAATAAAGGACACGCTGGTGAAATACTGGATCTTCTGCTGTTGCTCCATGTTTTTTCTCGTCAGTTTCTCTGATAAAGTGGCTGTCTACAAAATCCTCTATATCTGCTTATTCCTCTTCTGTGTGGTTTTATATGAGGTAAACGCTCTTTTTTTACTGTATTATTATTATTAAATCACTCTCAGGATATACTCTGTTATTCAGGAGTTGTTCACAGTTGCATTAAAGGTTCTTTGTAGTGGAAGAAAGACAATAAAAAGTTGAGAAGAGACTTTTGACTGAAAGTTTTTATGGGGAACCAAAAGTGGTTCTTCTATAACATTATCGCAAAGCCCCTTGTTTTGAACCCCAGTCACGTCACGTGTTGAGCACATGATGTGTTTTAAAGATGCTCTCTCCCTGCGTCCAGTTCCACTCCTTTAGTTGCACTTTATCTTGATGTTTTAAACAAACGTGTCGTATTGTAATATCAATTAATCTAAGGCTGAAAACAAACATATGATTATAGAGCTGGAAAAGCATGATCATATGTGATGAACAGTATACAGCTGTGTATTATCTGTTCTGCTCCGTCAGACATCATCTGTACTCATGTGTAGCAAATAAAACACACATTTACATTGATTGATTGATTTAGCAGATTTTATCCAAAGCAACTTATACATGAGAAAGAGTAAAACATTTTCTCCAAATGAAAACCTACAATGATAGAAAGAGAAATGAATGTGCAGATGTGCAGATTTAGTTTGGTGGCCTACATGATGAATGTGGTTGTGTTTATGTGGTGATGGTGATGTTAGATGATTGTTTTGTGCAGGTACAGTATGATGTCTGGAGGAGGGTGTTGAAGCATTTCTGGGTGGTTGTGGTGGCGTACTCAATGATTGTGTTGATCCTGATCTACATCTATCAGTTTCAAAGCGTCTCTAGTCTTTTCCAGCAGATTTTAGGAGTAACAGAAGAAAGGTGAGTTCTGTCTTCATCTCATGTGATCTGCTCACATGAATACACTATCTACAGTGTGAGAAGTGTTGAATTGAATTTCTCTCTCTCTCTCTGTGTGTGTGCGACAGGTTAAGAGACTTTGGCCTTGAACAGTTTGATGTGGTTGAATTATTCGCACGTATCTTACTGCCGGCATCTTTTCTTCTGGCCTGCATCCTTCAACTGCATTACTTCAACGATGACTTTCTCTCTTTAACTGATCTGAAGTCAGTTTCCATCAACAGCGTGACGAGCAGGTAATGAGATCCGCAGACTCACCTGTGCTGAAGGTTACGTTACGGCTGTACGTTATTAATACATGTAGAGAAGTCATTCAAGCTCAGTTCAGATGGAAGTCGTGTTATTTTCATATGATAATATCAAATTATGTTCTGCAACAGATTAATCCATTTACACAGGAATTAAAACCATGCGAGACATAATTACAATTTATCATATTCAATTAAAATATCAAATTAATGTTTTAATAAAAATAATTAATTATATAAAACTTATTACAAATAATAAAAATATGAATTATAAATTAATGTTCTGCGTGTTTCTGCAGAATGACGATGTTTATCACAATGTTCCCTTCTGTGGTACTGATAGCGGTTTTTAAATCAAATTATTATTCCAGCCAGAACAAACATTTAGTAGAAATGTTGAGTTATTACATAATTACATTCCTTAAAAGAAGCCGATAGTGCTTTTAAAGAGACGTGAGACGTGTGAGACGTGTGAGACGTGAGACGTGTGAGACGTGAGACGTGTGAGACGCGAGACGCGTGAGACGTGTGAGACGTGTGAGACGTGTGAGACGTGTGAGACGTGTGAGACGTGTGAGACGTGAGACGTGTGAGACGTGTGAGACGTGTGAGACGTGTGAGACGTGTGAGACGTGTGAGACGCGAGACGTGTGAGACGTGAGACGTGTGAGACGTGAGATGTGTGAGACAATGTGAGACGCGTGAGGCGTGTGAGGCGTGAGGCGCGTGTGAGGCGGTGTGAGGCAGCGTGAGGCGTGTGAGGCGTGTGAGGCGTGTGAGACGTGAGAGACGTGTGAGACGGGTGAGACAATGTGAGACGCGTGAGACGTGTGAGACAATGTGAGACAATGTGAGACAATGTGAGATGTGTGAGACGTGTGAGACGTGTGAGACGTGTGAGACGTGTGAGACGTGTGAGACGTGAGACGTGTGAGACGTGTGAGACGTGTGAGACGTGTGTGAGGCGTGAGGCGGGTGAGAGTCGTGCCGGAGACAATGTGAGGCGTGTGAGGCGGTGGAGGCGAGGGCGTGAGAGACGTGTGAGACGTGTGAGACGTGTGAGACGTGTGAGATGTGTGAGACGTGTGAGACGTGTGAGACGCGTGAGACGTGTGAGACAATGTGAGACAATGTGAGACGTGTGAGATGCGAGACGTGTGAGACGTGAGACGTGTGAGACAATGTGAGGGCGTGTGGGGCGATGTGAGAGCGTGAGGCAGACGTGAGGATGCGTGAGATGTGTGAGGGCGATGAGAGCGATGTGAGACGCGAGAGACGCGTGAGACGTGTGAGACGTGTGATCACTTTTATGTGATCACACGTCATGAGTCTTTTATGTGTTCATCTGTCATGAGTCAAATTCAACTCCAGTCTTGTTCTGTGTTTTACCACAATGTGCTACACACATTTCACACAATTATAATAATAATGGAAAATAAAAACTGAGGATTTATCAAGTCAAACATCAGCTAGTAACTGATCACATGTGTCAGTCAAAACAATCATTTTTCTTTATTCAGTCATTATTTGATGTGTGTGTTTGTGATGATTTCAGAGAAGATGAGCTGAGAGAAAGTCTGAAAAGCATTTTTGATGTGTGAGTATTTTACCTCTTCTTGTGTCTTATGTTTTGTGTAGTTTTGTTACATATTTGTGTGTATTTGAACTTGAAGCGAATGGGCAGAAATCATCATTAAATGAAGAAACATCAGGCCTTTATTTATCCCATACATGACGTATGTGACTGCTCATATTATACGCGAGCCAACAGGCATTTCTGTCATTTCACAAACAAACTCCAGAAACTTCACTTTTGTCCAACATAAGCAATTACAGGTAAATACTTGACGGTTTTGTTAATATTTTTTTCAGTTTGGCCTGAATTTCTTTTTCTCTGTAATGAAATGAATTGTGAAATCTGTTCTTCTCATTGGCGTAACTTTGTTATGAAAAAAATAAGAATAATCAATAAGTCCATATACTGTTTACTGTCGCAGATTTGCAGTACTAGAAAGAATCTCTGGCGTCAGGTCACTAATGCACATTAATACTAATACAAAACCATGTGCCACAGCGAGAGAAACACACAGATTTCTCTGTTCTTGAGCTGCTGATGGAGAGATTCTCTCCCTGAACAATGAAAGTTTTATTTTAAAATAAAATTATAATATAAATATTAAATATAATAATATTTAATTATAAATGTGTATAGCAATAAAAGAAATCGAGAACACACAATAATAATAACGGTCTATAGAGGAATAAAGCATAAGGAGATCACACATAAAGAATGACGGTGTGTATTGAGCATAACGGGAACACGCAGCATTATGACTTACGTGAACTGCACGTGCTTGTGTCATGTTTTCTACAACAGTTCTGTATAGTTCTTGAATCTGATTGGCTGATAGACATGTGATATTCTATCAGTATCATCACAGGTACCGCTTTATCATTTGTATCATCCACCTTCGGCACCTCTCCCCACGCGAGGGCGGATGTGCTGAGCTCCGTCCGGATCTCCGGGGTATGTGGTGTAATATGAGGTGTAGCTATCACGCCGCCCGGAGCGAGAAAAGACACGCTTCAGAAGTCTGGACATACTGAGTTGAACATTCAGGAGGCGGCCGCAAAGTAGTTCCACACAAAAGAGGGTTTTAAAGACGTTCTGTTGTTATTTATGATTTGACTACACACTGCTGCCGTCCAACTGTTGTATAAACACAATATCACACTCGTAGATTATCTCCAACATCATCGTGCCTCTGACCTAATCACAGCCGTGATGATATAGAGCCTTCCTATTTTTTAAATACTTTCAAGAAGTGGTGGGGACATGTCTCACCCGTAAATGACACCTAGGGTTCTTCTAGATCATGTGTTAATGTTATTCATAGAACCTTGAGTACCTGCAACATCTCACATCCACAGAACTTTCTGTTTGTCAAAAAGGTCTTGAGAAGGTCCTGTAGTGGAAAAACATTCTGAAAACTATAAAAGAAAGAAAGAAATTATGCTTTTAGGAACCTTTGACAGAACGGTTCTTTGGGAACCAAAAATGGTTCTTCTTTGACGTTGTGAAGAACCTTTTGTAGTACCTTTACATTTAAGACTGTTCAAAACTTTTAAGAGCTATAAAACTGAAAATAAAAAAGGAAATATTTCATAGAAAAACCCAGTTGACTATTAATTTTTGTTTTTAGAATATGTGTATGTATTGTAAGTAGAGTATATAAAGCACAGAGATAACAGGTGAAAGTAACATGAACAATAAAGGATTATGGGAAATAAAATCTGTATTACTCTGACTGCATTATAGTCACAGCTTTACCAAAGTTTCTTTTTTGTCTGCAGAATAAACAAAAACATTGAGCAGTTGAAACAACGGTAAGTGAGGTTTTTATCAGTCTGTACATTTTTCATTTCTTCTAAACTTCAGATTGTTGTGTGTGTTTCTAGTGAAGTAATAATTTACTCATTGTAGAGTTTTTTTCTGTAAGTTTCATCTCATCTGTTGAAACAGCTGCCTTTAGTTCGTTTTATAAACACACAGGTTGATTTATATTTGGGATTATTTGGGAAACATATTTTATTAGCACTGTTTGTGTGTTTTTCATTTAGTCAGATCAGTTTGATTCACTAGATGATTCTGTCTTGCTGTATCTGTTATAGACTGATGCAGGAGAAGATGACCGGTGAATGCAGTGACCACACAAAGAGTTTGTCTTCATGTTTGGACAGAAGTCATTCAGTGGAATTAGATGATGATGATGATGATGATGATGATGGTAAGTTTAAAGGTATACAGTGAATGTGTGATGATGATGATGATGATGATGATGATGATGATGGTAAGTTTAAAGGACAGTCAGTCAGTCAGTATACAGTGAATGTGTGATGATGATGATGATGATGTGTATTACAGCATCAGTAAAGCAGTGGTCGGTGGCGGTGGAGCGCGTTCATGAGTTTGTTTTGCGAGCCGTTCTGTTGTTGTGGAGAGTCCAGGAGCTCTGCTGGAGAATACTGGAGATTCACAGCTTTAAACTGGTCTCTGCTGGTGTCATGTGGGTCTGTGTGCAGGAGGTGAGACAGAACTCAGCACCACACGGCATCACTCGTCTAACACACAGAAAGCGTTACAGCTACACACTCTTTACTCTGTGTGCAGGTGTGTCTGATGAACTTCTTGTTCTTGCTGTTGTGGGCGGTTGCTCTGCCGTTTCCGAGGTTACGACCCGTGACCTGTAGCGTGTCTTCTGTTTGGGCGTGTGTGATGGTGGTGTGTAAAATGATGTACCAGCTGAAATTCATCAAACCGTCAGAATTTTCCTCAAACTGCACCGCTGTAAGTCTTGGGCTTTTATATTTGCTCAGTGTGAATTAGTCTTATATTACACACAAAATCCCTGTTTCATACTTATGAAATGCAGATATGTCATCATATGTGATGTTCATGGAGCAACTACACAATGCTTTTATTTTATTGATTGAGTCCAAACAGGTCCCAGCTGACATGTCCAGTTTCAGATGTACTGTGCAGTCTTTAATGGATTTGTGTGATTTGTGTGTTTGTGTAGGGTGTGTCGTTGTCTAATGTGACTTGGGCTGCTGAGCTCCTCACACATTCACTTCTCTATGTAGCACCTGTAGATCCAGGACTGTGGATCGGTGGATTGAGAAAGTGTGAGGATCGAGTCCTGCCGTGTCTCTGGGTATCAGCTCTTCATAAACACACACACACACACACACAACATTGGCTCGTGTTATACAAATCTGATCAGAATGCATTTAAGAACATCTAATGGAATCACATGTTCTGTTGTATGATCCAGTTCATTTGTTTCTTGTTCGCACTTTTTTATATTAAAACTATTATTTAACCGATTCAATATCCTGTTTCAAGTCACATTATGAAATGAAAACAGGTTATTCATGTTGTTTCATGTGGACTATGTGGAATAATCTTACTGTTTTGTTTCTCTGTGATTAGAATCACCTGTTCATTTTAGGTCTCCTCGTGTTTGAGGTTACGGTCCATCGTCACCAGTTACATCATCATCTTCAGAATGGCTTTAAAGCGTCTTACAGTGGCATTATATTTCACGGTGTGACACGTCAACATCTGGATCACAGCATCTGCTCCTGTCTCAAATACTTCACTAACTATTTCTTCTATAAGTTTGGTCTGGAGGTATGTTCACAGGATAGAAACCTGATGTGGTCAAAGACAGATGAATGAAATGAGTGTACCGGTGTGTGTCTCAGGTATGTTTCGTGGTGGCGGTGTTTGTCATCGGTCAGCGGATGGACGCGTGTGCTCTTCTGCATTCATTTGCTCTGATGGCTGTTTTAGCACGTCGTCGCAGGAAGGCAATAGGAGAAGTGTGGAGAAAATACTGCTGCTTTATTGCTGGATTTATAGTTCTGCAGTATCTGCTGTGCATTGGCCTGCCACCAGCGCTCTGTGTCGGTCAGTTCATCTGTCCTACAACACAAACAATCTAGATATTAACAAGACAATATATACACACATATATATATATATATATCCGCTTTAGTGAGCAATAAAAAGAGCCAAACATCATGACTGATGATGGAAAAAATATTATGATCTTAGAAAGTGGTTATAAAGGTCTTTACACTTTATAATATGTGACCCTGTCTGTGAAAACCAGGCTAAAGTCTAAAAATCTAATTCTCAGATAACGAGAATCAAAGTTTGATTTCACCTTTTAATTTCACTATGATTTCAATCTTTGACACAATCTTACTCAATAGTAAAGATATCGATGTTACATTTATACAGAATATTCTTTTCATTATGTAGGATGAGTTCATGTAGAAAACAGAAAAATCACAAAAACGACTGGGTCACATATTTACTAGTTACACAGTCTAGTAGTTTCAATATACTGTTCATATATGAATGGTTTTATATGTTAAAAACTGAGCACATAACAAGCACTCGCGTGCACATAACTACAGGATGTCGTGCAGTCTCGCTAACAGTTTGCTGGGGTGATGTTTTATCTGTAAACTCCTTTTTCCAGAAGTCAGATAAAGGATATATGCACTACATTTGCAAATGTTTCAGGTTTATTTATTATAAATGTATATTTTCACGACTACATACAAACCATCAGTTTTGGGCTCAGTTCTTTTTGACATTGATTTGCCGCCATAGTCAGCCCATGTTTTTATTTTACTTTGTTATATTTATACTTTGTTACACTAAAACACAAATCTTTTTTTTTCTTCAAATAATACTAAACACATTATTGTACATGTTGAAGTGCTTTTAAACCCTGTTGCTGTGTGTTAGATTATCCCTGGAGAAGATCATCACCAGCTCTCACTTCAAATCTCATAAAGTGGCTGTACCTGCCAGACTATGCCATGAGTCCAGACGCCACCTTCATCTTCTGTGAGTACCAACATCACATCCATCTGTCCATCCATCTGTCCATCCATCAGTCCATCCATCAGTCCATCCATCAGTCCATCCATCCATCAGTCCATCCATCAGTCCATCCATCAGTCCATCCATCCATCAGTCCATCCATCCGTCCATCCATCTGTCCATCCATCAGTCCATCCATCAGTC
>CM032799.1:18454728-18524728 GCA_019155185.1 Beaufortia kweichowensis
AGCTGTTTTTCATCTGCCGTTTATGATGTTAAACTTCACAATTAATGGAAACGTGCGGTTTAATTTCAATAAATAAATCATTATCAAAATGAATAGACAAATACATGAATAGAATAAGAAATAAAAACAGAAGGAATCAATAGATTCATTGTTCAGTGATTTTCACATCATGCTCATGAAAAATAAAAGAAAGAAATACATAAATGTTGATAAGCCTGTTTGTTCACAGGGTTTTTGATTTATTACTGCAGATAATATGAGGAATAAATCAATATGAATAGTTGTTTACAGGCCGTCTGACTGTGCATGAGATATGAGATGTGTAAGAAATGAGTTCTATCCACAAGAGCATTTAATGTCATGAACAATGTCTAACCGTATAGTACAAAAACACGATTTATGATTTTCAAAGACTCAATGATGGTGAGTTACATCCAGTATGGATGGAAGAGTCATCTGGCATTATAACGCGTGTGTGCTGTATTGTGGATCAGTACTGTATCTTCTGTACATGTGTTTCACAGTTGGCATATGAAGCTTGGGTGGCCGGATCTAAAGCGGCTCTTAGAGATCATCAGCGTCAAGAACAAAACCAAGAGAAACAACTGAATGTCAAAAGACAGTTACACAGACAGAAGGGTGACGTATATCTGATCAACAAAACTGTAAAAGAGTGAATGAATCAGGAGGATAAATGTGTTTATTTTCATTCTGTAGGATGTGAGAAAGAGGATTCTGATGATGAAGAGCGGCAGGAGGAAGAAGAAGAAAGAGGTACAGCCCTTGTGTTATATTTATTGTTTCAGTGTGATCAATCAGAGTTTCAGTTCAGTGGTAGAAATATCATTCACTGATGTTTAACCACTTCTTCTAAATGTAAATGTTGCATTAAAATAGTTTCTGTGCAGTATAAAATATTTAAAAAACTATTCAAACACCTTATTAATATTGATTTGATTTATTTGGTAGACACTTTTAAATGAGACCTTTTAACATTTCACAATAAACTGTTTTGTAAATGTTTTGTATATCTGTTAATATTCTCAGTTTATGTTAAAAATGATTTGAAATAATAAAACCAAATTGTCTGTAGAGCGCATACGATTCTGGCTAAATTAACAATCCACGATTGTTTTTGTTTTAAATAGAGATCATGATTCTTAAACGATTCTGAACAGCAACTATAAGTAAATTTACTAAATATCAATTGTTGCAGTAGATTTAAAATGTTTCATTTCATGACTGGATGAATCAGCATTGAATGATTGATTCATGAAAAATAAATGTTTAGAGTTGTTGTTCACACCTAGTGGCGAAATAATGTAATCGATAAATGTGTTATTTGAAGCGCCAAATTACATTTTACATTGTTTTGATCATGTAGACGTGGTGTTTATATGTGAACTTTTATCCTGTACTTCTGATCATTTGAATATTTCTAACTAAGATATTATAATAAGACCTCAATTGGGACTGTTCACACAGAATGTGTTTTCAAAGGCACTGCATTATTTATCACAGGTTTTGTAAACACATACATACAATACACATACAGTAAACATACAGTAAACAGCATACAGTAAACGCATACAGTACACACACATACAATTACCACACATACAGTAAACACACATACAGTAAACACACATACAGTAAACACGCAGCATACAATTTTACGCGCATACAGTACAATGCCATACAGTACACACACATACAGTACACATACAAGTACACGCATACAATTACCACGCATACAATACCTGCGCATACAGTACCTGCATACAGTAAACACACATACAGTAAACATACAGTACAATTACCTACGCATACAGTAAACCTGCGCATACGGTAAACACGCATACAGTAAACACACGCATACAGTAAACACACATACAGTAAACACACATACAGTAAACACACATACAGTGAAACCACGCATACAGTAAACGCGCACATACAAGTACACACGCATACAAGTACACACGCATACAGTAATTACGCGCATACGAATTAAACCGCCGCATACATACAGGTACACGCATACAATGCAGCCTGCAGCACACAATGGTTACGCGCGCATACAGTAAACGATACAGTACACACACATACAGGTACACACATACAGTAAACACACATACAGTAAATGCATACAGTAAACAGCATACAGTAAACAGCATACAGTAAACCGCATACAGTACACACATACAGTACGCACACATACAGTAAACAGCATACAGGTACACGCATACAGTAAACACACATACGGTAAACAAGCATACAGTAAACCACGCATACAATTACCGCATACAACACGCACACATACAGTAAACACACACATACAGTACCTGCGCTGCCAATTATGCATACATACAATTACCTGCGCGCATACAGTAAACAGCATACAGTAAAACCATACAGTAAACAACGCGCATACAGTACCTACAGCGCATACAGTACACACATACGAGTAACCTGCATACAGTAAACCGCGCATACAGTAAACAGCATACAATTACGCATACCAGTACAATTGCACGCATACAGTAAACACAGCATGCAATTACACGCATACAGTACCTGCGCATACAGTAAACACGCATACACGCCAATAAACACGCATACACAGTAAAACACATACAGTAAACGCGCATACAGTAAACCCGCATGCAGTACACCGCATACTGGCAGTGAACACGCGTACAGTAAACCTGAACAGCATACAGTGAACCGCGCGCCAGTACACCACGCATACAAAACGCATACAGTAAACACATACAATTTACACACAGTACAGTAAACACACATACAGTAAAACACATACAGTAAACCACCGCATACGCGTATACACACGCATACAGTGCAGCATACAGTAAACAGCATACAGTAAACTGCGCGATACAGTTACACGCATTACAGTACATACCGCATACAGTTACCACGCATATACAGTAAACACGCATACAGTACCTGCATACAGTACACGATACAGTAAACACGCATACAATTACCTGCAGCATACAAGTACCTACGCGCAGCATACAATTACCACACGCAGCACCGCAATACCGCGATAAACCACGCATACCAGGTACGCATACCATACAGTACCTGCAGCATTACAGTAAAACACACATACAGTATTACGCATATTACAGTAGCACGCATACAGTAAACACGCATGCACAGTTACCACGCATACCGGCAATTACCACGCACGATACAGTAAAACACGCATACAGTACCACACGCATACAGTACCTGAATACGCATATTGTATACGCATACAGTAAACGCGCAATACGGTATACCGCGTATACAGTAAACGCATACCAGTGGCATACAGTAAATAACATACAGTAAACACGCGCATACAATTATACGCGCATACGATACGAATTAATATACAACAAACACGCATACAGTAAAACACAGCATACAATTTTACGCATACAGTATTACCGCATTACAGTAAACACGCATACAGTAAACACGCATACAGTAAGTACACATACAGCAATACCACATTACAGTAAACCATACAGTAAACGCATACAGGTACACACGACATACAATTACTGCAGCAATGAGTAAACACGATACAGTAAACACGCGATACAATTGCCTGCCACCCATACCGCAGCACGCCTACAGTAAACCGCATACAATTAAACCGCGCATGATTACCTGCGCGCATACCAGTAAACACGCATGCAGTAAAACCGCGTACAGTGAAATTACGCATACAGTAAACACATACAGTAAAATCGACGCATACAGTAATGCCGTGCAATACACAGTACGCCACATACACACACGATACAGTAAACCGCGCGCCAAGTACTGCGCATACATTTACACACACATACGACGGTAAACACGCATACAGTAAACCGCATACATGAATTACACGCATACAGTGAACACACATACGAATTTTACGACGCGTACGGTAAACATACATACATTACCTGCGCGCCACGATTGCGCATTATGCAACACGATAAACCGCAATATTGTGCAATACAGCCATACCGCATACAGTACATACGCATACGGTAAACAATTGGCGCATACAATTAAACACATGCATACAATTGTACCACATTACGAAGTAAACGCACATACAATAAACACGCATACGAATAATACACATGCACAGCAAAACCGCATACAGTAAACCACCGCATACAGTGCCTGCAGCATTACAGTAAACACGCATACAGTAAACACGCATACAGTAAACCGCATACAGTAAACGCAGCAAACGAATTTTACGCATACCAGTAAAACACGCATGCGGTACACGCATACACAGTAAAACACACATACGAGGTACATGCGCGCTACAGTAAAACGCGTACGGTAAAACGCGTACGAGTGAAACGCATACCGGTAAACAGCATGCAGGTACGCACACATACAATTACACAAGCATTACAGTAAACCAGCATACAATTACCGCGCTGATAAACACATAACAGTAAACCGCATCAATACATTGTAAACCGCGCGTACAGTAAAACGATACATGCAGGTACACATCAATTTACATTACATTAATATTACCAGTAAACACGCGCATGCAACGCACGCATACAGCAATAACGCCTGGTGCACTGCGTACGAAGTAAAACAGCGTACGACGAGTAAACAGTATTGAAAACACACACCGTACAATGTACGCACGGTTACCAGCACATGCACACGCTTGCATACGGTGAAACCGCATGAGTAAACGACGCATACGAGTAAACGCACGCAATTACGCAATACAATTAGCCGCGTATACAAGTAAAACGCGCCACGGTACGCACGCATACAGTACGCACACATACAGTAAACCGCACATACAGATAAAACATGGTGCGCTACAGTAAAACCGCTATGCAGTTGCGCGCATACAGTGAACACACATACAGTAAAACAGCATACAGTAAAACCGCATACGGTTACACGCATACGACACCACACATACGGTACGCACATACCGATGAAACAGCACATACAATTAAAAACCGCATACGGTGCAATTGCACATACGATAAACAACGCATACGGTGCAAACACCATACAGTTAAAACACATACGATGAAAAACACATACAATTACGCACACATACGGTAAACACACATACCAGTCAAAACGCACGTACACGGTAAAACCGCATTACAGCCGGGTACACGCATACAGTAAACACGCATACGAGTAAACGCACATACAGTACACACACATACAGTAAAACACACATACGAGTAAACACGCATACGGTAAAACGCATACAGTAAACACACATACAGTACACACACAATACAGTAAACACACATACAGTGCACACGCATACAGTACACACACATACAGTACACACGCGCATACAGTGCACACACATACAGTGCAAATACACACATACAATTACACATACATACAGTAAACACACATACAGTACCTGCATACGGGTACACGCACATACATTGGTGCTACGCATACAGTTGCACGCACATACCAGTAAACACCGTGTTTTGGCTGCTAGCCTATAAAACAAGTTTTAAAACATGTGTTTTATGGGCTCTGCTTTCTCTGCTTCGGCAGGAATCACCAACACCAACGAAACATCATTGACATTTATGAATGAGATCGTATGAGTGTTTGAATCGAGATCGCGATCCTTTAACGATTAAACGTGCAGCTCTATATGTCTGTGTAAGGTTAGGCATTACATTAAACCAAAATGATGAACAATCAATCCATAACGTTTATAAGGACAAGATCTGCTCACAGATATGAGATGAAAGATTTCTCATACATGCTTTATATTTGATCATTTCATTCTTTCTGTAGATCCCTTATTGAAGCGGATGGTTGATGGTATGAAGTTTCTGTGGGTTTTTCTTCTTTCTCTCACTGAGGATATAATATCAGGCCTGAAGTCTGTGTGTAAAGACAGTCTGGACATCTCTAAGGTGCTTCGCTTTGAGAGAGCTCTACTGAACAATCAACAGAAGAAGGTAACGCTCGTGTCCCGCTCGTCATACAGTCAGGTGTGGTTTGAGCTTCTCTTCATCTGGTATGGTGTGTGTTTGTTTAGGGTAAAGATGTGACTCATGACAGTATTCATCAGTTCTATAAAAACTGGCTGTGCAGACAGAACACAGAGGACAGAGAGAAAGAGTCGTCGTCTGTGAGCCGTTACACTAAACTCAACAGCATCTATTCACTGGACAGCAGCGTCTCCAGGTATATCACACACACACACACACAGAGACAGAGACACACACACACACAGAGACACACACACATACACACAGTGTGTATTGTTGTCTTATAGAGGATACAAAGATTCAGTCAGTTGTGTTAATCAGATGAATGGCATATAGTGAATGATTGTAAATGTGAAGAATGATTTGTTGTGTTGTTGAATATTACGTGTTTTTCAGCTGTCAGACAGATGAAACTCCTCTAATAACTCGTGAACCCACTCTGGATGATACAGATTCATCTATTCTCCGTCAAAATGATGTGACAAACACACATGAGACGCTTGAGGATGGAGACGTCATGTCAGAGTAAAGCTTTCTCTTTCTCTTTCTGTTTCATCTGTTGTAATTGTATAATGACATTCCTGTGATTTGACACAGAGGAATCACAGACACTACAGAAGAACAGATGGATGATGATCGAGACGGTCGGTCGAGACAGGAACTGAAGAAGGAAGATGATGATGAGGAGATGAAGATGCTCAGTCAGGAGAGCAGAGAGCTCACCGCCAGTGAACTGCTGCTTAACAAGTGAACACACACACACACACACACGCGCACACACACACACACACACACACATATACTTATACATATATTATTATTGTTCAAGTGTAGATGCAGATTGTTTTATTATGAAGATCATGATTAATCTGTGATTCCTGTGATAAAAACATGTTTTGCTGTATGTAAAGCTGAAAGAGTCTGTCAGGGCAGCTGTATCTTAAACACGTTTCATTTCTTCCTTCATTCAGGATCTTTGATATTCCAGAGATCGAGGCGTCGGAGAGTTTCTTCTCTCTTCTGCCGTGCGGTGTGCGTCTGATCTTTGCTCTTTATAACACGATGGAGTCTCAGTCAGAGATGTTTTGTTATTTTGTCATCATTATAAATCACATGATATCTGCGTCTCTGCTGTCTCTCTTTCTGCCCGTTCTCATCTTTCTGTGGGCCATGCTGTCAGTCCCACGACCCACCAAACGCTTCTGGATGACCGCTATCATCTACACACAGGTGACATCACGCACATCAGTCCAGATCACATACAGTAAATCTCAGTCGGGATCATTTAGGATGTATTGTGAATCATTTCTTAAACACCATTTGAATGTTTAGTGTATTTTGTAATATTGTGGAGAAGTTGGTTCAGCAGCTGAATGATCTCTGCACACAGATTAAATCCAATTATTCTGATTCTCATTTTAAATCTCATTTAATCTAGTTTATTTCATTTAAATAATTCTTTTTAATTTGCATAAACGTCAATGAAGTTAAAGGGTTCATTTCTGCAAGTTAGTTTCTTTTTGCTCTTCAAACCCTTTAAAGTCATCTCAGAATATTGCATATGATAAGTTAAAAGTTGAATGTTCTGACTGCTGAAGTGATATTTTTAAATGTGATATCTTTATAGTTAAACTATGAGTTAAACAAAAAGTGATTTAAAATGAATTCGTTGAATATTAGTTTTAACCATCTGTTTTCTGTTATCATTCAGCTCACGGTCGTGGTGAAGTATTTCTTTCAGTTTGGCTTTTTTCCGTGGACTACATCAGCGTATCGTGGGATAAATGTGGAGCGAGCGTTTGCATTGCCCAACATTATTGGCATCGAGAAGAAAGATGGTTATGTGCTACTGGATCTCATTCAGCTCATCGCTCTTTTCTTCCATCGCTCAATCCTGAAGGTCCTGAAGATTACACACAAACATCATTGATTCACATTTATCAGTGTTTCAAACCCTAATGCTTCACATGTCCTTCAGACTCATAGAAGATGCATTTTGTTATCTATGTCCTTAATGTTTTGTCAAGTTTTTCAGCACGTGTAAAGTCTTTCATTTGTACATATATTTGATTTAGAGTAACAATCATTCTTCACTATGCAGATGACAAAAAGCGTTTTGTCTTCTCATTCATTTCAATGAAAACGTTCATACGTTTTGTAGTGTCACGGTTTGTGGGACAACAAAGAGGTGGAGATGCCGGACTTCTTTAAGAAACTGAAGAAGAAAACAGAAAAGAACAAGATGAGCGGAGGATCAAGACGACGAGAAGAAGACCCGAGCGGAGAGAGCAGACGGAGACGACTGCCGTTCCTTCCTCTGCAGACGTCGTTCTTTAAGAAGCAGAGAGGAGAGAGCGTCGACAGACACGGTTAGATTTCCATCAAACTCCATCAAAACAATGCCGGTCACGTCATCTGCTCACACTCCTGTAAACATGTTTCATCAGATGGGAAACGACACAAGAAATCAAGTTCAAAGAGGAAGCAACCGGTGAAACCGCCGCTAAGCAGAAAAGATCGACTAAAACAACATGTCAACAACCGAATGCTGGAGGCCAAAGCTAAAGTCATAGAGCTGTGAGAGATCTTCATTGTTCATGACATATTCAAATAATACAGTAAGAGTCTCAGTAGTTCATGTCTCTTCGTTTCAGTGCCCTTCACATCTATTTACCCATAAGGCAGTTCTTCTATGACATCATTCACCCTGAGTACAGTCCTGTGTGTGACGTGTATGCGCTGATGTTTCTGGTGGACGTGGTGAACTTCATCGTCATTATATTTGGATACTGGGCTTTTGGAGTAAGTGTCTCCATCCCTTCGAAAATGAGACTTCTGTCAGAAATAATAAATAATCTGTCAATCATCCAAACCTGTATAAGAATATCTACAGTTACATCATACGGCACTAATTCCTTTCTATATTTACACTACACAAACAAGCTTTAAGAGCAGATAACGTGGTGTCCCAATAAAAAACTTTACAGACCGTTACAATCTGAAATAAAGATCATTTTGTCATGTCACCTGCTCTTTCACCTGTTAGCTGTCACCGTTCCTCAGGAGGAACACCCATGGTGTTTGAATCTAATCATGATCAACTATACATTAATGGACAGGTATAAGAGTCAAGATGAAATATTTGACACATTTCATAACAATAAATCCTGTTAATGTTACTGTAATTTTATAAAAATACTGTTACTGGTGTTTTTCCCTCGATTTCTGCGGTGACGGTCATCAGGTTAAGAAATAAGTCTATTTATTGTGTTTCTATATTTTCAGAAGCACAGTGCAGCAGCTGATATAACCGAGTCATTATCTGAAGATCAGGTTCCTGAAGCGTTTCTCGTCATGTTACTCATTCAGTTCAGCACAATGATCGTGGATCGGGCTCTTTATCTGCGCAAAACTCTGCTGGGAAAGTGTGTTTTTCAGGTGGTGCTGGTGTTTGGCATTCACTTCTGGATGTTCTTTATTCTGCCCGGCGTCACGGAACGGTGAGAAGCGTCGCTCGTGTCACACAGATGTGCTGACCTTCATCTGAGACTGAACTAGTAACACATTTACAGTCCAGACTGAAGCATTGAAGCATTTGTTTCTAATGCTTGTGTGATGTTGTGTTTGTGTTGTTTCTCTCACAGGAGGTTTAACAGGAATCGAGTGGCTCAGTTGTGGTATTTTGTGAAGTGCATTTATTTCGGTCTGTCAGCCTATCAGATCAAGTGTGGCTATCCAAACCGCGTCCTTGGAAATTTCCTTACTAAGAATTACAATTACTTCAATCTCTTTCTGTTTCAGGGGTACGTCCATCACTCGTTTATCATGTTTATTATCAATGAAGGTGATGCTTTTCTAAGCAGAACGCTCAAGCTGATGTGATGAACACAAGAATGAAATGATAATCAGTAACCATTCATTAAAATCATCAATAATTAAAACTTTCTTTATTTTAGCAAAAGTTGGAGTTTTCTGCTCTACATTTCACTTCATTATTTCCATCCATCATCTATTGGATATTTCGAGTGTTAGAATGTGTTAGACATTAAAGACTGATCCATGATGATGATGATGATGATGATGATGATGATGATGATGACGATGACGACGACGATGATGATGACGATGACGTTTTTTTGCTGTAGTTTCCGGATTGTTCCGTTCCTGACAGAGTTACGAGCTGTGATGGACTGGGTTTGGACAGACACGACTCTCAGTTTGTCTAACTGGATCTGTGTTGAGGACATCTATGCTAACATCTTCATCCTGAAGTGCTGGAGAGAAGCAGAAAAGGTAATGACACAACACAACAATTTGATTTTGTTACCATCAACATTCATTTCCTATAACTGTAGAACCTTTATACAACACAAACTACACACATTTCTACATTCATTTTATTTATACAATTATTTGCCAAAAAACGACACACAACAAAAAATGCCCTTTTTAAAACAAGGGAGAGAAATAGCCTCATTTATCCTCCTGTTTAGGGTGTGTTTGGTCACCAGCAGTCTATCACTTGTTTTTAGTTCAATCTTATTTACTTGACAAGGCCAAAAAAGATTTATAGTTTAGTGTGCATTTTATAAAACTTTTTTAATCTATCATGACAAAAAAACAAGACATATTTTTCTAAACTTTTTCTACATTCATAGATTTCAGTTTTTACAGTGCAATAATTGACCTAAACTGTAAAATGATGACTAAAATCAGACGTGATCTGTATGATAAACTGTTTTCTGTGTGCAGAAATATCCACACAGACCCGGACAGAAGAAGAAGAAGATGGTGAAGTACACGATGGGCGGTTTCATTATTTTTGCTCTCATCTGTATCGTCTGGTTTCCTCTTCTCTTCATGTCATTGGTCAAATCTGTTGCTGGAGTAACCAATCAACCGTTAGACGTGTCTATCCAGCTGAGCATAATGGGATATGAGGTGTGTAACTCAACACATGCTGATAAATGTCAGATCTGATCTCTTCACACAATGATTGTGTGCATCACTGCACATCAGTATATATCTCACAGTCACTCACAGAGAGGAAGAGAAACTTTTACATGAAAGTTGCATTGATTCATAGTTTTAGGTTTTAATCTTTGTATTGTGTGTGAAGTGTTTTCAGCTGAAGGGCTTACAGGAGTCATAACCTTCAGACACAAGTACATTATTAATGACTTCTGTCATTTGAAATGAATCCTGAAATGAGTTTGTGTGTTTCTACAGCCGTTATTCACCATGAGCGCACAAGAGCAGAATTTGATCCCGTACTCCCAATCATCGTTCCAGAAGATGACCAATCGTTTCGCAACACATCCGGTAGCTCACATTAAACTGTGACATCTTTTTCTGTTTAATAGAGAAACATATTGTGTTTTAGTGTGTAGATGAGGCTTTTCTCTTTGTTTAACACTGAATGTTTCTCGTCAGAAACCTTTGATTTATACAGTCATTGGTGTGTGTTTGTGAATCAGTCGGTGATGCAGTTCATTGTGAATTATATGCCAGAGGACATTATGACGGCAAAGATTAAATCTGATGCCAGTTTGTTGTGGAGCATCAGTCCGGCCAGCAGACGAGCTATGATCCACGAGCTCAACACATCAACACACTTCTACATCACACTGCGCTGGACTTTACTGCGGTACACACACACACACACCTGATGATGATCACATGACATCAATGTCATGGTTTTATCAACACACTGTTTTTCTCACATTGGAGCAGAAATGCGTCTCTGGTGCTGAACGTAGAGGCGTCTGGTGAACGAACAGTAAAATATGAAGACGTCACGCTGAAAAGCCAGCTGGTGTCCATGCTGAGAGGAACACAGAGCCGTCCCGTGTGAGTCTCCATGTCTTAAACGCACACATTTCAATATGAACTCTCATCCTCTACTCATCATGTTCTGCTTTCTGTCAGGATGCTGGAAGATCTGCTGCCGAAATACATCAGAGGATCATCCGGACCGAACGCTAAACTGGCACGTCGACTTCAAGTGGGTGAGTGAAGAGCCGAGCGGCACCGCATGAACGTTCGGACGTTTCGCTTAAACTGAATGTTTTTACAGAACAATCCAGACGCCCCCCCGATGACCTCCATCTGCAGTTCTTTCGTCCTCTGTCCATCAAACTGCAGCGAGCCAATGGCAGCTCGTCGGAGGCGGGGCCACAGTGGTGGGTGGTGGAGGAGTGTTCTCCCGTCCCGTCACACAGCAGGTGCCAAAGTATTGAGATGGTGTTATTCAATGATAAAGTCAGTCCGTCCAGTGTGGGATTCCTGGCCGGATACGGGTGAGTTACACTAAAGATGTCTCAGGGGTTGTTGTTTGATTACCAACATTATCTTCTTTTGTGTTCTGAGGAAGAAAGAAAGTCACGCGAAACACAGTTCAAGTTCAAGTTCAAGTTTATTTGTATAGCGCTTTAACAATATAACACTGTTTCAAAGCAGCTTTACAGCAGAATAAACAGAATGACAAGCATCCATCCATCCATCCATCCATTATCCTCCGCTTATCCGGGACCGGGTCGCGGGGGCAGCAGTCTAAGCAGGGACGCCCAGACTTCCCTCTCCCCAGACACTTCCTCCAACTCCTCCGGGGGAACCCCGAGGCGTTCCCAGGCCAGCCGAGAGACATAGTCCCTCCAGCGTGTTCTGGGTCTTCCCCGGGGCCTCCTCCCGGTGGGACATGCCCGGAACACCTCCCTTGGGAGGCGTCCAGGAGGCATCCGAAACAGATGCCCAAGCCACCTCAGCTGGCCTCTCTCGATGTGGAGGAGCAGCGGATCTACTCCGAGCTCCCCGAGTGACCGAGCTCCTCACCCTATCTCTAAGGGAGCCCAACCACCCGGCGGAGGAAACTCATTTCGCCGCTTGTATCCTGGATCTCACCCTTCGGTCATGACCCAAAGCTCATGACCATAGGTGAGAGTAGGAACGAGATCGACCGGTAAATCGAGAGCTTCAGCCTTGTGGCTCAGCTCCTTCTTCACACGACAGACCCGGTACATCGACCGCATTACTGCAGAAGCTGCACCGATCCGCCTGTCGATCTCTCTCGCTCCATCCTTCCCTCACTCGTGAACAAGACCCCAAGATACTTAAACTCCTCCACCTGTGGCAGGAGCTCCCCACCGACCTGGAGGGACAAGCCACCCTTTTCCGGCTGAGGACCATGGCCTCAGATTTGGAGGTGCTGATTCTCATCCCAGCCGCTTCACACTCAGCTGCAAACCGCCCCAGTGCCCGCTGTAGGTCATGGCCTGATGAAGCCAACAGGACAACATCATCCGCAAAAAGCAGAGATGAGATCCTGTGGTCACCAAACCGGACCCCCTCCGGTCCCTGGCTGCGCCTAGAAATCCTGTCCATGAAGATAGTGAACAGGACCGGTGACAAAGGGCAGCCCTGCCGGAGTCCAACACGCACTGGGAACGAGTCTGACTTACTGCTGGCAATGCGAACCATGCTCCTGCTCCGGTCATACAGGGACCGGACAGCCCCTAGCAAAGGGCCTCGGACCCCATATTCCCAGAGCACCCCCACAGAACACCGCTTGAGGGACACGGTCGAATGCCTTCTCCAGATCCACAAAACACATGTGGACTGGTTGAGCAAACTCCCATGAACCCTCCAGTATCCTAAAGAGGGTATAGAGCTGATCCAGTGTTCCACGACCAGGACGGAAGCCGCATTGTTCCTCCTGTATCCGAGGTTCAACTATCGGACGAATTCTCCTCTCCAGTACCCTGGCATAGACTTTCCCGGGGAGACTGAGGAGTGTGATCCCCCTATAGTTGGAACACACCCTCCGGTCCCCCTTCTTATAGAGGGGGACCACCACCCCGGTCTGCCAGTCCAGAGGCACTGTCCCCGACCTCCACGCGATGTTGCAGAGACGTGTCAGCCAAGACAGCCCCACTTCATCCAGAGACTTGAGGTACTCAGGGCGGATCGTCCACCCCGAGCCTTGCCACCAGGGAGCTTCTCAACTACCTCGGCGACTTCAGCCCGGGTGATGTCCGAGCCCATCCCTTCGTCCCCAGCCTCTGCCTCCTCAGTGGAGGGCGTGTTGGCAGGGTTGAGGAGATCCTCGAAGTATTCCTTCCACCGCCCGACAATATCCCCAGTTGAGGTCAGCAGAGCCCCACCTCCACTATATACAGTGTTGGTAGGGCACCGCTTTCCCCTCCGGAGGCGCCGGACAGTTTGCCAGAACCTCTTCGAGGCCGACCGATAATCTTTCTCCAAGTCCTCACCGAACTCTTCCCAGGCCCGAGTTTTTGCCTCCACAACCACCCGTGCCGCAGTCCGCTTGGCCTGTCGGTACCCATCAGCTGCCTCAGGAGTCCCACAAGCCAACCAAGCTCGATAGTACTCCTTCTTCAGCTTGACAGCATCCCTTACTTCCGGTGTCCACCACCGGGTTCGGGGGTTGCCGCCACGACAGGCACCAGAGACCCACGGCCACAACTCCGAACGGCCGCTTTGACAATAGAGGCGGAGAACATAGTCCACTCGGACTCAATGTCCCCAACCTCCCTCGGGATCTGTTCAAAGCTCTGCCGGAGGTGGGAGTTGAAGACCCCTCTGACAGGGGGCTCTGCCAAACGTTCCCAACAGACCCTCACAGAACGTTTGGGCCTGCCGAGTCTGTCCAGCTTCCTCCCCGGCCAGCGGATCCAACTCACCACCAGGTAGTGATCAGTTGACAGCTCCGCCCCTCTCTTCACCCGAGTGTCCAAGACATATGGCCGGAGGCCAGATGAAACAACCACAAAGTCGATCATCGACCTCCGCCCTAGGGTGCTCTGTTGCCACGTGTGCTGATGAGCACCCTTATGCTCAACATGGTGTTAGATTATGGACAAGCCGTGACTAGCACAGAAGTCCAACAACAGAACACCACTCGGGTTCAGGTCAGGGGGACCGTTCCTCCCAATCACGCCTCTCCAGGTGTCACCGTCGTTGCCCACGTGCGCGTTGAAATCCCCCAGCAAAATGACGGAGTCCCCAGACTGAGCGCTTTCCAGCACCCCTCCCAGAGACTCCAAGAAGGCCGGGTACTCTGTACTGCCATTGGCCCATAAGCACAAATGACAGTAAGAGACCTATCCCTACCCGAAGGCGCGGGAAGCGACCCTCTCATTCACCGGGTAAACTCCAACACATGGCAGCTAAGCTGGGGGCTATAAGCAAGCCCACTCCCGCCCGCCGCCTCTCACCGCGGCCAACTCCAGAGTAGTGGAGAGTCCAACCTCTTTCGAGGAGTTGGGTTCCAGAGCCCAAACTGTGCGTGGAGGTGAGACCGACTATATCTAGTCGGTACCTCTCTACCTCCCGCACTAGTTCAGGCTCCTTTCCCCCCAGCGAGGTGACATTCCATGTCCCTAGAGTTAGGTTCTGTGTCCTAGGATTGGGTCGCCGAGGTCCCTGCCTTCGACCGCCACCCAAACCACAATGCACGGCCCTCACGGTCCCTCCTGCAGGTGGTGAGCCCACGGGAGGTCGGCCCCACGTCACTCCTTCGGGCTGAGCCCGGCCGGGTCCCATGGGGTAAGACCCGGCCACCAGGCGCTCGCATACGAGCCCCAACCCCAGGCCTAGCTCCAGGGTGGGGCCCCGGCTGCGCCATACCGGGCGACGTCACGAATTTTGTTTTGGCCAGAATGAATGACAAGCAGGGAAATATAAAAGCTCATTTAATAACTAATATCAGTAATATCAGCAGTCTTCTAGTGACACTCCAACACTGAACCCAAACTCCATTAATGAATCTATATACTGTATATATATATATATATATATATATGGAAACTCACTTGGAGGGTCATTTCTCCTCTGACGCGTCACAGCTGCAGTCAGTAGTTTGATAAAAATGATTTGATTTAAAGTCGTGAACTAAATTTACAAAAGTTTGAAGCCGTGTAGATCTGAGTTTTGAGTTGATCTGGATTATTAGTTGTGATTGTGTGTTTGGTAAACTAGGTAGTAGTTAAAAGGCTAATATTCTACAGTAAAGGATTGTTTAGTCGGGGATGACTGAGATGACTGAGTTCAGCTATAACATCAAACTGCTGACATAGACAGAAAAGAAGTAGTTCATTAGTCAAAAAGTTAAATAGTTAAAGAGATTAGCATTAATACTGTTTAGCATTATCATTAATGTAAATGTGGAAATATCTCGGGTCTAAACAGGTTTAAACTTTCTCTCCGTCTGTTTTGTTCTGCAGTATCGTGGGTCTGTACATGTCTGTAGTTCTGGTGATCGGTAAGTTTGTACGCGAGTTCTTCACAGGAATATCTCGATCCATCATGTATGAAGAGCTGCCGTGTGTGGATCGTGTGCTGAAACTCTGTAATGATATTTTCATTGTGAGAGAGACGGGAGAGATGGAGATGGAGGAGCAGCTGTTTGATAAACTCATCTTTCTCTATCGATCACCAGAGACCATGATCAAAATGACACGAGAAAAGAAACAATGAACACTAAACAGATGATTCTGCTGTTGTACACGAGCATCATGAGATTGCATGTGTTAAAATGTTTCTTTTTCGTTGTCGTTCATGTGAGCTGTTCATATGACTCGTGGCATGTCAGAGCATGCTTTCATTCTCTGAGCTTTACTCTTGCATGAATTCACTACATGTAAGTGTTCGAATATCAACATTTATTTGAATGTCCACAAAAACTACAATTCTACATTTGTTCAATTACATTAATGTCATTTCAAATGTTCATTTAACACAAAATGTGGCTATTGTAAGAATACGTTATGACTTCTTTTTATCCTGTCGTATAAATAAAACTCAGTACAAGCTGAACATCTGACAACATCCCAGATATGCTTTTGTTGTCATGTTAATGTGAACTTGTGTACTTTAACTTAAGATCTCTCACAGTGACGTCAATTATCAAAAGCATCTCCATCTTAAGCAGCTCTGTGTTAATGTAAATGAAAACCACTTTTACTGACTGCACAAAGCCTGTCAAACACTGCACATATCGATGTCTTTTGACCTTCTGATGTTAATAAAAAGAGAAAAGGTTTTTCATTCTGATGTGTTTATTTATTTTCTGATGTCGTTGTAAAGCACTTCACTATATCATGAGTGTGTCTTTGTATTTATATTTATGATTATATTTTAGGAACTAAACTGCAGTAGAAACATGAAGGTCATTGAACGCTGATTACTGTTTATAAATCAAGATTATTCTTCATCGCTCTTTATTTGTGTGTCATATTTAAGTAGCAATGATCACATGACATACAAATACACAAAAAATATTAAAATCTCAACTGTTTGATTTTGATCGTTTTCATGTTTTGAATCCCAGTTTAAATCTGCTGCAAGTCTGAAATATGTTTGCATTTCTAATAGGAGAGTTTGTGATTGTATTAAATTCAGACCATCAGATTATTAAACCTCTCTAAATCCATCAGTATAAAAAACTCAAACAGCTCAGTCTCGTGTGTGTGTGAAACAACTACACAAGTATATTAAAGTTTATGAACAATTAAAAAATTGAAAGAAAACAGGGAAATGAAATGTTTGTATGTAATCAATAAAACAGTAAATGGGTCATTCTCACGTAACCACTGAAACATTATGGCAGTAAAGATTTAATACACATAATTTGGTAACACAAAAAATGGTCATAACAAACATAATCGTGTTCTCAATCTCACACAAGAAATACTTTTACCATATGAATCATTTATTTTTATATTTTGCTTTTTCTGCTGAAAATCTCAAACCGTAACGCGTTTTATGTTGTAATTTAAACAGAATAAAATTAAAATTTTCAGAAAAAATTTGCTGGATTTTCTTTTAAAAACCCATTAACCGAATACTCATGTATCATTAAAATGCTAAAACAGTGGAAAGTGTCCATGACTGATGTTCTCATGCTCAGGAGGATCGTTTACACACAATACATTAAGTTTGATATTGTGTGAAAAAACACGTCTGTCAGGAAACCTTTCAAATGGATAGAAGGTCAAAAGATTTCTTTCGGTAAAAATATTCTCTTGTCACACTGTGTACACGACTCTCATGACCGATACAGGCACTTTCCACATTTAAAAAAGATATAGTTTTCTATTCAAATATACTAGATTCATGTCTCATCATGTGTGATGCATAAAAACATGCTTAGGCATCTTCTAGTGAAACATGCTGTGGGATCGACCGTTTTCAATGGTTACCATAATGAGATTTTCTAAAGCCAATTTTTTCAAATGATCAGTAATAGGTTTTAAATTAATGCTTTTACTTTTCAATTGGATTTTTTTACTTAGAATATGACCAAAAAAATTGTCTAAAGAAAAGAACACCATTCATTCAGTATTTGGATATTAGAAATCGCTTGGCGTGGCTTCAACATCTGTCAAAATGACCACAAATCCCTGAAAGAGTGAAGAGAAGTAAACAACAACAACAACAACAACAACAACAACAACAAGTGCAAGAGAAAACACTGTAAATAAAAGGCCACACACACACACAAGCTGATCAAACAGCATCAGAATCAACACTCACATGTTTAATGATCATTGTAGTATTAGTCAAAGTGAAGTTCTTCATCACAGGTAACACAACACCAACTTTCAGATGTGCTAAAATACAAAACAAACAACCATTCAGACTCAAAATTCATCCAGGTCTGGCAGAGATTTTACAGAGAGGGAAAACAACAGTAATATGTCATTTTTTGTGTTTACACAAATGTTTACACCACCTTAAATGAATACAAAATAAATACACCTGAAAAAGTTAAAAAGAACAGCATTTATTTATAACAGAAAGGTTTTCTAACAATATACACAACTATTCAAAAGTTTGGGGTCAGAACACTTTTATTCTTTCTTTTTTTGAAAGTAATTAATACTTTTATTCATCAAGGATGTGTTAAGTTAATAAAAAAGTGATAGTATAGATTTATATTGTTAGAAAAGATTTATATTTTGAATAAATGCTGTTCTTTTAAACTTGTTATTCATCAAATCCTGAATCCTGAAAAAAATAATCAAGGGTTATAAAGAATATTTGGCAGCACATGTTTCCATCACTGATAATAAATCACAATATTATAATGATTTCTGAAGGATCATGTGACACTGAAGACTGACAGCTGATGAAAATTCAGCTTTACATCACAGGAATAAATTATAAATAAAAAACATTATTTTATATTGTAATAACATTTAGTAATATTACTGTTTTTTCCTGTATTTTTAATAAATAAATGCAGCCGTGATGAGCGTAAGAGACTTCTTTAAAAACATTACAAGTCTCACTGATCCCAAACTTTTGAGCGGCAGTGTATGTACATCTAAACTCTTACCATTTAAATGTGGAAGTAGAAACATGTTGACCGCCATCTTTAACACTTGTTCAAATGGTGCTGTCTGCATCACGAGACATAATACAAAATAAAACACATCATCAGATTTATATCAACCTGATCTCACAAGAATTCATACACATTTCACGAGGTGGCTAGTTCTTATGATTTTTTTACAATGTAAATAATCCAAAAAAAATGATGATTAAAAATCACTGAGGAGAAGACAAATCATACTGAAACATGAATTAGATCCTACAATCTGTATAAACTAGCCACCTGGTTAAATATTTATGAATTCTCATAAGATTGTTTTGATGTATTAATGATGAATACAGTCATCTGTCTTTATTGTAAATCTCACTTTGAAATCACCAATTTCAGATGATCCGAGATTCAGAGTTAAACTTGATGTGATGGTCAAAGCAGAAACAGAGTTTGATGAGACACAGTAACAATAATCCAGTGATGAGAACACGTGTAACTGTATGAAACTCACTTGTTCATGCGGAACGATCCGGTCACGTGTTCATTCTCAATCTGAGCGTTTCCACTGAAAAAACTCTTCTGCAGAACGAGACATTGAATCAATTGATGTTCATCGTGAATCAATTCATGTTAAAAAAAAAAGAAGCTCAGTGTTGTGTGAGATGTGTTGTTTGTGTGCGTTTAATCTGACCACATCGAGTCTGAAGAGAGGGATTAGACCGCCATCACGACCGACGGCCCAAAACTTTGCTGAAGTCGGTACATAAACATTTATCTGTCCTGAAGTGAAGGAGAACATCAGCGTCTCGCTGGCGTATAACAACATCTGCATCTCCAGATCTGGATAGAGTGTGTGTAGCTGAACACAAATCACACAATCAACACAATCCATCATGTGTTTCATACATCATCAGTAACTGCAGTATGTCCACAGGTCAGACCTTCAGCATCAATTCACGAGTTCGCCTTTACAGATAATAAGCGAGCGTAATAGTTATGCGTATTTGGCGTGCTGTCCGGGGAGGGCCCTGAGCTCGGCGCTTGCCCGAACCCAGAGCGCTGCTCCCCCACGGAAGGTACCGTTGAGGCGTAGGGGTGGAGGAGGGATGCCGAAACGCTAGAGAGAACGAAGGGAAGGCTTCTTGATTATTTTATAGAGGTTCTCTCTTGCGCTGATAGGGCAGACGCTGTGATTACTAATGATGAACTGGCTGGTTCAATTATCTGTGCGTGCTCCTCCCGAAATTAGTTAATCAAACTTCACTTAATCATTCCTTACTGTTTTACCATTATGGAACACGAATGATAAATGATAAAACAACACATTTCAAATCAAATGTTAGATTTGATCATCTTCAGTGTTCAGAGTTTACAGAAATGTGTCAAATATTAAAGAATATCATCATTTATGGTTGTCGGAATGAAACTCTTTTGTCAGATTAAAGCGGCAAACATATCCTCCAACCTGGAAACCCAAAGAATAGTTTAGCAGAATTACATCCAAATTGACACTGACTGTTATATAAAACAACTAAAAATATCCTCTAAAGGATGATCAAGATACGGTCAGGAAGACAATATGCACAACAGGATGGAATAACTGAAAGAATAGATGTGGGATTGATCAGCCAATGAGGAGCTTAGAAAGCAAACTAAAATAAACCGTCATCCAGTATTGAGTGTTGAGTGTCTGTTGGTAACATTGATTAGCAGCACCTGATGTGATGATGCAAACTAACTAACCTGCCAGAACTCATCTAATCAAAAGAAATCCTTTCATATACACAGACCTGTGGGATGAAGACGCTGAACTGGCTGGTGTTCAGATGAAATGGAAAAGTCTTGGGGATCTATGATTGATACAGTCAGATTGACTTTAGGTTAGTAAGAACTATTCCAAATTGAATCAATATAAACATTGTTGCTCTACACACAAATCAGTGAGTTATGTCAAATCTGTTAGTTGTTTAAGCTGGTGTTGATAATCTATTTGAATGATAATTTGACAGGGTTATTATCTCACCATGTCATCTGTAATGTTAATGTGTAGCAGTCCAGAGATGAAGTATGAATATGCTGCTGAATTAATGCAGAATTCAGACAGAGCCAGAGAGATCATGTACTCTTCTGTATCGTGCACATCAAACTCTTCAGCCGGGAACGGAGCTTCACGTGGAAACCTCTTGCTGTAAAACTCACCCTGTCATGATGACATTACACAAATCAACACACAAACAGTCGTCTACGTGTCCCTTTATCAGACAGTATCGTGAGAAACAACAGCTTAATTAAACCACTGAATATCTAACGGTTAAAGAGTAGGAGACATAAGAGTATTCATCCACAGGTGAGATGAACATGACATTAAACACATGATGTATATAAAGAGACCAGATGAGTTTGGTGAAGGTGGAACCGTGACATGTGTGATGGCCAGATGACTGTAATCCAATCATTTACCTTCATTTCTAATTGAAAGCTGTCATCAGTTACAGTCGGGGAGGACGTCAGAGGAATGCTCACGTATATATACTCATTCACAGATATGTTCACTGGAACAAAGAAGAAGAAACTGTGTAAGTAAATATTTACATTTACTCTTGAGTATTGAATAGAACAGATGATTTAATAATCCATACTTTATAAAAGATTAGTGTATTTGAATACTTGTAAAGCCACACAACATTGTGAAACGTGTCCTTTTAGGACATTTACGTGTAAATTGCAATGAAAAACCCACAGGATTACATGTGAAAGATGTGATGTAACGTTATGTCACAACATCTTTCACACGAGAGTGTCCCAAAGACACCTGCTATATTTCTGTGCATGTTTTTTTTCTGTAAGCTTTACTGCTTTTAGATAAAACGACAGATTTTCAATTCGTTTTGTCATGAGAATAATGACATTATGCAGAATTTGTTGTTTTGAGTTTGACATGTGACGTGTACCGGGCATCTGCTGTAGATGTGTCTCTACATCATTAATCACTCGTTCAACTGCTGGACAAATCTAAACCAAATGACAAAAGCACAATGAGAAATGTGACAAGAAACACTAGAAGAAGTGTGTGTTTGACTTCAAACCTGCTGGCGGATCTTCTCGGTGATTTGACCTCTGAACTCGCTGACAAACGGCTGAAATAAAACACTGCAGGACACACAGATGGGCAGATATTAGACGTGTCAGATGATCACACATTAGTCTTTTACAGTATACGTGACACACCTTGCACCTCCGTGAAATCTCACATCCACATGTTTGACCTGAGCGCTGCAGGAGACGGTGGAGATGAAGAGTCGAGCGGATTCATCCTCACTGAACTCAAGCAGTGTGTTAATATTAATACCGTACACCATCAGATCAAATGAACCGCCATCATGACTGCAGACACACAAACATCATGTGTCATCCACTTACTTTCAGTCCAATAATGTACTCGTGTCAGTGTTTCATCATGAATAAGTCTCGTCTGAAGGGTGATGTTATGACTCCTGTAAGCCCTTCAGCTGAAAACACTTCACACACAATACAAACATTAAAACCTAAAACTATGAATCAATGCAACTTTCCTGAAGTCTTTCTTCTTCTCTGTGATGTGCTGTTGTTAGGTGTGATGTGCAGTGATACACACAATCATTGAGATCAGAACTGAACACTGCTATTGTTATATGTCATGTGTTTGATATGTTTGATGTAATGAGACATGAATATAATCTGATGATTGTCTTACATGATGCCGAAGTGTGTCGCCCATCTGCCCGTGACGCTCAGTGACATCTGACTGATCTTCACAGACACACCTGTTTCCTTCACAAGCATCAGCACAAGATCTGACAAGCTGCTCTGCACAATCCTCATACTGCACACAACAGTAACACAACATCAGAGGTGGGCAGTAACGCACTACATTTACTTGCTTTCACATGTAATTGTTGTTATGATTTCAGCCCGTTTGGACTTTGTTTTTCACCCTGCACCGTTTGTTTGGACTTCAGTTCCCATTATGCATTGCACCTCATCACCTGTTCACCATTTTGTAATCTTGTTAGCACCATCATTTGATTATCACCCGCACCTGGTTTTATTCATTACCTGTTTATTGTTTGTATTATTTATAGTCTGCCTTTTTGTTCATTCCCTGTCGGTCGTTGTTGTTGTAATGTTGTTTGTTTGTGGTTGCGTGGGTTTAGTTTTGCCCTGTTCTATATTCGTGCCTGTGCCTGTTACTCTGGATACCTGTTGTACCTGTTATATCTGACATTCTCTGTGATGGGAAAAAACAGTAAAGTGAATCATTTGATATTACTCTCTGTCGTCCTGGTCTCTTCCACCCAGCACCGTAACAATTGTCAGGCACGGTGTGCCTTTTGTAAAGGAAATGTTAGTGAACTTCATGAGTAATAATTTAGCCGTAAATAAAAATAAAATGTCCCACTCCCACATGATGACCTTTCACCTGATGACCTCACCCGGGACCTCACGCTTTCAATAAGGTCTCTGCATGTCCCTGAATCAGATATAAAACCAAGCATATTTGGCTTGGGCTTCAAGCTCGGAATTTTAGCCCGAACCCAGATTTTATAACTGGGAAAGATTTCTGGGAACTGGGAAGATTAACTGGGAAGAATTGTTACGGGACAGTGGAGAGGGACGGCTATAGAGGCTATATCTCTGCGCTGATTGCTTGGATGACATGATGCTCCTCCCGAACTTTGTTAAATAAACTACATTACATTTACTTGAGTAAAAGTTTCAGGAAATATGTACTTTTTAAGTAAAAGTTTTACTCTTTACTATATTTCTAATGAAAAATTTGTACTATTACTTACAGTGCGTTACACTGCGTGACGTTAATGTTTCACGAAAATGAGTTGTTAATTTTAAGGTTTTACTATGAATGAATGATCGAGTCGATTCTTTTGAAAGCATTGAGTGAACAATAGGCAACATTGTCTAAATAGGGTTTGAATCAGTTTGAATGATTTACTTAGTTACACTTAGTGATGGGAAGTCCGATTCTTTTCGGTGAACTGATTCTTTCGGACAGTTCGTTTTAAAGAATCGATTTGAAAACCTGATTCACCAGTTCTTTTACGTCCTTACGTAATGACGTCATTTAAAACCATCACAAACTGGTCTGGTGTTTCCCTCACAGAAGACACTAAATCTCTCTCTCGCTCTTTCTTCTTCTCTGTTCTCTGCTTGTGGAATAATCTCACTAACACAATCTCATCTGTCACATCTCTCACCTCCTTTAAGAAACAGATAAAAACACAAACACATGACATCATAATAAAACCCTCTTCTCTCCTCTACAGGTATTTATCTATCACTGTAAAACATTGTAAACTTAGTAAAGCTCTTCTTAGTGCTATTGTTGATGTGTCGCTTCATTGACTCCTAATATTTGTAAGTCGATTTGGATAAAAGCGTCAGCTAAATGTCTAAATGTAAATGTTAAGCTTAAATCGAGATGGCTTTATCTACCGCACATGTGCACAGGTTGTCTAGCGCTTTACGAGATGAGCCGTCTCTGTAAACAGCTCCTCCCCTAGAGAAACGTCAGTGTTTATCGATTGGTGATTGGTTCTGTTTACTGGAAAGCTATTTTAACGTTGTGCAACTAACGTATGGCTAATTAATATTTCATTTTCTTCCATAATCATGATTATCATTATTACCATCATCATGGATCACCCACATTAACATTGTGCATCTAACTTTGAACTGTTTTTAAACAAACATACATTCATCAATCAACACCTACTTCACATGTTATTATATTAGCATCATAACAGCAGTACTGATACATGCTCAGCAGTTTAAGAAGAACGGTTCTCCTTCACTGTCGCACAGCACGGGTTCATCAGGGGCCGCTTGTAGAAACATAAGAATTCATCACACAAGTCAGTAAATAAAATAAGCTGATGGTTGTCTTTAGTAAGACAGTCTAAATCACACTACTTCATGGAAACAGTACGACACTGAACAACTTAAATCAAAATGGCCGACAGTAGGCGCTCATCACAGTTCTCCTTTGCTGAAAATATTTGCATTTTAGAGAAATACAATCCTGCCAAATCAATGAAAATGAACAAATTTAGTGATTACAATGCAAATAATAAAAAACAGAAGGCTTGCACTACAATAACTGAGGAAATGTAATAGTGTAAATCGTCTCGTGTACCTTTACAGAAAGATTTACAGAAAGATTTCTCCAGCATTTGTTTTAGAAAAGACTTCTGCTGGATTTCAGTGGTCCTAGAAAAATCTTATTATTATTATTATTATTGCCCGTTCATAAAACCAACAAATAATATTTGCTGTTTAATAACCTATACCCTGTAATAATGGAAACCTTGTTTAAACATCTGTAACAATCTGTTTATTTGGTGAAGAGTAGGGCGAGCGGTATTTGGTACCAGTATAATGTGATTTAATGTGTTTGGGTTTGTACACTTGCTTTGAGAGCACATAGTCTACAGTGCCGATGCCGATGTCCACACCGCCATGGACCTCCGGGACTTTAGTGCTCTTCAGTTTCTGCTGTATCCACACACCCATCATCTCAGATCCTGACAAACACACACATGATGATGCAGAATGATTCTCCTGTAGAAATGTGTGTCATCAGTGATGAGGTGATGATGTGAAGCTCTTACCGTGTGTGAAACTCTTTTGTGACAGTAGAGTTTTAAGTGAAGGATAATCAGCACGTGTGTGTGATAATATCAGCAAGAGAAAAACACGCAGCCGCATCCTGATGAGATCAAACACATCACACATTTATTCACAATCTTATTATGACGTTTGCTTCTCTAGAGTCAAACATTTGATTCATAGTTTCACTGGTCTACAGTATATGTAAACTACATCAACTTCATGTTAATACGTGATACATAAACAAACAATCAACAACTGTAACTCTATTAACAAAAGATAAAGAAAGGTTGTAAAAACATTGTATGTACATTGCTTATTGTTAATCAATGAGAGTTTATTGTAAAGTGTTGCATTGTGTAAATGTTGATGGTTATCTCAGTTGACAGCTGTATGCTGTATCAGTAACTTCCTTAAATGATACAGAAGTGATACTCAAGACTGAAACACATATGTGTATCTGAAGACCCATCTGCACAAGATCTATATAAAACACGTGTCTGTGAGCATGTTTATTAAGGGAACAGTGATGATTAACCTCAGATATATACATGTAAATGTAAATGTAGACACTTATGTTTCATCTTAAGACATCATTTCTCATGTCCTTCTTAATTGTCATGTGTGTGAATGTGAACAGCTGTCAACTGAAATCACAATCAACATTTACAGAATGAAAGACAAGAAGAGCTTCTTTACAATAAACTCTTATTTATTACCAATAACATGTATTAAATCAGAATGAGTTGAAACACTGATGTGGTATGTAGTTGTTTATACTGCATGAGATACAGATGGACAGATACATCATAGAATAATAAACACTAATTATACAGAGTAATGAACAGTAGAGAATATGAGCAATCATAAAGTGACATTATTACACACATTATACTTCATTATTACACATGCTGAAGACAATTTCTCATTTATGAATCAATGCTATGAAACAACATATTCATTTACTTAGATTAACCATTTCAGTGGAAACTGTAAGTTTTTAGATTTAAATAATATTCACTGTAATATAACACTGTCTATAAAAACCCAGAAGAAGAACATACCTGAAAAGTGTTACTGTACAGTCTGGTGTGTGTGTGTGTGTGAAAGAGTTTGTACAGTATGTGCTGAGGTCATTTCCTCAAATCATCATGTTCTTCACTTCCTGATGGCTGTGTGTTACACGATTTATTTAAAGACATTAACAAAAAACACAAGCAACTGATCATACACAAACAAACAGATTCGATTTTAGAATAATATCTAAAGCACTTCTTCATACTATTGTTGCCTTCTCTTGATGTGTCACTTTATTGTCTCATAATATTTCTAAATCACTTTGGATAAAAGCCTCAGCTAAATGCCTAAATGTAAATGTAAAAACACTGTGATTTCTGTATTTTAATTCATAAACAAATCATGAAATATCAGTCTCTTCATGTGAGGAGATCACGGAAGAACCTGCGGTGACGCTTCTCATCTGGTTTTTCTTCTCTTCATTTTCTCATAATCCTCTTCATCTGATACAGGGCTCAGGGTATTTTAGGGTACGTTATCTCACTGTTTTAATCGGTGATTTGTTACTTTCCTGACATCACATTCAACAATGTTGAGTAATCCTCATCTGTGTCTCACACAAAGACACCCTTCAGAAATCAACACATTTCTATAGTAAATACATTCATATTATGTTAAATAAGATGAGTTTCTATAAGATACACACAAAGCTAATCTAAAAGCACTAGTCCTACTGAAAGATCAAATAAAAATATTAATATTAAGCATGTGCACTACAAACACTAAATGTTTTGTGATCCATTTTTCATTCATTTACAAAGAAATCTATAACAAATAGTTTTGTAGAGCAGATTTGTTTTATAGATTTCCTTTGGTCTTAAATGATACAGTGACTCAAAACACATATAAACTACTGTATAGCCGACACAAGCGAACCATGAATGAAGAAACGAAACATTTCCTAATGTTTAGTCCACAGTATATTTCACCTTGAATCTTTTTGTAAACATATCTTACATTTTTAAAGGAAAACAGCGTTACTTACTGTTGTACCATTTAAGCCCAGTGAGGAATCTCTCTCATCACAAACTTGAAAAGTGTTTAATGATAACTCTTTTTGTCTGCTTTTATCTTACTTACTAGCTTAATTTACAACTAGATCTACAAAATACACACTGTGTAGCACCATTATATAACAGATGCTAATGTCTATCATTTGTTTTCAGTGAGAAAATAGGAAGAGAATATAGTAACAGTTATTTACAGATTTATATAAGTGCTGATGACTTTCCATTTTGAGTTATTTGCTTGACTTGAAAACGTCTAGCGGTGATGAAGATCAATTCTGTTTCACTAACACATCGTGAAGATCTACTAACCTTTTCATCTTATTAAAACAGGCGATATGAATCTTATTGAATCAGAATATCCCTGTCATTGAATATATAATGTTGTACTTCTTTAAAACCATTTGTGTTTATTTTTGTGAATTAATCATGAGGTGGGCTTATTAGGAACACATGTGGGCTTAAATGTAGCCCAGGACAGCATTATTACTTTATTCATCAAATATTTTAAACTTACTTCAACTAATTAATAACTTTTCAGATGAGAGATAAATCTTGCATTTTAACAAATTATAATTATATTCTTATAAAGCATGTCAATATCTAGGAAAAAGATTTTGGTGGGTATAATGAGCACACTTACTCTATTTAGTTCATGTGTTGGGCTGTTGTTTTCTTTAATACAGCTTTAAAACTTCTCACAATATGTTTAGAAAGCTTTTGTTGGGTGATTCTAAGGGTGTAGATTTGGTTTGAACATTGGTGGAGGAGGATAAATGTGGCTTTGCTGAAAGAAATGAGTGATCTCTGGTTTACGTGTAGCGTTATTGGATTATACAAGCAGGCCAAATGCCAACGTGTTATTGAGGTGAACATTACATGAACATTTCTCATCTATACAAATGAAAAATGAATATAAAACATGTTTTTGAGTTTAGTTTTTAAATAAGAATAGCTGCTGCATAATATTCTCACATCTTCCTCTCAGCTCATGTTTAATGTCGTCAGCTGGTCTTCTCTTCTTCCTCTCATTCACTACTCGATCTGTCGACCGGTGCTCACATTTCATTATGAATAAAAATATTGTTATAAACAATTAATTTATACATATTTGTCATGTGATCTACTGTATTTTCATGTGAAATATTGGGGTTTGTAACGGATGGCTCCTTCAGGTCAGTTAAACCTGTGCGAATCTCGTCCAGACTACAAGTTTGCCCCCAAATGAAGTCTATTGAACTGAATTCATGGGTTAGGTCATGTAATCTAACCAATACAATCACACGTCTCTGTATATATTTATAGCTGCCTGTGACGGTGTCTATCCCAGTTGTGTTGACATGCTTTTTGTTATTATTGAACATTTCAGACAAAACACAAAGAGCTTATGACACATGTGTTCATGTTTGTGTAAAACTCCTTTTACAAAAGATCCTTTGTGATTGTGTTCCTCATGGTTTAGTGTTAAAAATAAAATAAAATGCTTCCCAGATAAACATCTGTGTATTTTTCTCTGGGTTAAAGGTTTCATTTGACTCCTATTCAAATGTAATTTAAAGCACAAATCCAGTGTTTATTCACTGCTCGGGTGGTTTTCATTTCAGATGACACTATCATCACTATCATCTATAGACACGACAAAACACTGACATCATCATTTCCCACATAATACTGCACAACATTTCAAATTTGTGCTTAACAATGATTTTGATCCTAACCATAAATGAGAAGCCAATGAAACACATAAGAATCTATGTCAGATTCTATGTCTATATAAGAATCTATAAGAACACTATACTCTACACATGGAAATGGGTGTTTTGAGTTTCAGATGAGAAGTGTTTTGCTGGCGAGGGCAAACATAAGAGACTTCTTCAATCTGTGAAACACGTCACGGATCGAGTCTGTTTAACTGCATTCACTGAGAAATGAATTATACTTTACAATGATGAAAATAACACAAACACTTTATGAATCTTCTTACACCCGGGCAGTATAAAAACACACTCATCACATATAACATACTCTGTCAAAAATACACGTCATCTGTATAAAAAGAATCTAGACATGTTCTTCAGTCGCTCTCACACATTATGACATGGAGATATTGTCGTTGTTGGCCGTGTCAGGAAGGCTTGTGTATTTTCCCACGAGTGTGTGTTTCGGGGCTGATGTGTTTTTAAGGTCCATGGATATGAAAGCGTTTGAAGCGCAGTGTTCACTCAGATATTCTCCTCCTTTCTCCTCATAATCCTGACGACTGATCCAGCCCGGTCCACCGGCCGGGTTCCTGAGAGCCCACTGACGAGCCCCGAACCACGAGTCCAGAGCGCCTCCGTCAGCCGCGGACACCTGACACACACACACACCATCACAGTCAAGTGCTCATCATCAAAGAGAGAAATAATAAATCACATGAATAAACACAACGTAAAATAACTAGAGCTGTGAATCAAACATCTCCACCTCCAAATCTAATCTATTTATTTGTAATAGACTTTAACCTATTTTACTCAAACTAAAGAACATGTTTATGTTGTGTTGTGTAAATGACTCTGAATGAAGGACACATTAACTTTGTGGGGAAGATTACAAAGCTATATTAAAGACAGATGATGTAATATTAAACACAGAATACAGGTAAATATAGAGATATCTACAGGTCTGATTATAAATAGGACAGGTTTGCTGTATCCTAACATTAGTTCATACAATTGTATTGGCATTAACATTAACAAAGATTAATAAATGCTTAAAAACTATATTGTTCATTGTTAGTTCATTTACTAATGGTGTTGTAAAGTGTTACCAATGAAATTGACTTTTGATACTGCAAATACTTCTGTACTTTAACATGTAATGGAGTAAAACACAGCTAAACCTAGCCAAGACTGAACTCCTGGTACTTCCGGCCACACCGGCAATGCAACACAACCTCACAATTCAAATTGGCAACACAACCATCACACCATCTAAATCAGTTAGAAACCTATGTGTAATTTTCAATGACCAGCTGTCCTTTACCAAACACATCTCAAGGATAGCACGGTCTTGTAGATACGCACTTTACAACATCAGGAAGATCAGGCCATATCTCACAGAGCTGCCCAACTGCTAGTTCAAGCCCTGGTAATCTCCAGACTGGACTATTTCAATGCTCTTCTGGCTGGTCTTCCTGCACGATCAATCAAACCACTTCAGATGATACAGAACGCAGCAGCAAGACTTGTTTTCTAGCACATGTCACACCTCTCTTCATCTCTCTCCATTGGCTATCAGTTGCTGCCCGCATTAAATTTAAATCATTAATGCTGACATTTAAAACCATCACAAACTCTGCAAAAAATCAAAAAATACTTTAACCCTCTTCTACACACCTACAACCCGTCCAGAACCCTGCGCTCAGTGAATGAACATCATCTGGTGGTTCCCTCACAGAAGGCACTAAATCTCTCTCTCGCTCTTTCTTCTTCTCTGTTCTCTGCTTGTGGAATAATCTCACTAACACAATCCCATCTGTCACATCTCTCACCTCCTTTAAAAAACTACTAAAAACGCACCTTTTCCACAAACACCTGACAGCATTAAAAAAAAAAAAAAAAAAAAAAACTTTTCTCTCCTCTACAGGTATTTCTCTAGCACTGCACAACATTGTAAACTTAGTAAAGCACTTCTTTGTACTATTGCTGCCGCTTTTGATGTGTCGCTTCATTGTCTCCTAATATTTGTAAGTCGCTTTGGATAAAAGCATCAGCTAAATGCCTAAATGTAAATGTAAATGTAAGTAATGGAGTTGTGTGATTTTGTTCACCTCTGGTAAACTCTGAGTCTAATAAAACAAGACCGATTACAGAAACTCCAGCAGTGTGAATGTGATTTGTAAAACAAGAGCCCATCTTGTGTTGTTGTATTTGTAATGAAAAGTATGTAAGATACCGCAGAAATAACCCCTAACAATGTTAGCATACATCATATACACAACAATGACCTATTTTCAAACCAAAAGGGCGATTATATAAAAACAATCACATTGTAGAGAAGAAATAAAATCATCCTTTGACGTTTAAAGCAACTATGTAAAAACGACTTTCCTTGATAGAAATATTAAAAAGTATGACAGCAAAAACTATGACATTTGTCTTTCAAATGTAGTAAAGTTAAAGTATTCCAGCAAAAAAGAATATTCAAGTAAAGTACAGATACTCAGAAAGTGTCCAGTACTCGTGTAAATGTCCACCGCTGCCGCACTATGAAAACTTGACGAGTACGAGTACGAGTAAACACTGCAGATCAGTGATTGGTCAGAGAAAAGCGTCACACCAAACCCGCTATATTTCAAAAGAAAAAAATAGTCAGCAGTCGTCCCGTGAGCGCAGGACGACTTTTCAACACCATTCCATCGATTATGACACGTGCATCACAAGCCCTCACAGCCTGCATGACTTTATATACTTTTATTTGTCATATTAAATCTCATTGGTTACCTTTTCAATTCATTTATTTAGTATAATACACAATATGCACGCGCGAGAGTTTAAGCATTTCCACGCATGTTCCGGACATACAGTTTTGCGCTCGGTTCTTTTTGGCATTGATTTGCTAGCATATTATATTCTTCATTCCTTCTGTGCTGTGCGTTTGTTTGTATTGCGTTTGTATTTCACAGCGCAACTATAACGATAAATCTAAAATCACACCCACTTTGAACTTACTTAACGGCAGTGAAAAAGCAAACCGAGCCGATCCGTGTCGTGCAGAGCCTAACCGTATCACGCGTTAGAGATGTTGTGCAGAGAGCGTTTGAAAGTGCAGGATTGTGTAAGACGAGCGTGTCGTGACTGAGACCTTGAAGTGTGACCGGAAGGGTCTGATGGCCAGCAGCTCTCTCTGAACTCTCTCTCTCACACCGCTGTACTGTAGATGACCTCCCGTCAAAAACACGTTCCTCACCAGCGCCTCCTGCACGTCTTCAGGATATCTACACAAAAGCACGCACACGCATTTATTTCTGATCAAGTGTTTAACACAATGTGTAAGTCATGCCGGATTGACTCACTGTTCCAGAACGAAGTGCAGCGTCTCCATCAGGCCCATCTGCTCCTCACCCATCAGAGACGGCTGGAAGATGATCTCCGGCGCTCGCACGCGCTCCGTCCCCACAAACAGCTGATGATACTCTGCCACGTTAAACGACGACTTAAACGTACAAACAGCACAATGAGCGGATCAGAAGACGACACGCGACCGAATGTGATTGTGTTATTACGTACCTGGACGGCACCGGAGCTTCTGCTAGACTCACAGCTGTCCTCATTCACATCTGAATCCAGAACATTCCCTTCATCCACACACGACTCCACCTCAGACACCTCAATCAACAACATCATCATCATCAAACTCTACACAACAGATTTGAACAGTTACTACGATTAAACATGACACACACACACACACACACACACACACACACACACACACACATGACACACACACACACACATGACCCACACACACACATGACCCACACACACATGACCCCCACACACACACATGACCCACACACACACACACACACACACACACACATGACTCCACACAAACATGACTCCACACACACATATGACCCACACACACATGACACACACACACATGACCCACACACACATGACCCACACACACACATGACCACACACACACACACACACACACACACACATGACCCACACAAACATGACCCACACACACATATGACCCACACACACATGACACACACACACATGACACACACACACATGACCCACACACACACATGACCCACACAAACATATGACCCACACAAACATGACCCACACACACATGACACACACACACATGACCCACACAAACATGACCCACACACACATGATGACCCCACACACACACACACACATGACACACACACATGACACACACACACACATGACCCACAGACACACATGACCCACACACACACACATGACTCACACACACATGACTCCACACACACATGACTCCACACACACACACATGACTCCAATAATACACATCGGACTCCCACACAACACATGACCCACACACACACACATGACCCACACACACATGACACACACACACATGACCCACACACACACACACATGACCCACACACACATGACTCCACACACACACACACACATGACTCCACCACACACACACACACACATGACCCACACACACACACACACATGACCCACACACACACACACACACATGACCCCACACACATGACCCACACACACATGACATTAATAATATGACTCCACACACATTCAATAATAATATCATAATACACGACCCACACACACACATGACCCACACACACACATGACCCATTAATAATACACATGACCTCTACATAACATACATGACCCATTACACACATGACCTACACACACATGACTCCATACACACACATGACTCCACACACACACATGACTCCACACACACACATGACTACACATGACCCACACACACACATGACTCCACACACACACATGACCCACATACACACACACATGACCCACAGACCCATTATTGACACCACATGACCCACACATGATACACACACACACATGACCCACTAATACACACACATGACCCACACACACACACACACACACATGACCTCCACATCTTAATACACACACAATGATACCACACACATGACTCCATAATACATGACTCCACATGATTGACACACACACACATGACCCACACACACATGATACACATATGACCCACACACACACACACACATGACACACACACACATGACCACACATTAATAATATTAATACATGACCCACACATGGACATACTAACACACACATGACCCATTACACACATGACCCATATCACACACATGACCCATTAATATCACACATGACCCACATACACACATGACCCATATAATACATGACCTCCACACACATGTCACATGACCCATGACCACACACACACATGATCCATTAGACACATGACCCAATACATATGATCATTACGACTCCATGAGACACACACACACATGACTACACACACATGAGACATTAATAATAATACACACACATGACCACACATAATACACATTAACACATAATGATCATAATAATATGACCCATTAATAACACATGACCCAATAATACACATTTCACATAACTACACACACATGACCCAACACACACACACATGACACACACATGACACACACACACATGATTACTAATACACACATGATTACTAATAATACGACACACTAATATCATAATAATGATACACCACACACACACATTACGACATGACTACACTACACACATTGAGACACTAATACACACATGACCCATATAATAATACACATTGACCCACACACACACATGACACACATGACACACATGATTAATACACACACACATGAGACACACATAATAGACACACATACACATGAGACACAATATCACACACATGAGAGATTAATAATAACACACAGACAGACACAATAACACATACGAGACAATAATAACTAATACGATGAGACACACATTATCATCATCAATAATGAGACACACATGACCCACACACAGACACTCACCTCAGTCTTGAGTGTGATCTTGTGCTGCTGGACACTGATGCTGAGTTTATGAATGTAAGACTGAAGCTCTTCAGCAGAATCCATATTCAACTCCATCAAACTCCTGTGAAACAACTCCACAGAGCCATCCTCCAACAACTCCTGAACAACAACACAACAACACAACATTCACTGTCTGTGTGTGTGTCCACAGAGCCATCCTCCAACAACTCCTGAACAACAACACAACAACACACATTCACTGTCTGTGTGTGTTCCACAGAGCCATCCTCCAACAACTCCTCAACATTCACTGTCTGTGTGTGTGTCCACAGAGCCATCCTCCAACAACTCCTGAACAACAACACAACAACACAACATTTCACTGTTCTGTGTGTCCACAGAGCCATCCTCCAACAACTCCTGAACAACAACACAACAACACAACATTCACTGTCTGTGTGTGTGTCCACAGAGCCATCCTCCAACAACTCCTGAACAACAACACAACAACACAACATTCACTGTCTTGTGTGTGTGTCCACAGAGCCATCCTCCAACAACTCCTGAACAACAACACAACAACACAACACTCACTGTCTGTGTGTGTGTGTTGTGTGTGTGATGTGTGTGATGTGTGTGTGTGCATGTTGCAGCGCAAGGCAGGTTGTGTACCTGCACAGCGAGGAGCCTGCCTGCAGTCGCTTGATCTTGCTGTAGTTTCTTCTTCATGCGTTGTTGATCTCCCTGCAGTCGCCTGATTTGTTGTGTTTTCCTCTCGCTTTCTTCAGCTGACACACGCCCATCACACGGCCAGAGAACGGCAGCTGAACACTTCCATGAACTCCTGATCATAAACTCCAACACTTCCACTTTCCAGCTCTGACACACAAACACATCAGTCACATGATCAATGCTGCCTCCTATTGGCAGAATGATGATGATGATATTACACAGATCTTCTGCTTCCACACTATAGAGACAACACTACTGTATGGTCTTCGTACTTGTTTGAACAAGTCTGTAGTATAATGATTCTCCTTATCAATCTTGACTGGTGAATAGTTGAGTTTGATTCATGATAAAGCACAATGATTGTGTGTATCACTGCACATCAGTATATATCTCACAGTCACCACAGAGAGGAAGAGAACTTTACATGAAAGTTGCATTGATTCATATTTTGAGGTTTTAATGCTTTGTGCCAGTGTGTGAAGTGGTTTTCAGCTGAAGGGCTTACAGGAGTCATAACCTTCAGACAGGACTTATTCATGATGAAACACTGACACGAGTATTACATATTGATGTCATGCAGTATATATTTCCAAGCAGTTTTCTTCAGTACGCAGTTGTTACTTGTATTGATAGTCGCAGGCGACTTAGCCGTGCTGGTGCAGCAGTTCCTCCACACGGCTCAGCGGATCCTCGCTCTGATGTGCTGGATATTTCAGCTGTAAGAGTCTCTGAAGATACGCCAGCGCCTGACCTCCACCAACATTCACACGCTTACAGTTCACTGCATCCAGCCTGAAACACATCACATCCATCAGAGACACGAGACACTCGGGAACAGACGCTGGGAGGGAATCGCCAGGATACCTGCCGCTGATGACGGGCAAAAGCACATGAGAGCAGCATACTCCCATGACAGATCCGCTATAGAAGCTTTCGAAGAGACTGTCCACACTGCATGACACACCTGCACTCCATAACACTCCAGATGAGCAGCTCTGACACCATCTGCCCTGCAGTGAAGAGGCCAATCGCTCTGACATCGCACTCACAGGATGATCCATTAACGTAATTCTAAACACACACCCGACCATAAAATACACACGACCATAAAACACACATGACCCTAAACACACACAACTATAAACACATACGACCCTTCAACCATAAAACACAATAATGCAGGATGATCGGGCTAGCAATAAACCACACACAAATAACAAACACACACCTAACCCATAAAAATGACACCACTCAGAACCACCCACATGGATCCCTACACCACCATAAACACTAATGACCATAAACACACACCCAACTACATAACACACCCACCTGAATTACAAAACACACACACACCATAAACACACGACACCTAATCTCATAAACACACACACTCCACCATAACACCTTCCACAGAGCACCATAAACACACACACACCATAAACACACATGACCCTAAACACACACACTTCCATAAACACACATAAACACACACAACCATGAACAACACACACCACCATAAACACACACAACCATAAACAGACAGACCACTATTAAACACACAACCATTAAACACACACACAACCATAAACATAACACAACCATAAACACACACTATAACACATCACCATAAACACACACAACCATAAACACACACAACCATAAACACACACAAACCATAAACACACACAACCATAAACACACACTCACCATAAACACACACACAACCATAAAACACACTACCTACCACATAAACACACACAACCATAAACACACAATACTCACCATAAACATTACACCGACCATAAACACACACAACCATAAACACACATGACCCTAAACACACACAACCATAAACACACACAACCATAAACACACAAACACACCATATTCATAAACACACCCCACCATAAACACACACGGGCCATAAACACACACACCACCATAAACACACACGCTACCATAAACACACAATCCGCTTATAAAACACACACAACCATAGACACACACAACCATAGACACACACAACCATAAACACACACAACCATAGACACACACAACCATAGACACACACAACCATAAACACACACAACCATAGACACACACGACCATAAACACACACGACCATAAACACACATGACCATAAACACACATGACCCTAAACACACAACCATAGACACACAACCATAAACACACACGACCATAAACACACACGACCATAAACACACATGACCCTAAACACACACTGCGACCATAAACACACACGACCATAAACACACACCTAATTCTAAAAACACACCATAAAACATTAATGACGACCATAAACACACCATAAACACACAATTTTAATTACATAGACACAATAACACAACCATAGACACACACCGACCATAAACACACACGACCTAATTCATAAACACACATGACCCTAAACACACAACCATAGACACACAACCATAAACACACACAACCATGAACACACACAACCATAAACACACACAACCATAAACACTAACAAACTATAAACACACACAACCATAAACACACACAACCATAGATTACATACAACCATAAACACACACAACCATGAACACACACAACCATAGGATAATACACAACCATAAAACACACAACCATATAACACACAACCATGAACACACACACAACCATAAACACACACAACCATAAACACACACAACCATAAACACACAACCATAAACACACACAATAAACACACACAACCATAGACACACACACAACCATAAACACACACAACCAAACACACACAACCATAGACACACACAACCATAGACACACACAACCATAGACACACAACCATAGACACATAACCATAGACATAACACAACCATAAAACACACACACAACCATAAACACACACAACCATAGACACACACAACCATAGACACACACAACCATAGACACACACAACCATAGACACACACAACCATAGACACACACAACCATAGACACACACAACCATAGACACACAACCATAAACGCACACAACCATAGACGCACACAACCATAGACGCACACAACCATAGACGCACACAACCATAGACACACACAACAATAAACACACACAACAATAAACACACAGGAATAAACACACAACAATAAACACACAGGAATAAACACACAACAATAAACACACAACAATAAACACACAACAATAAACACTTTGAGAATATTTAAACCAGCAAATACTGACATTCACTGTCAGTATGACGTCACTCACCTGTGCGCTGACGTTGAGGTGTGTGAAGATGTAATCAAACACCAGCTCTTGCACGTCACAGTTGACCAGCGCGTCGCGCTCAAACGCGCTCTTCAGCGTCCAGCGCAGCGGCTCCAGGTTCGGGATGTCGTTACCCACGTGCGTCTCGCTGCGCGCGGCTCCTCTGCTGCGCGCCGCCGCCGAACGGAACACGAGCAGCGGCTGCTCGTAGCGCGACGCGTCGCACGCCCAGCCCGCGCGGCACTGGTACGAGCCGTTATCCACCACTATGGGCGACGCGACGCATTCCGCCTCGAGCGTGTATATCGGGTCCGGCGAACATTTATAGTCCTGAAACGAGTAAACGTGACGACTCGCGTCGCGTTTGTTATTCATCGCGTCCAAGGAGCGTCAGCTCTTCTTCGCGGTTCAGGAGAGTCGCTCGCTTCGCGCGCGGTTCATTAGCGCCGCCTGCAGGTCATGTGAAGTCTCCGCAGTTAAACGGTCGCTCGCTGGTTTCGATTATTGGGTTTCTGAGTTATTCAATCCAAATGGATTTCTGTATGATTTTATAACATACGCTTAATGCATTAGTTAACATGAACTATCAATGATCGATACTTGTTTATCACTAATAGGTCTACATCTTTAAAATGATGTATCTGTTAACATTGATTAATAGACAATGAACGTTTGTATTGGCATTAAGACCCAATAAATGCTGAAAAACTGTATATGTGCTACTGAAAACCAGTACAGAAGTGATAGAAAAGTGTTCGCATGTGTGTGTTTTGAGATGTGTATCTCTGATCTTTGACAGATGACAGTCCTGCCAGCTGCTGCATGTGATGTGAGTCTTTCATCTTCAGCGCCTGATCTGCTGTCAGACTCCAGGACCTGATGGAAACATCTTTCATCTGCTTTCTTTCTGAAGCTCTGAGTCATATCCATTCATCCATCCACACACAACATGATGATAAACATGCAACACAACACAACACTCTACACAACATACACCTGAGCTTAACTACTAATAACACTTTATATTAACATTCAGGAAGGAAAGAGAAAATGTTGTTATTCTAAACACTCTCAGTTTATCAAGCAGGATGAAAGCACAGACAGTGGTGACATGGAAAACAAACACACACTTTACCATAGAATTTAATATATACAGTATGCATTATTTACATTTAAAGCAGATAACGTACAGACATCACTGATTTCTTGATAAACACATGTGTTACTGTTCAATAATGTCTAATCATTGAATAATTAACTCTGATGGATGATTTCATGCAAAAATTGTCATAAAATCTAAATAGAAAGAAGCTTTTGGGTGTACAGTAATGGCTTACCAAATAAATTACTGCAATTCAATTACTTTTCACTCAATTAAGTAAAAAGGGATTTTAATTACAGTTACTGTGATGTATTTGCACACATTGAGTTTAGAATATAAATACAGATGAGTTTGCTTTAAAATGAGTTGTAAAATGTATTTATTGAAAACATTTTACAACTAATGTCTCGTTTCAGTTCATCTTGTTTTTCAGCTATTTTGTAGAGCATTTAAATAAATGATTGGTTTTTGTTCTGTTTTTCCTCTGGGCTCTTTGTCAATGTGTGGCATGAGTTATCTAGTGACACTTAATGCTGTGAAAAAAAGGCTTTGGGAAAGAGGAACTGTGTGTTTAATATTGTGTATAAGGGAACAGTATAAAGACATTCTGAACATGTTTTTATCATCACCACTCTCACCTGTGATGTATTAATAACACAACTCATTGTCTGGTTGTCGCTCTCCTTCAGGATCTTTGTGTTGAGTGTGATTGACAGGATCTTCACAGCAGATCTGTACAATACAATATATGTGACCCACACATGAGTTAAAACAAGCCATCATTTCTCACAGGATTGGGTTTAGAAGTATAATCAACTGCTCCTTCAAGTGCACTTCTGCGTCATCTTAACGAGCCAATTCTAGATGATGTCATCACACACAGAATGGTGGGATTGATTGGTCCATCACAATCCTTCATTCTAAAACCTTCCGGGTCTGAAAGGATTCTTCAGTATGTGCTCATGATTGTTCTCAGTCTGAAGTGTACTTCACAGATGGAATGCACCCTATATCCCTATGAAGGGTGTACCCTACAGAGTGACCGCTTTGAGTGAGAGCTTGTTTGTGTATGTTGTGTAGAATGTATTATGAACGAATGCACTCAATAAGATATTAGTTTTCAACGGATACATTCAGGTTAGGGATGTTTTTATGCCCCAATGTAAAATATGTATTTGTTGTTCAAATGAATTACTCTCTCTCTCTCTCTCTCTCTCTCTCTCTCTCTCTCTCTCTCTCTCTCTCTCTCTCCCTCTCTCTCTCTCTCTGTCTCTCTCTCTCTCTCTCTCTCTCTCTCTGTCTCTGTCTCTCTGTCTCTCTCTCTCTCTCTCTCTCTCTGTCTCTCTCTGTCTCTCTCTCTCTGTCTCTCTCTCTCTCTCTCTCAGCAGCTGTAACACACTCACAGTCTCAGTTCTGTTTTCTTCTTCAGTAAAGATGTTTCGGACAGTCAGAGATCAGGTCAGAAAACATCCTGGAGTGAGTATTTCATTTTCGGCATGTTTTTAATCCTCACACACATATATACATATATCAGAATTTATTGAGTATTGATCTATTGTGATGTATATCAGAATCATTGAGTATTGATCTATTGTGATGTATATCAGAATCATTGAGTATTGATCTATTGTGATGTATATCAGAATCATTGAGTATTGATCTATTGTGATGTATATCAGAATCATTGAGTATTGATCTATTGAGAATGATGTGTATTGTGCAGAATCATTGAGTATTGATCTATTGTGATGTATATCAGAATCATTGAGTATTGATCTATTGTGATGTATATCAGAATCATTGAGTATTGATCTATTGTGATGTATATCAGAATCATTGAGTATTGATCTATTGTGATGTATATCAGAATCATTGAGTATTGATCTATTGTGATGTATATCAGAATCATTGAGTATTGATCTATTGTGATGTGTTTGGCAGCTGGTTCCACAGTTTTTCTTCATCTGTCTGGGAATGAGTGGAGCTTTTCTTTATTTGTTTCGTCTGGCAAAAGGACCTCATGTTGTGTAAGAACTGTTTACTTTTAGTTTTCGCTTGAGTTTCTTGAGGTCTCAAACAGAGATGATTGGTAAACAGTATTGATGGAGTTCTTATTTACTGATTTGTAAGCGTGTAGACACACATCTTCAGATGGTGGTGTGTATTTTATCATTCATACAGTATGTAATGGACATTAAAGCATGTAAACAGTGTTGTTCTTGAAGTGATATGTTTATTTTGGATATTTTAATCATCAGCTGGAGAAAGAGCAATAACCCGGAGCCCTGGAATGAACTCAGCCCAAACTACCAGTACAAGGTATTTGATTATGATCAAACGTAGTGAATATTTCATATGACCAGACAATTCTGTGCATTTCTGCTTTCAGTTCCATCTTTCTTTTATGTGTTTTACATGTGTTATCACAGTAAAATATGATCATAACTTCATCAGTTAGTTTCTAGTTCTTAATCTTGATTGGTGAATAGTTGTGTTTTATTCATGATAAACCACTGCATCACTGCACATCAACATATATCACAGTCACTCACACTTGATTTTACTGCATTAAAGTTGAATTGATTTATATTTTTAGGTTTTAATCTTTGTATCTTTTAATCTTTGTGTGTGATAAGTGTTTTGTAAAAAGTAATTTATAAAAGCAGTAACTTATTCACAATTTTATTCATGAATTAAGACTCATTGATTTTGTCCAGTCAGATCCATTCAGATGTGTAGTGTCACTAGCCAATCACACGCTGTCTTCTGTCATGTGACTCCGCCTCTCTGTACCATGAGAACTGTAAGATAGAAATGATGAAATACTGAACTGATGTGTTTTCTTTTCAGTTTGTGGCCATTAACACAGACTATAAAACCTGAAGAAGGAAGGACCAGACTTCTGAAGATATCACCAATTGATTTGATCATGTATTAAAACAACATTTGCAGTACAGCTTTACTGTAAGTAACAAACACAATAAAATTCATAGAAGAAAATAAACCTGCTTGACAGAAGTTTTCATTAGAATCAGTAAAAGTTGAATATGTTATTTATGAAAGTAAAAGCTTTACAGAAACATCAGTGATGATGATGATGATGATGATGATATGACTCCCTGCAGACGCTGATCGTGTCAGAAAGCGATCAGATGAGCTGATGAGAGTTGCTGTTCTGTAAACAATGGACAGTAAACAGCAAAGGAAACCTCATGAGAGAAAGACTGAGATCCACTGTAAAAACAGCAGTTTTAACATCTTCATCATCTGCTCGCTAGATTTTGCAGACAGATTCCCTTTGTCTAAACAAACAGCCGGAAACAGCCTACTCTTTAGCCCTTAAATACATTTCTTCATATCTTCATATTTTTTTGGATGGCTTTGATGTCTGTGTATGTAATCTGTTAGTCTTTGTTTTGAGTTCAATACACACATTATATTGTGCATGACTTGCATGTGGCAGTTGTGTTGGATTTCTGATTGTGTGATACTGACAAACATATACAAACAAAAGATGAGAGGTAATTAGAAACCAAATGAATAGCTTAAAGTGTAATAAAGTGAAGACACAAGTGATGATGTAATGTTTAGAATCAGTCTATGTGTAAATCTAGTGTTTCTCTCAGCAGAAGAAATATGTTTAATCTCTGTTTAATGTTTCATTTCTTGTCAATCAACAGCCCAGATTCAGTGTTTCATGATGACACTTCATCAACGCCTCATTACTGTGTAAGAGCTTTTCAGAGTTTCACCGCTTGATTCACATGGAAACAACTGCCTCTGTAGTCTTTTCTTCGACTCATCCAGCTGTCAGTATTAGATCAGAAGAATATTATTCTAGCTCATCATATCCATTAACTCCATAACACATTCTTTCTTCATTTAACCCTGTCTGTCTTAAACATTGCAGCAAAGAAAGATCCTGTTTCATAAAATGTTTGTTCTCAAATTTCATCTTAATTTTCTTAATGTTATAAATCAGAATTTCTCTCTTCGTTATTGTATTTTGGGTATTTGGGATTGTATTTTCCTCTTTAATTACAACTTGCACATTGTCCTGTTTCATGTTACATGTGCAGTATGACCAAATCGAAATATTTCTTTATTTCTGTTTGTTCCTGTTATTGTACTGGTACCGCAATTCTTTTCCATGTTATAATACCATCTTGTTCTTTTCATCCCTCACATTGCTTTTGTCATCCACTCTTCTTGACATGTGTCACTGAGCCCCACTTCTTCAGCGCCTTCACCCAGCATCTGCATCCTCGTGACTATTAAGACTCCATGTACCACAATGCATTGCACTTACCATCTTGTAATCACCTGCACCTGTCACCTCTAATCAAGGACTCTATTTATACTCAGTGTTTGTTCTGTTCTTTGTCAGGGTGTTTGTTGGTATTTTAGGCGTTTGCAAGTGTTATTCTGACGCCTTGGTCCTCACGGTGCCAGCTGATCTTTGGGATTCCTCTGGTAAAAGTAAAGGAAGTACTTTTGATCAGAACTTTGTCTCCTGTCTTGCCTGCACGCTTAACAACATGTTGTTTCATTAAACATTTCATTTCAATCTTCTTGCTTCTGTATTCTTCAGTGTTATATGAGCAGAAGACACACACACACCTCTCAGATGTTTACTGTCATCATCATCATCATTATGTGTGAGCCAGTTAGTTGCACTTTTCACCTTCTGCCTAAAACACACACCGTCCTCTTTAAAGTCCCTCAGTCTACTCCTGATTGGTCAGTTTTGGTCCCAGTCTGTTGTGATTGGTCATCTATGTGGAGTGTTTTTAGGTCATGTTCCACCTGAAGCTTCATGCGGCTCAGGTGTGAACAATAACAACATCCCTCATCATTTCAGACGTTTGCTTTTATTTCGCCGTGACATTTCAAGATCCTCAGAACTAATAACACAGACTCATGCGCGGTACTGTGAGTCAACTTGAAGAAATCACATCGAGATATGTCTATATATTACAACTGATTTAAACAAATTGTGTTTGTCTTGTCTGACAGTCGTCAGCCTTAAGCAGACAGGATTGTATTTTAATAATAATTTAATAAATGCTAGTAATGTGCTAATGAAACATTTTAAATCAATATTTTATGTTGAATAATTTACTCAGCGTGTAAAGTTGTGTAATACATGTGATAATGTTTAGTTAGATGACTCTGATAACAACTGAACACACAAACAATGTTATAAATGATTTGGAGATGATCGGCAGCAGAATCCAGCGGACAGTCCTGTATTTCAGTTTATTTACATGAGCTATATAATGATTCTTATAATGAAATGTTGCTGTTTCAGATGGACCGCTTAGGTTTGTTTCCATTCAGCATCACAGTCAGATGTGCTGGAGATGATCTGACCCCATGAAGAATTGAATGATTAGAGAGCCACCCAGTGCTTCAGATCAGCAAATGTGACACAGATGAATACACAATCACGCCTCATGTGCCTTTTATCACACATACATAAAACATACACGGTTTCTTTTAGTCAACTACAAATGAATTGAAAGAAAGAAGAATTTGTCGGTGGTGTCAGAATGAGATCTGAAGCTTGTTCTGGTAAGCAGAAAGACAACAAGCAGAAGATTTGAAATGAAATCAAACATAAGCTAAATATTATCACGAGATACTTGTAAAGCACATTCAATCTATTTTACTGAATCACAAACCCATAAGTGTTTGATGAATGACATGAAGACATTGTTCTCAGATCTCCTGCAGCAGATCAGCGGGGAAGAAACCCAGTTTACGACCGGTTGACCTTCTTCAGATATCCGTTGACTTCTTCTCCTTTCTTCACTACAATCTAGACATGAAAAACCTCAATGAGACATTACACTATATCTCATGTGATTAGTTGTTGAGTCATTGACAGACAGACTGACCTGATCTTTCTTCAGTGTGATCTGACCCATCTCTGTTTCCTACAAATGAACGGGTCACTTTATATCACAGCTTCCTGCAAAAATGCATCTCTGATGATGTATCGCCATGGGCAATAACCCGTTTTCCCCTCGATCTTACCCTGGAACGGACAGAAGAGAACAGCGATTATGTGATGAAGAAACAAACTGAAAGTATCCACAAAACTGATGGATAGCGGTCAGAAGTGTGACTAAGTCACAGATTCTATGTGCTTCAATGTAGATATAATTCCTGCATTAGAAGTCTCACATGACACTATTTTACAGAACTCTGAGGGAACTCTGCTGTGAGTCTTTGTAGATGTCATTACAAAGTGTTTGAGATTTATGTGTAATAGATTTATCGTGATTACTCTGTGATTTTAATGTGTGTGAATGAAATATTTGATGAACTATTGAGGATCTACTGTACTGTAATATCATACACAATGTGTTTGCAGTGAAGAACCGCATCAAGAAATGGAGCAGTCACTCACCCTCCACCACTCCCTCATTAGAATCATCCAGAACTGTGATACGATCTCCTGGACTGAAACACATTCATCAATCACATCAAACTCCAAATATATATATATATATATATATGTGAATGAAATGAATGAGACAGACTTACTGAAAGTCCAGATCATCTTTCTCAATGGCTTTTTAAATCGATATATAATGCCAGATAATAATGAGACTGACTGAACGTCTGCTGCTGCTTCTTATTCTACAATCATCAACACACACTTCATTACACAACAAACACACAATGCCGTAATGTGGTGTGAACTCCTTTGACTGTACTCCTGCACTTGTGTATGCTGTACATTAGTCAAATATATTATGCTAATTAGTTCAACCTTTTGTCCAATCACGGTTAAGCAGAACATGATCAAAACAAATTTCAACTATTGTTACTTTATTAACTATATGTAATAATACACATGGAAGAATGTATTGTTTGCTCAAACTGTCATTGATGTTATTTACTTTATAAATATTCAATAAATATTCAAAAAGTTCTGTCAAATAATTTGCAAAAACCCACCCTAGTTGTAGTGTGCTTGTCTCAGTGCTTGTGTTCTGTGTAATGGTCTGTGTGTGTGTTTGTGTTTGTGTGTTTTGTCTTGTGTGCTTGTGTGTGTGTTGTGTTGTGTTTGTCTTGTGTTGTCTCTGTGTGTTGTGTCTGTGTGTTGTCTTGTGTGTTTGTGTTGTGTGTGTTGTCTTGTGTTGTCTTGTGTGTTTGTGTTTTGTGTGTTGTCTTGTGTTGTCTTGTGTGTTGTCTTGTGTTGTCTTGTGTGTTTGTAAGCAGTGTGTTGTCTTGTGTTGTCTTGTGTGTTTGTGTTGTGTGTGTTGTCTTGTGTTGTCTTGTGTGTTTGTGTCTTGTGTTGTCTTGTGTGTTTGTGTTGTGTGTGTTGTCTTGTGTTGTCTTGTGTGTTTGTGTCTTGTGTTGTCTTGTGTTTTGTGTTGTTGTGTGTTGTCTTGTGTTTTGTGTTGTTGTGTGTTGTTTTGTGTTGTTGTGTGTTGTTGTGTGTTGTCTTGTGTGTTTGTGGTTTGTGTTGTTGGTGTATGCAACTGTGGTTTGTGTTGTTGTGTGTTGTCTCTGTGTGTTTTGTGTTGTTGTGTGTTGTCTTGTGCTATATCAGTACATGAAAGAGGAGGAGCTGTAGATTGTGATGACACATTAATGTTGTGTTGTGCTGGACTTTCTTGCCTTGTCATCTGTGGCTGTCTTGTCTTTCTTATCTCCATCTTGTTTTCCTAATAATACAAGACAACATTAAAGAAAGGTTGAAGTGATGTTGTGAGTCATTGTGAAGGAACTACCAGACACTCACATACTCTTCCCACTGTTGTGTTTATATATCACACATGTTTGTGATAATGATGTTACTGTATAACTGCAGCTACAGGACACGTCCTCGTGAAATGATTGAACATTTTCTTATTCAGATGAGACTTCACTACAGTAACGATACTGATCTGCTTTATGGTAACTGTAAATGAAACCGCTTTACTAATAATGATCTTTCATTGTGTGTGTTGTTTTGTTTGTGTCAGTGAGTATTAAACTGGTTTCACTTGAGACACATTACATGTTAAATATGATGTATGACTGAAATGACACACTGCTGTCAGCTGTTAACTGCTAAAAAATATCATTAACACAATCTACACAACACTGTACAGAGTTACGGTCAACGTCTCAAACATAACCTACATATACACATTTTAACCCTATCTATAATATCACAAGAGTTATATCAGCCTACACACACAGAATGATGAAGAATATTCTCTCATCTCCAACTCTTATTAGTTAGTCATTAACAAACATCATTTACTGCTTAATTGATTATTAGTTACCATATAATGGAAAATGTTTTCAGACAAATGAAAGTTATAACCATATGTGAATGGTAAAGGTAACAACATTTATAAGCATTTTAATATTTATTCATGAGTTTGCCTTCTGAGATAATAAAGTGAGAGGAATGGTGTCCGGGAGAGGGATGTCTCGCATAACTAATGATCTGCTTATCATTATGGATTGTTCTATAAAACCGTTTGTAAACATTAACAAACACATGATCTGATGTGAAATTTTATAGTAACTGTGATCAATTAAGCATTAAATAATGTTTGTTAATGACTTAATGAAAGTTATTATGAAGTGTTACCTTGAGGGGGAGTAAATACACTCCCATTCACACTACACACATGTAAACACACACACACAAAGCACAGACACACATACCTACACACACTCGCTCACACAACATACACACACACATTGTCACGCACACAGAACACAAACACATACATGGAAAATACATACAGACACACCACACTGGGTTGATTATAAACATTGCAAAACATTACTGCAAATATTAATACATGTTTAATATTGAGATATTGTTCAAATGACTGATTGAGTATCACTTCAGGTTAGTTCAATCAGCTGAATATATGAATGGTTTTCTCACACACATGAATTCTCTTCAGAAGACACTGAAGTCTTTGGATTATTGTAATGACAGATGTATATTTATGATATGTATTTAAAGTGACATGTATTGTCATTAAAGCTGATATGATATGACAGTGAGTAACAGATAACAGAATTTTTTTTCCCAGTGATGTAAACACTAAATTGCAGGTGTTTTATTTTTTGAACTCTGTCATCATGATAGATTTTGTGTCATCGACAGGAAGTCCTCTGAGGACCTAAAAATTTTTGTTCAGGGACTAAAATCTAAGAACGTTTCCAGAGTCCCCAGAGTTGGTCCTGGATGGCCCGGTGTTTAGCTCTAACCCTAATCAAACACACCTGAAGCAGCTAATCAAAGTCTTACTAGAGCTGCGTTTCAGTCCACTTTCAGACACACACTCACTTCCCTTAACTTCCCTAAACACTTCCTCTGGGAAAGTGGTTCCTCATACCTCCCTAACCACCCAATGTCTAAACTCTAACCTCCCTAACCACCCCAATGTCTAAACTCTACCCACCTCCCAATGTCTAAAGCTCTAACCTCCCTAACCACCCCAATGTCTAAACCTAGCCTCCCTAACCACCCAATGTCTAAACTCTAACCTCCCTAACCACCCAATGTCTAAACCTTAACCTCCTAACCACCCCAATGTCTAAACTTAACCTTCCTACCCACCCCATTGCCTAAACCTAAGCCTCCCTAACCACCCAATGTCTAAAACCTAACCTCCCTAACCACCCAATGTCTAAACCTAACCTCCCTAACCACCCAATGTCTGTCTAAACCTAACTCCCTCCTAACCACACCAATGTCTCAAACCTAACCTCCCTAACCACCCCAATGTCTAAACCTAACCTTCCTAACCACCCAATGTCTAAACCTAACCTCCCTAACCACACCAATGTCTAAACCTAACCTTCCTAACCACCCAATGCCTAAACCTAACCTCCCTAACCACCCCAATGCCTAAACCTAACCTCCCTAACCAACCAATGCCTAAACCTAACCTCCCTAACCACCCCAATGCCTAAATCCCTAACCAACCTGCCTAACCCTCCTAACACCCAATGCCTAAACCTAACCCTCCCTTAGCCACCCTAATGCTCAAACTCTAACTCTCCCTAACCACCCCAGTGGCTCATTAACCACCCCAATGGGCCTCTAACCACTCGGGTGTTTGTGTTACAGAATGAAGGAAACGTCCATAACTCCATAATTGAATGTTTTAAAGTAGTCCTGTGCCTGGAGCCTGTTCCATTAAACTGGGACCTTCAGTCCCCTAACTTAACCCTACCCCAACCTGGCAAGCAGTGAAATGAGCATGCATCAAGGCTCTCAGCTGCACGCTGTTTTGCCAGAGGTTACAGGGGTAACACACTTTGACACAACACCGGCCCTTCAGGACAGAACTTGGCCACGCACTTGGTTTAGCCATGAGTTGCTGCACTTCTTGGATTTCCTATTTTCAACTAATCAACAACAAACCAACCCACTGAATAAATCAACTAGCCAACCAACAAACACAGCACCAACCAATCAAACAACTTACTAAGCAACCTACTAATTAATCACTAAATACATCACTTAACCAGCTGAACTAACCAATCAATTAATCTGTGTTATGACTGACCTTCAGCCCTCCTCCCTCATCCTCTTTGGGCTGTTGGGCTTCCTCCTCCTTCCATCATCATCATCATCATCTACAGAATAGAAACATGTTCAGAAGGTCTGATGTTGCTCCAGATCTCTCTGAGATGACACTTACATTCTTCTTGTCTTGTGAGTTTTTCTTTCTCTCTTTATTGGCCATGATCACACCTCCACTCCTCAGTGTTTCAAACACCGGATCCGTTCGGTTCTGTTGACCTAAACACACACTGGCCTCAGATTTTCTGGAGTGTCACTGTTTGTAATTCATAATAAATACAGGATGATGCTCACCGGGTTATTGATCTCCTGATCATAGAGAGGAGAGCTATGTAATGCCTGGCCTGAAACCCGGAGGCTGACAGATACACATCAAATCAAAGTGTCAACATCTTTTCTTCGGCTTCCAGATCATATGTGGTGTGAACAGCCATCTTTCCATCCAACTATATTACAGTAGTGTTTATTTTGAGATATTTGATTTAAAACACAGGATGGAAATGCCAAGATGCACATAAACTCTGTATATTAATATGTTATTAAAATGCACATCCCATATAATATAGCTGTATACAGTAAGAGGATATACACATAAAGTATATGAAAACTAAATCAATTCCTCAAACATCATGTGACAGGACAGCATACTGTACTGATATACCAGCAGACAACTCAACTTGATTCACTAATTCATTTGACAACTATAGATGGAAACATACAGGAGCTGATGATATGATCTCAATGATCATGTGATGAAATTCTCAATGATCTCAGAATTAAATCTTTGGTCACAGTTGATATTAAGATTATGCGAAAACAAAGAAAATTGTATTTGTGCTTTCTTTGCATTTAACACAATATAATGATATATAATGAAAATAAGAAATGAGAAAACATGACGTCATCTCACAATTTTCCCGAAGCATCTCTGGAACTGGACGTACGACTGACACGAGTGATGAATGTTTGTCTTGCAGTTTTTGCAGCGCAATGCAAATTTATTATTGACTGAAAAAAGACAGACATATACACTTGACAATGATCAAACACTGAACACTTCACATAATGAAGTTTGTTGTGATGTGTGAACTTCTGACGATCATTCGTACACAAAGCGTCACAGAATTTAGGTGTCTTGCAGTAATGATCCTTAAACTTGTGCGGCTTTGATCTGAACTACAGGCTCAGGGGTCGGAGGAGGAGGAGCTTCTTCTTCCTCCACCTCTTCATCATACACGCAAATATACCTGAAGATGACAGACAGTGAGACACGTGTGTGTGTGTACATGTGTGTGTGTGTGTGTGCCACATGTGTGTGTACATGTGTGTGTGTGTATGTGTGTGTGTGTGTGTACATGTGTGTGTGTGTACATGTGTGTATGTACATGTGTGTGTGTACATGTGTGATGTGTGTGTGTGTGTGTACATGTACATGTGTGTATGTACATGTGTGTGTGTGTGTACATGTGTGTGTGTGTGTGTGTGTACATGACAGAGAGAGAGAGAGATACAGCACGTACAGTGTTGTCTCTCCTCTTTGACCACATTATCTGGTGCTGGAGGATTGTCATGAATATCCAGCGAGTCTTTATCCTCCAACCTGCAAACAAACAACATTTACTGACAGTGACACACGTGTGTAAAGTACATGATGATGATGATGACAGACTGACTGTATGTAGAGACACTCACTGATCATATTGAGCCATAGAAACTCTCTGATGTCCACCTGTACACAACACATCACAACAAAACATAATCACATAAAAGTGATATTAACATCACAGACCTTATCAATCTGAAAAATAACCCACACTAAAAAAGTCATTAAGATTCTGTGTGAGAGATTTACACATCCAAAAGTTTGAAATGAAACAATTAAATTAAGAATGAAATAATGTAAGTATATAACTGTATAATGTTTTATAGTTTATATTTCACCTTTACTAATAAACTATTTTACAATAAAGAGACAATGAGAGATGATAAGAGAGAAGCTGCTGTGAGATGGTTTCAGGTGTAAACACAGAAAATGAGTTTAAATATGATTCATCACTTGACTGTATGTAAATAATGTTCAACTTACTTTTGTGTAAATCAACATTAATAAGTAGCATGTAGTGGTTTTGTGATAGTCACCTGCCTAACACGAGTTCACAAATCCAGATCGTACAGGAGTGACGGTCCAGTTCATCTACACATTCCCAAAGAACAAGTTAAAGATGAACATATGAATGAAAATATATGTATTTAATGTGTGTGACGGTGTATTTAAAATACATGTTGTAAATGAAACACACACACAGACAGAGTTTCTATTTTGTATGTCAGAAACTCAATCTGAGAATCTATAATTAGATCTTTCTGCTCAGACAGAATTACACTTTCTACCCTATAGAGACCGATCCACACACTTCACATTCTCCCTATTGACTTACTTACATTTTCAGTAGCAGAAAAGACATTCAGAAAGTGACTAACTAGTTTAAACACACATACCTGTTTATGGTGTATGTTTTACTAAAATCCAACGTTTGCAAAATGAGTTGAAGATTTAGTTGAATAACTTTTGTCATACAGTTGCTGTTGGTGCGAGATGAATCAATGTGAACTCATTAACAACCGATTGAAGTGATCTGAAGTGATGAAGAAACACTGCTGAGGTCTTTAAACAGATGGTGAATTACAGAGAGCAGTAATAAGAGCTCTCTCTCTCTCTCTCTCTCTCTCTCTCCTCTCTCCTCTCTCCCCTCCTCTCTCCTCTCTCTCCTCTCTCTCTCCCTCCTCTCCTCTCTCTCCTCTCTCTCTCTCTCCCTCTCTCTCTCTCTCTCTCTCTCTCTCTCTCCCTCTCTCTCCTCTCTCTCTCTCTCTCTCCCTCTCCCCTCTCCCTCGCTCCTCTCTCTCTCTCTCTCTCTCTCTCCTCTCTCCCTCCCTCCTCTCTCTCTCCCTCTCCCCCTCTCCTCTCCCTCTCTCTCTCCCTCTCTCTCCTCCTCTCCTCCTCTCCCTCTCCCTCTCTCTCTCTCTCTCCCTCGCTCTCTCTCCCTCAGCCTCCCTCTCTCTCTCTCTCTCTCTCTCTCTCTCTCTCTCTCTCTCCTCGCTCTCCCTCTCTCTCTCTCTCTCATCTCCCTCTCTCTCTTGACGACGTTGACACATGCATTCAGTTCGAGTCACTCACACATTCACTAGTAAACCTGTTTGGATCACCAGTGAGTAAAAGTTCCCAAATTACATTTAATCATTTAGCAGATGTAATGTCTTTTATTAACCCACAAATGTGAATGCTTACAAAACATGAACTAGATAAAGCATAAAGCATATAGTAGTGTTGTGATACAGAGGAAGGACTTCACTTATACTGTATATTCATTGCTTTGACATTGGGACATGATGTCATTTCAGCATTTTCAGGTGAGGGTCAATAAATTATAAAGGTCTGATTAAAATCGTCAGGAATTTCATTATCAGAGAATTAAAAAGTCAACTATTGACATATAGAGCTGTTTTACGCCAAAGAAATATTAGTGAATAAACAAGCATTATTCTTTAACATCCATTTTAAAATAAAGAATACATATTCAATCGAACTGTTCTCCATCCTGTAAAATGAAAGATCCTGAGGAACCATAAGAGGTTCTTTAGACCGCCACACCGGCGGAACCGTCAGGAGGAAACAAGAAGAGAAACTAGGACATAGTGATGTCTTAGCTTGAAGTCATTTCATGTACATCATACAGTGATTCATCATCTAGAGAGATTTGCTAGTATTACACACATTTAGTCTCGACTGTCAGTGGAAGGACAGATGCAACATGTTGTAACAATTAATCAAAACACACATTATATGGAAATGTGTGTTTCCAATTTACTCTTTATACAGTCAATTCAACTGTTCACACAAACACACAATTCAGTTCAGAGAATCACACACAGTACATTTTCAGTGTCCTGATTTTCATTTAAAAATATTTTGCCAGTTTCACTTTCTAAGGTACAAATAAAATAAAGAAATTGCAAAATGATGTTATAAAATGTTTTTTAACTGTTACTGTTTTACTGGGTTTGACTTTGTGTATATTAACAGACATGCACATGTTAGGCTGACAGACGCGGGTTTAACTTAATCAAATTTTAGCTCGTCTCTGAGAAACTGAAGAAAATAGAAAGGTTTTGCTCTCCCTTATCCACCGGACATCTGGAAGCTAATTTACAAGCGCTACTCAATGTCACCCTGAAGCACTTCAAGTGTTAAGATAATGAATCATTCACATAATATAACAGCGGCATGTGAGAACCGCTCATATTATATCTCAATAAAGTGACCAGTGTGACATTACAACTTGGCCGTCTGTCTGATTCCTGATCTTAAGTCTTAAAGAACCCAATGACACAATACAAACTAATCATAGACACTCTCTAATGATCCACATGATGATAAAGCAAGAAATAAAAGCACAGGATTTCAATGCATAGTTTTAGCATTTCATGTTTTAATTTTGCATGTTTAATTCTTCATTCCTGCTGCACTCCAAATCTACAATATTCTTGAAAACGTGCACAAAAAATGTTTTATGTTTTCTTTCCTCCTGCAAGAAAAAATAATAATAATAATAATAATAATAAATAACAATACAAAAACAAAACTATTACTCGAAAGCAGAGTAGACAGGAAACTAGTGTTAAAATCTAGAAAGTTCCTTCTAGTCTTTTAATGGATCAGTAACCAGTCGCGATCATCAAAGAAACGTAAGGGTCTTGGAATCCCTCTGGTGCGGGACACGTCCACAGCACAAAAGTTAAAAAATATTCTCTAAAAGAAATATTTTCAACTCGTGATCAGTAATGTCATATTTGCAGAAACTACAGTGACGCTTCATCTCTTTATCCCTCCCTCGATCAAAATCTCCAACTTCAGGATAAAAGAAAAACAACAGAGGAATGACATAAATATTCCAAACAAAAAAACCTGCTGCTTTAGTTATCAGTGAATCAAAGCGATCCCATTCATCCGAGGGAGCTCTACCGCCTCAGATTTTAAAAAGATCTGTAACGTCCCAGAGTTAAATTAAAATAAATACATGTCTGATACAGGGAAAGCGTGTCAATCTTAGCATTTTTTAGTTACTCTTTTTATTATCGTTTTTCTGTTTTTATAAGAAAATCTGACATAAAACATTTTGAGTCTCTAGATTTTTCCACTTTCTCCACTGTCGCTTCTTTATGGTAATGTTAACTGACAGAATATGCATTGGAAAAAAAGACATTAAAAACTGCACTGCAAAGGGATTTTTAAAACATTTCCATGGAAATAAATAAATAAAATACTTTGTATTATATCCATGAAGCATGCTGGGGTAGGTGCGAAAGGAAAGTATAGGCTGAGAATACTTGGGTTTCTTTTTTGCAACTTAGAGAGTATAAACGCTGGTATGATGATGATGATGATGGAGGAGGAACAGGGCGGTGACGGGGCAGACGAAGCATCAGTTGTGGCAGCCAGTCCTGTCGCTTCTGATGACAGTCTGAAATCACAACACATCTCTGTGTCAGTACAAAACAAACCTTTCAACAAAGGTCACGCGTCGTCACGTCAGCAGGTGGGCCACTGCATTGATTGATGAGGTACTCGCCAGACTGATGCTGGCGGGCGAAGCCGGGTGATAGTCATTTCCCGCCGGGTCGGTGGAGCCCTCCACCGGATTGGCCGATCTTGATCTGGCGCTCCTGACATCTGATCGTAATCTCATTGATCTTCGCTGACCTTGACGCTCGATGATGCAGCCGATCAACTGTCAAATGACATCATGCGATTACATCATCAGCTCATACAACTCATGGTTAAACTACAGCTGCAGATTAGTCACTTAGCAGTACATGACTGAAAAATCAGAACTCACATCATTTGGAATGGTCAGTTCATGAGAGCCTGTCTGTGCGCTCGCATCCATACCAGCTGAAAAGAGAGAGAGAGAGAGAGAGAGAGAGAGAGAGAGACAGAGAGAGAGAGAGAGACACAGAGAGAGAGAGAGAGACACAGAGGAGAGAGAGAGAGACACAGAGAGAGAGAGAGAGAGAGAGAGAGAGAGAGAGAGAGAGAGAGAGAGAGAGAGAGAGAGAGAGAGAGAGAGAAAGAGAGAGAGAGAGAGAGAGAGAGAGTTAAGTGAGCAGATGAATGCAGTTCTTCAGTATATAATTGTGTACTGGACACACTGGTTACACAGTAAAGCCTTACGTTGGGGGCAACGGAAATGGACTCTGCTGCATCAGCCAACTGATGAAGTTTAGTTAGCTGTGGAGAAATGACAACGCTAAGTATCCTATTACACGTGGCACAATGTAACAGAGATGTGTGTAAATAATGAGGACTCCACATCAGGCTGAGGAATGGCATGTTGTCCCTGCACCGCATAAGCCTGCAAAACACATCACATTACTAATATAAAATCACATCAACACAGCTAAACACATCTATCACAACTCCCAAACACTGGTCTATAGTCATGTTTGATTCTTTTAGGTGATGAGATCACACGAGACACTCATCATCAATGATGTGATTTCTTCTTGTTTGGTGCATGTATAAGATCTGCAGGTGACAAAGTCTCAAACCCAGAGAGTTTCCCAAACCACCCAAATGTATATGCTAAGAAAGGTGGTGTAACTTGGATTCTTGCTATTGTATTATTGCCACCAACATGTAGACGCTCTGTGTTTTAAATAATGTAAGGAGCATTTCTCAAATAAACTTCGTGGTATTCAGGCCACTGGATCAGCACAGGCAATCAGAGCACACCGGCTTTCAGGAACGATGAACTTTGTATCTACACATTTCCAGAAAGTCGGGCAGAGGAGGAACAACAATAATCTCCTGTGTGCAAAATAATGTAAAATAATGTGTAAAATGTAAATGATCATTTTTTACAATCATCCCATATGACCCCTTTAATGAATGTTTGCATAGTTGCATTATTAAAAGTGGGATTCTTTATCTGTTTTAAGGGTAATGAACCAGTCTTCGTTTAGCTCACTCTTCAGCTACAGAATGCTTTTGAAAAATGCTATTTAAATGGGGCGTGGATCTAACTCTGTGAGAAGAAGGAATTGAGTGGGCGGGGCTATCAACCATGATACCTGTGTATACACATAACAGCCTTTATGAGAGAAAACCGGCCGACTTTTATTGAAAAATTATGCGAAGAGTTTTATTATTTGAACTATCCTTTCTAAATGACTAGAGGGCCCTATAAGGACATCGTGGAGAAAAACTAGACGATGCTCATAGTACTTCTACACCACAGAAACATGAAGCATTTAACCCATGACCTCTACTGCCTTCTTCAATTACTGTATGTGATCCTGCAGCTTTCTATAGCCATTATTAAACCAAAGCGCATTCTCATCGGATAAAAACTGCACACGTCCACGCTGACAGACTGAGGATTTTAAACTGAGGAAGTCGAAAACGGTAATAAAATGGTCAAAATTATACAATTTTTACCAGCAGTTTTCTTTTTGGATACAAAAAAAATGTCTATGATGTGAAACAAAACATCTCTGTTAAAACCTTCAAAATGTAGTGTAAGTTTGCATACAGAGCTGCTGCATGAACATCACATGAGCCGATATAGGGATGGGTATCGCTAAGGTTTTAACGGCCATTACTACTTTATCGATAACCACTTTATCGATCCGGTGCTTTAACGGTACTCTTATCGGTACTTTTTGTCGTGTTTTTAATAAAAAACTTAAAACAAACTGAGAACAGAATTAACACTTTATTTTAAATGTAAAATAAAATAATTATCTATAGCCTAACAAACAGCAATGTTTGAGCAAATATATATTATACAAAAACAAAATAAATCCAAATAAATCATTTCTTTTGTAAAAGAATGTCCAGTGCTTTAAAGCAACACAGTTGGGGCAGGTAGACTGCAGAAGAACTGCTGGAAGCTTAAAACTTATACATGTTTAGGAATGTATGTATTTCATCACTACAAATTCATTATTAGGTCATTTCTGACTTGATCATTTCTTAATAAGCATAGTTTATTCTTATTCATCTATTTGTAAATGCATGGACTGTAAAGGCATTTTAATGTCTATGGATTTATTTAGCTAATGCAGAAAAAAATACTATGTTATTCTATAATTTAACTGAACGCGATGTATTTATTAAATGATTAAATAGTAATTTAGAGAGAGACCTTATAGGATGCTTATGTCGTTGTTATTTGGGAAGACTGCCAAATCACATTTTACCTGAGGAGGTGGATGATGAACTAACTAGACAGCCGAAAACTCTTCTGTCCGCATTACGATGAACTTTTGAAAGATGTTTTTGACCAGTTGCTTGTGTTTCTAAGATCTTGTTGCGATGTTGTAATGATCATTGTCTGCATCCACTCCCGGAAAGTGAAATGTAAACATACTTTACACCGTTTGATTCTCATGCATGGCATCGTCACTCTATTAGTAGCGAGCTGCATTCGCGATGTCTTGCTTGAGCTTCGTGTCGGTCTTGCTTTGGTAATGCGTGTCGCGGCGAGCTTTAGGTAATTGTCGTCGCTTTTCGTGTTTCGTATGCGCTGCTTCGTGTAGTCGTGCTTTAAATTGGCCAGTGTCGCGCGCCAAGCGTAGTCGCGTGTCGCGAAAGCTTTTCGTGTGTGCGTGGGTAGCCGCGCTTCGTGTCGCAGCTTCGTCGCCGATGTAGCCGAAGCTTCGTGTCGATGTCGCGCTGAGCCTTTTCGTGTTGCGCGATTCGCGTGTCGTGTCGCGAGCTTGCGGTCGTGTCGCGAGCTTCGCGGTCGCGGTGCTTGAATTAGCTGTCGTGTGCGCGAGCTTTCGTGTTGTGTGCGCCGGAGCTTTTCGTGTTTGGCGTGAGTAAAATTGTTTATTGTGCGCTAACCGCACTCAGTTTTACCTCAGGGACAGACAGGGACATTTCACACATGATGGATAAAATGCAGGTAAATGTCTAAATAGGCTATTATCGTCAATTTGAAATGGTTGGACAGTTAAAATCGCTAAGATAGCGTTTATTTAGCATTAATAAAACAGGACATGTATTTTCTTAATTTTCTCCAGTACCCGAGAAAGCAGAACCGATAGCGTCAGAGCTTATCGATACTTGGTCTTTCATAATTTAGCACCGGGCTAGTTTAATGCCGGGTTTGGTACCCATCCCTAGCATTATTTCACTTTAAAACCTCTCACCTGTCCTCCGGCAAAAATGACGAAGGCGATCCTGAGGGTTTGGGCGATGCGGTATGGATTTACCCTTAGGGAGGCGTGACTGAAATGAGAAGACACAGAAGCAGGATGAGTAAAATAATTCTGCACATTCATATTAAACATCAAACAACAGCATCTGCCACCGATGCCATTAAACCACGATGCAGATGCCTCAGCATGACCACACAGATCTGTACGGACACACTCGATGATGGACAGCGGAGTGCGGCACAGTGATGGCTCTCTCTGTAGAGTTGGGGCATGTCACCAGCCACCTGAACCTGAGCTCCTGTCGACTGCACAAACACACATGAGATGATGTGACTGGAGTCATCAGTCGTAGATGATTAGGAGGGCCACCTTCTCTGATCTCTTTAATCTTACTGCCTATGCGCCATCAGAGAGCCGTAAGACTGACTGGCGGCACCACGATCCAGAAGGTCACCGGAGGATTCGACGTCGCTGTAACTGTTGGACATGGAGCTGCTGATGTCCTGCACATAAAAACATCTTACGCTTCACACTGACACAGAGCTAAAGAGCTGGCGTTCATATTCATCAGCACGTGATCCGTCAATGTACCTCCTCCAGCTTCTCAATGATCATGGAGAAAGCTTTGAAGATGGCGGTGGTGGGTCCCTTGAGGGAGTAATGATGCGTTCGGGCAGTTCCCTTCAGAAATGTTGATCGGGCACGCTCTGCATGACCAGCGACATCACACACATTAACCCTTTACGCAGCCAAATCAACTCTGGACAAATTAGGATTAAAACACACACACACACGGTAGACCTCACCTCCTCTCTCATCTTCTTCACCGATTCACCTTTCTGTAAAGCAGAAGAAGTGCATTTATATCAGTTAGAAACGTGAAGACAAAACTACAAGAGCTTCTAGACTGCTGATTGGCTGATGTACGTGATTCCCATGATGACAACAGTGAACAGATGTGACATCACAGCACGCCGCTCATCCGTGCGCTCTGCATCATCTGCGTCTGGAACACAATGTCAACACACCTTGCCGATGATGCTGCCCACTTCTTTGCCGTGCATGAGCAGTCTGATGGTGAGAGTGACATTGAGTCCTCCTTCAATCACACCAGAATCCATGATGATCAATCAATCAAGCTCTGGATCTGTGATCACAACTGATCGACCTGCTCACGAGACACAAGAAAACCACAATTATACACGCTTATGCTGAAGGAAAATAAACCACAATCACCAATCTGAAACATGACTGCAGAGCGAGCCGAACTCAAACTCGCATCAAAAGGGCATTTAACGAATGATTTCAATGATATAATCTGACGCGCATTAAAAGACAATATAAGGAACCAAAGAAAGCATCTCTGTCCTGATGGGATCATAACGCGACATTCTTACATGAAGATGTGTAGTGCTGGAAGTGTCAGACAGTGATGTTATGTTTACTACAGAGTGAGAGTTGATACACTACTATGTCACTTATGACTCCATGTTTTCCTGTGTTCATCTCCCAATCACTGGACTTATATATTATATAGAACATCAGGGTTAGTATGTCACATTCAGTTACACCTTTAACTTAAATTTACAGTTCAAAAAACCATTAGATTTTAGTCGACTAAACCTACAAAAAACAATTCAGACGACTATTACACCTACATTTAAAATACACACACATCGGTAATGACACTCCACATCATTCCCACACACGCACTGGAATTATAAACACCTTCAATACAGATGAGGAAATGGAAATGACGTCACGGGATCATCATCATCATCATCATGGCAGATTTACACTAAACGAACAGTAATGAATTCATCACAGAGATTGATTTCTAAAGCATGCATTAACACATGTCATTATCATGTAATAAGAATGTTATTCGTTTAAATAAAGGATTTATCCGCAGAAATAGTCAATGTCAGCAGATCAGTGAAATAAATAAATAAATATCTCTGTGATGAATGATCAGATATTTATATCAGATTAACGAATGTATATGCATGATGTAAAATTCACACGACTTCGAAGTATAATTGTAAATCCGTTCCAGCATGAATGCTAATGTTCTGCTGAAAGTAACCGCAGCGTTAGCTCCTCGCGTATTTATCAACTGCGTAACAAACAGATGCGCGCTCTCTAAACGACACGAGCACGCGTTTAACGCGCGTTCACACGCATTCCTGCATCATTTAAACGACACATTTACACGGATCTGTGTTTTACGGAGACATCGATCTTCCCCGACATCAGTTTCAAGCCATTAGCACGAGGGCTAACAGAGGTCGTCGCGCAAGGACCTACAGAGCCCGTCGAGCGCATGAATGCGATGAAACGCGCCGGGGAAATGATCTCACCTGACGCGCGCTCCGGGATGGGGTGGAGGTCCGGAGGGTGAGAGGGGAAGGGTTCGGGAGGTTCGGGAGGGGAGTTTTGAGAGGATTCGGGGAAGAGGGAGACTGCGGCTGCGTGATCGAGCTCCACTCTCACAAAGACAACAAGATCACCTCACCCACGACCTTTCTGACGTCACATCGTGATGGCCCACGCCCTTCTTGGTGCACTGCTCAGTGCGCACTCGCACACTTTTACAGGCAACAGCGTGTCTGTCATGAGTATTTAAAGACATGCCTGTGGAATAAAAATATAAATTAAAAACACAATTGAAGTCCATGTAGTCATAATTATGGTCAAATCTAAATTATGACATATTTGTGCTATTCGGTGGTATACTTATTTACTCTGGCAAATTTAAAGAGTCACCATAAAATTGACAACTGTTATTCTTTATGGAATGCTGTAGTAATTTTTCTTCGTTATTTTTATTTATTTGCTCTCTAATCTTAATAAAAAACGTTAACCCCCTTCACTTCCTGGTCACGAGGAACGGCGCGAGGGAGGACTGCTTTCTGTCAGCGTCTGTCTGTTGCAGAAAACGATCCAATCAGTTCTTGATGCTTTAAAATTAAGCCCCGCCCTACAGTTTCTCGTTTCATAATCCGTGTGTCACTCGTAGATACGTCACGATACGTAAAAGAATGTCTATTATCATACTAGAGTTCTATTGTACAGTAGAAAGATCAAAGTGAAGTCATTGTGTGTCTGTATATAAACTGTAAACCCCTCCACAGGCCTCTGTGTGTGTGTGTGTGTGTGTGTGTCATAACTGTGATTGACATTATGTGACATATTCATATAAAAATATCATAGAAATCATCTTGTTAAATGTTTCATAAGAATGACGATCAGGTCAGTCAGTTTTTCTCTAAGACTGAAATCAGTTCAAATTATTATGTTCAGTAAATACCTGCATCATTGTAATGTGTTATGTCCATCCCTCCCTCCATCCATCCATCCATCCCTCCCTCCATCCATCCATCCCTCCATCCATCCATCCCTCCCTCCATCCATCCATCCATCCATCCATCCATCCCTCCATCCATCCATCCATCCCTCCATCCATCCATCCATCCCTCCATCCATCCGTCCTCCATCCGTCCATCCTCTCCATCCATCCATCCTCTCCATCCATCCATCCTCCATCCGTCCATCCATCCATCCATCCCTCCATCCATCCATCCATTCATCCCTCCATCCATCCATCCATCTAGGTCACAGTTTTGGGTCCAGCATATGTGCTTCCAAGACTAAATGACTCCTCATATATAACATCTCTGGCAACTTAATTAAAAGCCATGATATAAACCACATAAATGCTTTTATGACGGACATTATTGTCTTACTGGAGATGACTCTGGTGTGAGTTGAGCTCTTGTACCAGTCCTGCTCTCTCTTAGTCTGTCTCTCTCTATCATGATAAATATATATATATATATCTCTCTCTCCTATGTATATATATATATATATATGATCTCTGATATATGTCTATATGATATAGTGATATATATATATGATGCAGTGATATATCTCTCTGTGATATATATAATATATATGATGATATATATATATATAAGTAATATGATGTATATATATATACTTGATGATATATATATATATATATATGTGATATTGATCTATATATATGTGATGTGATGATATATATATATACTGATGTGATGCTCTCTATATGATATAGTGATATATAATATATGATGTAATATATGCTCTGTGATGATTCATATATATATAACAGTGATATATATGTCTCGCACCAATGAGCTGCAACTGAGCTGAGAATAAGACATAGAATGGGTTTTCTTTATTTTTTGGGATTCAGCATGACTGTCACACTGTACATAAGACATGAAAACAGTCTTCTAATAAAGAGTCTTGTCTTTGTTGTTGGATCGGCGAGGAGACTGTGCGCATCATCTTCATCTGATTCTCTTCACTCTTCTAATGGTGACAGTAAAGGGTTTTCTTGATTGGGCGTTTGTCAGAGCACATGTCGAGAGGAATATGTTTCAATGCTAAACTAAATCTATGATTAAAGCATCATAATACAGATTATGTGACTGACCGCGGTCTTGCTTTTAAATAAACACATTTATCCATCAGTCTCCTGAAAAGAGATTCATGAAGGAATGAATGTTGCATCATGCTCTGTGATGATACAGACGCTTCTGATTCACTCCTCCTGATTGGCTGATCAGGATTTTCAGTGAGAGAAATTCAAGCGACGACATTGATTTCGAGGATATGTTTTATGAACTCCAGCATGTGTAACTCATAATCTATTGGATATATGTCATATTAACTACATAGCATTTGTGATGTGAAAACAAACACAATGCAAATCAAAAGGCTACCATCTCAAATGAGTTTTGCACTGGAGGTAGTCGGTGCTGTATCAAAAATCTACACAATGAACAACACACGTATTGTGTTAGATAATAAAATGTGTGTGTTTGTTTGTCTTTAAGGCTCATGGACTAAAGAAATGATTTCTGTCATTATAATCTGAGTAATATGAGAGGATATTAGTTGGTAAGTGTGTATTTTAATATCTATGTTGGCTACAGTGCTGTTCTCTGACTAAGCGAAGTAACATGCAACAGACAATACACATGACATGACTGTATGAAGATTTCATTGGTGTGTGTACAATATCAGACAGTATACAGGTGCAAAAGTAAAACAATCTGAGGATGACACGCGTGACGATAACTGCGTACCGGGCATCTGACAGCTAAAGATCTGCAAAAAAAATCCATAAGAAATCATATTTATGACTACATCACATCATCAATGATAGTGATGATGATGATATCTTGATGATGATGATGATGTGTAACTGTGGTATTGATGATGATATGATGATGATGATGTGTGTGATGATGTGTGATGATGTGTGTCTGTGATGATATGTGTGTGTGTGTGTGTGCCTGATATAATGATGATAGTGTGTGTCTGTGATGATGATGTCTGATGATGTGATGTGTGGTATTGTGTAGTGATATAATGATGATGATAATTATTGATGATAGTGATGATGATGATAGTAATGATGATGGTATTGATGATCTGATGTATTGATGATGATAGTCTGTAAATGGTATATTGTGATGTGTGTGTGTGTGTGTCTGTGTGTGATGATGTGTGTCTGTGTGTGCCTGTGATGATAAGTGTGTGTGTTCTGTGTGTGTGTGTGTGATGTGCTCCAGTGTGTGTGTGTTGCTGTCTGTGTGTGTGTGTGTCTGTGTGTGTGTGTGTGTGTCTGTGTGTGTGTGTGTGTCTGTGTGTCTGTGTCTGTGTGTGTCTGTGTGAAAGTCGTGTGTGTGTCTGTGTGTGTGTCTGTGTGTGTGTGTGTGTGGTGTGATACTGTGTGTGTGTCTGTGTGTGTGTCTGTGTGTGTGTGTGTCTGTGTGTGTGTCTGTGTGTGTGCCTGTGTGTGTGTGTGTGTGTGTGTGGTGTGTGTGTGTGTGTGTCTGTGTGTGTGTGTGTGTGTGTCTGTGTGTGTGTCTGTGTGTGTGTGTGTGTGTGTGTGTCTGTGTGTGTGTGTCTGTGTGTGTGTGTCTGTGTGTGTCTGTGTGTGTGTGTCTGTGTGTGTGTCTGTGTGTGTGTGTGTCTGTGTGTGTGTGTGTGTGTGTCTGTGTGTGTGTGTGTGTGTGTGTGTTGACCTACATGAGATGATTAACTGGCCGCTGTGCATCTTCTGCATGATATAGATTGAGTGAAGGCTCATCCAGCACAAACTGCCACAATGAACATCACTTCTGAAACACACACACACACACATGATCTTACTTCCCCACACAGCTCTCATATGCCCTTCACTACATCTAACACACGTGACTCATGTACATGTACAGTACGCCGGCTTTAATGTGCCGTGTGTCTGTAAACCGGTTTTCAGGCCAATTTCAGTAGAGATGAATGAATGAATCTCTGTCTTTGTTTTGCTGTGTATAGTTTTGAGGTAGAAAAAGATACTGTCAATTATTTATGTGTGTCAATATTATAATATTTGAAAATAAGAAACTACTGACAACATACATAATGCAAATCCTCTCATCATGAAGAGAAACAAAGTTACTAAATTTACCTTTCCATGCCATCCATACCAGAACTGATTTTATCTTGAAATAATTTCCTCTAAGCGTGATAAAACCTGTATGGTTCACAAACCTGGAGTGCAATAGTTGAAAGATTGAAGGCATATAGAGCAAACAGTAACTGACTGACAAATCACATTACTTTCAACATTTGCTGTGTTACAGGGAAAGTATTCATTGATTTACCTGCAGACACGTGCTAATGTTAACATGAGCGGAAGGGTTAAAATGAAGCACTTTTAGTTGCTAGAAAAGGGGAACTATTCATAGCCCGGTATAAGAGTTCTTTTCTGTCATTATGTGTTTATTACAAACATTCACACCTTTGACCGCTGGAACTGCTCTACAGGCATGTGATGACTGAAGGTTTCCTCTGCGTTTCACATTCAGACTACGAGGTACATGTGAGGAGGAAATGATGAAGGGTTCTCAAGCATTGATTGAGCAGATTAAATGATCCACGGGTGTATTGTTGAGCTCAATACATGAGTAATGTCAGTTCATACAGTGATGATGTCATCTCATCTCTGTGCATGCTATAAATGACCACAGATACGGTCACTCACCTGTTATCATTAACATCTGTTGCTGTTTCCTATAAAGAACAAAAGAAACACACAGAAACATTTAACATATAGTTACAATTTTAACAAGTTCCACCAAGAAATTCATGTCTCTTTTCTACTCAGCCAAAGAAAACACATCCCTGCAGCCCAAACTACATTTCTAGTTCTGTAGCACTAACTACAACTAGTTAGTGAACTTTCTTTTGAGCAGTCGTGTACACACGTTTTCCAATATTTCATTCAGAATATTTGCTTTTAGAATTATGTGTTTGGATAAGTGACGAACAGTGAACTGGAAGTGTACATGTTATTATTATTGTGACCCTTGAGCCCGATTATGAGAGATTATCATGTGCTAAAAGGTTTCTGTGTCATCATCTGCTGCTAATTTAATAAACACTTACGATCAGTCATCCTGTCACAGAGGTTTCCTCTGAGATTACGTTTAAAGAGAACTTGTTTTAGAGTGCTGAGATGTTACAATCACGTTTAATTAATGTCGAGACTGTAAGCGGAGCTCAGGCTTTTAAAAGCTGTCAATCAAAATATACATGTGCTACTACGGCTCGGGCTGAACCTTTAAAGGCCCAATTACAGCTCTACAGTAAAGTGATTCTTGCTTTATCTGTCCATATTCTGCTGTTCTCAGTGAAGCATAGTACGTCGACTTTATAATAACCCAACAGGAACAAATGAACAGAATTCCCCAATGTCAACACAATGTCATTTTACAAAGCGTCACGTTCATATTGGTCAGCCAGTGGTCATGAAATGAATATTATTGCAGTCTGGAGCTCCACACACTCACCGTTCTCCACGTCGGGCGGACAGGAGTTCAGTACGTCTGTGGATCTCCGCGGTACGTATTATCCAACTCTAAACACACAAAGAAGCGAAGTTGAGGAGCGGCACACCACATAAACACACACATTTAATGTGAGACCAGACTACTGGCGTGTTGGTTTTCGGTTATCGCGGATTTCTCCTCCTCCTGCTGGAAGGCGTTGCTGTAAAGGCGTGGCGGGTTTCGTCGCTTAGCGTGTGGACGAAGCTGGTGGGAGGCGATGGCCGTGGCAGTGATGTCCAGGTCTGGCCAGACTTGGCTGTTTGAAAACAAATCCACTTACACACACGTGTTCATGCACAACTTCTCACAAACCGAGGAAGATAAAAAGGTTCGTTCACGGTACCGATCTGGGCAGCGTTAAGGATGGTGCCAGCGGATAGCATGAGCGCGTAGCGATCGCATTATCGTCGCTCCACTTGCCTGCTGATGCTCATGCGTGAATGGAGTTCATGGCACCCTGTTTGGCGTCCTTCAGTGCCGTCTCCAGCGCCGAACCAGCATCAGCATTAGAGCGAAGGCAGCTTCTCCAACCCGGGCTGCTCAGGCGCGGAATGCATTATCGCATTACCAGCTCTTGGAAAGATGAGCGATCAGCGAGAGACGTCTTATAAAATCACTTCAGTAATGCGTCCTCCGGTTCGACTGTGTTTTATGAACAACCTTTAAAAGCTGATCCAGGTTAATTTCTCAAGAAAGGAAATCTTCTGTTTCTGGGTGTTAAGACCCCCACTATCATCAGGTCAGTTTCTGTACTCTACACCACAACATGTTCAACATTGCCCTGATAGCGTCTGTAGCGATTAAGCAGAGGAATGGGACTGACAGAACACTGACACGCTTTGAAACCCGACTTTTAACTCGCTGGTAAATTGAGGGTCTTGAGCGAACAGCTTAGCCATGAGTTGTGGAGGGTCCACAGGTTCCACCGGACCTGATGCACCTGAGTCAGAAACTTACCACGAATCATCATAAAGATCACATCAGAAGCATAAACAAGCAATGAAACTGAATGAAACTTACCACAGTCTCCTCCAGACCTTTAAGATCCTGTTTTAGACTGGCGTGTCTCTCCTGCTGAAACCTGTAGAGAAGAACAAAGTCCAGCGTGTATTGTTTCATCACTACCATCCTCATCTGAGCATGCACGTCTGTGTGATGGAGTTTGGCGTACGAGCAAACTGCTCTCAGACAGAAGCTCTTGCTTTAGAGTCTTGTATCTTCAGGTTGATGAGCTGGACCTCCATTGAGCCGAAACCAGCTCCAGAGCTTGATTCTTACTGGAGGTATGTATGACATCATTATACTTCATTATCATCAGAATAAATGTGGTGAGATAGAATAATGGCCGAACTGCTGACTGACTCTGTAAGTTCATCAATGAGGCGTTGTTTTCGTTGATCTACCGTCTACATAGGAGGCTCGTACTGGAGACTGGCCGGAGT
>CM032799.1:18534728-18542228 GCA_019155185.1 Beaufortia kweichowensis
GGTAAATCTGTACATAACAAGAGGACAAAAGCACTCACTGGTGACAGCGACGTGTCGATTGGATTTCCCTTCATCTATGACGTCCATCACTTCTTCAGGACTGGACACAAAGCGTTCAGTACAGCCCTGAAAGCACACACCTGTTTAATGAGGTTTAAATGATGTTTCATCACAGCACGAGTCACTGAGAGATGTGTAAGTTCACCTTCACGTAAGGGACACGGTTCTTATCCTCATGCACAGACAGGTTGGTCTTTGTGACTAAAGAAAGATAACAGAGAGATAAACATGTAAAGTGTCAAATAAACAGAGTTTTACTGAAGATTATATGAACAGTTTTTGCTTTAACAAACCATCCAGAAGATCCCGGATTTTCTCCATGTAGATCTCAAAGTAGGACACCTAAGAAAAGTTTAAACATCAGTTTCAATAAAACGTGTCAAGACGCTGAAAGATGGATATGCTTCAAATACCAAGAGTGTGTGTTTACTTTAATGTGAAACTCCAGGTTTTCATCCATTGAGAAGATATGATTGAATATGTCTTCAGCGATACGCGGGATGATGCCCATCTGCTGAGGGTCGTGTAAACTTCCCTGCGCATGAGGCCACGTAATAAACTCACAGTTACAACGAAAGAAATGTGTATTAAGACTGAATCAAATGTAAAATATAACTGTACCTCCATGGTGTGAGTCTTTCCAGAGGAGGTCTGTCCATAAGCAAAGATGGTGCCGTTGTAACCTCCCAGCACATCTACACACACACACACACATGTTGGGTTTTTATGGGGACTTTTCATAGACATAATGACTTTTCTACTGTACAAACTGTCACCCACCCTTAAACAATGAAAAAGAAAAACTCACACACAAATATAAGAGCGTGCACCTTCACAAAGCCATTGTAATCCAGACTCATTTAATCTGCTGGTTCATAAATGACATTTATGAATCCATTCACACACACACACCTTTGACGATCTGCTTGGCACAGGTGTTATAGACCTGCTCTTGAGTGGTGTTGGTGGGAAACACACGATCAAACACATATGATTTCCCCTGCAGACACACAACAACATGACAACCAATCTTTATCACATGTCAGTAGTGAGTGCAGATGATATTCACTTGTAATCATGTATGTCTCTATTGATTTACGTCAGATCGTCTAAAAGCTGCCCCTCCCTTCATTCAAATCATCATCAGTCTCTCTTTAATTAACCTGTCTGACCAATGACATCACAAGATATCACATATCTTATATTCACATTACACATTAATAATACAAACAATCGCAGCACACAGATATATATAAATGTTAATAAACTGTAAATGTGAAAGAGCACTATGTGTGATGACGTCACACGGTATGTGTAGGCCTTTACAGTGTTTTGATGATGATGATGATGATGTGTTTTCTCACCCCGATGATGACGGTGTCGTCTCCTTGAAATGTGGGCAGGAATTTGTCCCCCCGCAGGATTTCGGCCTGATTCAGCGGCCTGAAGCGACACAGGACTTTAATATTACACTCAGACACCGCGTCCGTCATGATGCCTCAAACACACAGAGCTGGAGATTAAACGACTGAAGATGATGATTGAGATCCGAGCTCAAAATGAAGCCTCACGGCCCTGAACTCCAGCAAATGGCGGCGGGTCGTCGAAGCGAATCAAGCGTCTACAGCACTGTTGAAATCTCTCGATTAATGATGAGACTTTATAGGGTTATGAATGAGTTCTCTCGTGTTTGATGTGGATTCTATTAGTTGCTGTAAATCTGCTCCTGCAGTGATGCTGATGCTGCTGATGCTGCGGCTGCTGATGCTGTTGTCATGAGGGATGCGGATTCAGGGCGTGTCTCTGACGCTTTACACAAAACAGCTCGAGAAGTGGGCGGAGCTTTAGCTTCAGACGCTTTTACTGTGAAGAATCTCAATAATGAATCTTTTGTCTCTTCACACAGTTTTTTCGTCTTTTGTCTCTTCACACAGTTTTTTCGTCTTTTGTCTCTTCACACAGTTTTTTCGTCTTTTGTCTCTTCACACAGTTTTTTCGCCCGTGTTCAGCTTCGTTTCAGTGTTTTATTGAGAAGTGAATCGTTGTGCAGAGACGCCATGTCACATGATCACTGTTACTTTTCTCATCGCTGATGAGGACGCGCTAATCACATTAACGAAAAACACGTTATACACAGAGACGATTTCCATTAAAATACGTTATTATTGAAAAATATAATTATCAATAGAACTTTATTTGTAGACATTTGTATTTATCCATTTTTTGTACATTTCAGTAGTTTGACTCTTGTGTCTAAATGATTTATTGTAATGATGTCCACGTATTCACTGTAAATCTGATCATAAATTGGATTGTACGGTAAAAGTCCAAATCATTTATTTTGTTTATCATTTGCATGTTGTGACTGCAGTAGAATGTGACACTTGCTTATTTCTTTGCTTTGGCATAATAAACATTTGACTTTCATTTTGCTGCTTTTATTGACTTACATGTCTCATGTTCTCCAGTGGCTGTAAGAACAGATTTAATAGCAGGAACAGCGAATGAAATGAATTTGTGTAACGTGTTGCTGTCGGCAGATCGACAGACATTTCACAAAAACTAGACTTTAAATACTCAATGATCTCTGGAATATGGGCTTACACACACTATAACACATAAACAACAATAAAACTGTACAAAGACAGATCTGCAGCGGTGTGAACAGAGCTCGTGTGGGGCGGACGGACAAAAACGGGCACAAAAAAAGTAAAAAAAAATTATTTCAATAAACATGACCATATATGTTTTTTGTACAGATGTTAAACTTAAATGAAATTATCTGTATTTAAAGCAGTATTCGTCTTTCTGCTGTCTTTTTAAATATTTTATTTTGTGTTTATTATTTATGTGAGTGAAAAATGGTATAAAACCGTATTGTTATTTACAATAATGATATTAATAATAATAAAAATAACAATTATAATAATTTACCATGAGAAGAGAGGGGCACTTTACACTTGTAGACAAAAAGGGGAGGAGCTTGAGCATGGGGTGCAGGTGATGACGGATGATGAACAGCTGAGGAAGCGTGGAGGATCATGGGAAATGAAGTTCGGGACAGCACACATGAGAAATATAAACAAAAGGCAGACAGGGACCGTGCCATGGTATTGGGCTCTCTGAGAAGAGAAGTCAGGAGTGGAGTCTGAGAAGAACTCGAGAGCATTACAGAAGACCCAGCTAAATAATATGGACACTGCGAGCCAACCGCCCAAAAGAGTCGACCGATCGAGGACTATGTGGAGCCGGCTGGTGCCTCGCTGGGATCGGGTTTGACTCTAGTCCCCTTCGGAGATTTCCCAGCCCACCTCATCCTGCCTCCTCCACACATCACAATCATCAGTCCTCTCCAGACCCCGCCCCTGAGGTTCAAAGGTCATGGGTTTAAATCCCACTGAACACATGTCACTTTGGAAGAAAGAGTCTGTCAAATGCAAAGCTTTCTGTGTTCTCGGTTGTGTTTCATTTAGTCTCGGATGTTTCTCTCGAAGTTACTGAGAAGAAATAGAAACAGTTTGTGTCATCGTCGAGATCTCTTCTGAAACTCTTTTCTCCAGGAGAAACATCTGAGACACAGATGAGATTTCATCTCATTATTACAGAAATATTAAAGAGATCTCATTTGTGTTTTTCTTTCTCATAAACTAACCTGCAGTAATTTACCATAGCAGTGATTTTATACTTATATATTTTATTTTCACAAACATTGGAAGGTAAAATGTGTTGTCAAGCCATCTGTTTGCTGTACAGTAACAAATAACATGTCTTTAGTAATTCAGTGATTAAAAGAGTCCACATCTCAAATCAGTCATGCCAAATGTGTGTCCTACAATATTTCATATTCAGAGTCAGATTATTGCTGTTTACGTAAATATCAAACCAATGGCAGAACCTGTTGAATAATATTTCAGTCAGAATAGGGCTTCCAATATTTCTAAATGTTTACAATTTATCATTTTTGTACATTTTTACAAGCTCCATTTCTCCCTGGATATAAACCGCAGTTTACAGTTAAAATCATGATTTAACAAAGAAAAAGTGAGGCGGTTGAAGATATCGTCTTAATAACATATACGTTGGAGATCTCCTGACCATCATCATCATTAAATACAATATTTGATCATGGCTGTGTATATAAACATCCTACTGTAAAGTGCCTACAAGCAACACAACGTTATTACACATTCAAGGTAAAAAAAGTGCAAACATTTCTTTAGATGTATAAAAACAATCGATTTAAAAATGAAAATACGTAAAAATGTCTATCATGCATTTTGTTCTTTAGGACTTGTCATACCTACATCTGGCAAGCTTAAATTCATATACATTACTTTTTTATTGTTCTTGTTTGTGTTTTTCCTTTTTGTTTGTACAGAAAATAAAAGTGCTCCTTTAAAATTTCTCGAAATGTACATATTGCATGTCCCTAAGAAAGAAAACTGTTGAAAGACAATCTGAGAGGTAAGGAATATTTCCAGATGTTGAATAATGTACATTTCATCTGTCTTTGTGTAGGCAGCGATTACATGATAACTAAAGCCATGTCAGCTGCCGGCCTCACTGGTAAACGGTAGCAATCCGATTGTTTAATTACGTTAACAAAAATCATAGATTTACTAAATACAGTGTATATGTACATTATAGTCAGGGTCATAATAGATTCCCATGTTTACGTGCACCTCGTCTATCTTTCCTTGCTTGAGAAAGAAAGTGTCTGACGCGCTTCTTTCTGCTTGATTCTGAATCAGCTTTTATCTGCACTACAAATGAAAGTCTAATAACACAAGCACAGCTATAACATTGTTTATCATTGATGTAGTTCCTGATATTGTTTGTTGTTTATTTAGCAGGAGTTTGCTGTAGAGTATTTTCCGTGGCAATGCCCAGCTCACGAGGCAGTTTACAATCTCGACATCGGAGCGTTTGTTCTTAAAGTGGCTTATTGACGTACAGATTGAATGAAGATCAGCGTGCGTGTGTGTGTGTTTTCATGAATGCGTTCAGTTTTGAGGGCCCTGGCCCCAGCCTCCTGCGCTTGGGGGACGGCTGGGCTCTCTGCTCCCTGATTGGTCGAGTTCAGCGCTGTCGCAGTCCGAATCCTCACACAACGCACGAGTCTGCATATCAGAGAGAAACACGTTACGTGTCACATTTAAACTGGTTTATACAGCGTTTTGTTGGTGTGAGTGTTGCGTGTACCTCCAGGATATTTTGCTCCAGGTCAAAGTTTGCTCTCTCCAACTCGAGAGCAGCTGCCTCTCTTTCAGACAGCGTGGGGTCGGTGATGTCCGCAGGGATCTCGGAGCCTTGAGAGATCAGGTCGTCGCTGCGGTCATCCAGACGCTCGTCCGTGTTAGTGCTGACCACGTCGGGCGTGCCGCTGTGGGAGTGGTCAGTAGTGTGACCCTCTTCCCCCTCCGACACTGACAGGTTCTCTGAGCTAAAGGTGGACACCGACTGACATTTGGTGATGCTCGTCGGTCGTCTGTATATGTGAAAATAGAGAAAACAGAATCAGATCCTGAAGTCATACAGTTATCATTCCACAGTGTCAGTCTTATTAGCTAAAGAATTAGGGCCCTTTTTTAACGTCCTTTAGGGTGTGTCTGAATCCACTTTTTCCAATTCTCTTAATGAATTCTCGTGCACGCTCTGATGCTCCCGGACCCTCCTGTGAACCCGAGGAGAAAGATTAAGATTGTTGTTTAAAAATGGCTTTTTTGTAACTAAAGCTGTGGTTCTCTTTAAAAGTCGTTTATTCAGTTGATGTACTACTTTCCATCAGACATGATTGAGTCTGTCACGGTCCTGTCTGTGTCTCCGTTGTTCTGTCTTGTCCTGGACTATAGATTTATTCAACTACATTTCCCAGATTCATCATCATTGCTGACTGATTTCACTTGTGTCTTGTCACCGTCTGTATAAACAGCCCTAAGCCCCGAACACACGAACAGGTTTTTTCAAAATTGCAGCTTTTGCAGTTTGGCTGTTCGTCCACATGTAAACACTGTATCGGGTCACTGCACAGGGTGAAGCTTTCCAGAAACTCCTGTTTCAGTGTTGTGGTGTAAAAGATTTTGGCTTTTTACATGGCTTTACGGATAGGATTATATCGCCACCTGTTGGTTTGGTCTGCTCTTGATGGTGCTTTTATAGTGTGTTTTTGCATTTTCATGTGGATAGAGATTTTTGGGGAGAAGAAAAATTCAGTTTTAAAAATATCTAAAAAAGTACGTGTGGATGAGGCCTTAGTGGTTCTTTTGTCGTTTGTCAGTTGTTGTTTTGGTTTGTGTATCTATATTCCTGTGCTTTTGTTACCATGTTCCTGGTGTCTTTTTTTCTCAGGTTTTTATTTATTTAATAAAGCATCTGGATCTGGATCTGCCGGCTCCTCTCTGCCTTTCAGTTTTGTTACAGAGAGAACAGAAATGCTCTAGAGTTTTGTATTATCACGCCGTGCAGCGTTTGGATAAAATGAATTAGAGCACAGAGCACAAAAAGAGATTTTAAAGTTGAGAAAATTGTGTTCTTACCGTCTTCTTGGTAACTCGACCTCACTGTCCACCTCACCCTCCTCTTCCTCAGATGAGACGCCACGTCTCTGATGAAACACGACACATTACTGTTAATCATCACACACCTGACACAAACCATATTCACTCATGCAGTCTGGGACTAATTAAGAAAAATGTTCAGTTTCAAATGCTTTGTATTGAGATTTAATCAAACTTAACAAAAATGATCACCAAATATTGCAACAATATCTTCAAACAGCACATGTGAAATCCTTCTCTACAGTATGTGCTCAAAGATGCAGGTAGAACTGAAGTAATGAGATACACTTGTACCTGTTTGCGCGTGATGGCGGCTCGATACAGGATGGCGGATGGAGTCAGGTGACTTCCGCTGGATCCTCTGGGCAGGCGGACGGCTCCGGTGCCCTCCTCTCTCTCCTCTACGTGAGCTCGCCCCACAGCTCCGCTTCTGCCGCAGCAGGGCGAGTCGGGACTGCTGGAGAACGGCAGCGAGGCCGCGTCCTCGCTCGCCGTGTCGCTTCTGGGCGGAGTCTCGTCCAGCCCCGCCCCGGCTTCGGCCCCGCCGCCCGTTTCTCCGTTCAACGCTTGGGGCGCGGTTGCCCCGCCGACCCCGTCTTCCACGCGGCGGGCGGAGCACAGCAGATCCGGGCTGGAGGAGGACAGCTTTAACGGGGGCGGCTCCAGCTGGCCCTCCCTCATCACGGCACCCGCGGCCGTTTCGGCGACGGGAGGGGCGGTCGTGGTCGGGTTGGACAGGGTGGGCTCTCTCTCTCGGTTGGGAGGGGCGGATGGGTGCTTCGTCCCCGACAGATCCCCGCTGCTGCCCCGGCCGCTCCTCCGGTGGCGTGTTTTAACCCTGCGAGCGCGGCTCGGCGAGGTGGGTCCTCGGGTTGCGCAGGGC
>CM032799.1:18547228-18624728 GCA_019155185.1 Beaufortia kweichowensis
ATGTGTGTCTATACTGTCTTAATGCAGAACAAGAAGAATACAACAGGAGAATTAGAGAAATATTGGTCTTGGACTGAATGAACCTAAATAAACCATCATAACTTGTTTGGGACACAGTTAAAGAAAAAATCATCTTATGACAGATAGGACGACACAATATCAGATTTTGACTATGTACGATATCTACGATAATGATATTATCAAATTTTCTAAAATTAATTCACAATATTATTCTACTGTTAACTGAACAGAAATCTTTTTCTTTAGTTAAAAGAGTTCGCCAAATGAATAAATAAAATATAATTTGAATATTTTTGGTCTTTCTTTCTGACAGAACAGTGGAGAGAGAGAGAGGAGCACAGCAGGACCTCGGGGCAGGACCTCGGGTCACAGGATGTGCAGCTGCCCTAACATCTTCCACTATTACTCACTTGAAAGTAATGATGTTGGGGTGCTTGAGTTTGCGCAGATGTTTAATCTCAGTCTCCTTGATGTCTCTCACTTTTTTCACAGCCACCTCCTCACCGTGAAACTTGCCCAGAAATACGGCTCCCTGTGCCCCACTGCCCACCCACTGAAGCTCTGAGATCTCCTCGAACGGCACCTCCCACGATTCTGAAAAACACACTTCGGTTAAACCGATCAAATTCAGCGAAACGCACGCGTCATCAGCGTTTCTCTCTCAGACGGTTGGCTTACCCTCCTGGCTTTGTTTGTGTTCCGTAGAGTAAGCCTTGCCGATCATCGTCCACACCGGCTTCAGACATCCAAACAAACCCTCCAGAAAGCCTCCGCCGCCCGCCTGCAGCCTGAAGCTGTCCGATTGGTTGCGCCCCGCCCCGCCCTCGGCTCCGCCCTCCTGCAGCTTTAGCACGCTATTAGAGAAGTTGGCAGGCTCGTCGCTCAGGGTGGGGCTGTTGCTGTGGGTGGCGCTCCCGCCCCCGACGGGATCGATGGAAAGCACGTTACGCAGGACGCACTGGGTCGGGGTGAGTTCGGTGTCGGGAGTGCTCGCGGGCACCTCGGGATCCGGCCGGCAGAAAGGAGGGTCTGAGAGAGGGGTGCTGAACCCCGAGAGGGAGGGGGACGGGGCGTGCTGCTCATGGACGCAAGCCATGGGGGCAGAAGGAGTGGGGCTTATTTACCCACCCTTACTTTAAGACAGCAGTGTTCCTCAACACAACTGAAAAGAGTAAGAACAAAAGAAATGACCTCTTGATTGTTGCAATTAGTAAGTCTAAAAACTAAATGACTAAAAACTATTCATATCTATAAGACTATTATTGAAACAATGTTTATTTCAAATGAAAACAGAACATGTTTATTGTCAAGCATGTCAGCAGTTTTAAAAGACGGCTCAATGTGGTAACATGTATGTCTCCAGTACAACGCGTGATATTAATAATATTAAATATCACGCAACTTCAATTTATTCAAGAGCTATTTATTATGTTACATGCATTTTTTACTCACTGAGACTATGGTCATGTTTCTATGTGCATTGACATATTCCTCACAATTTTGATTATTCAGCCAATTAAATGGCAATGGTTAAATGATCATAATAACTTGTTTTTGTCTAGTAATTATGTAATTTTATTAATAATAAAATGTTCTTTTGTGTGTCCACCCTATTACGTCGGACCATTAATTAAAGAACAATCACACACACATTGTGTCATAACACTTGTGTAAAGTTCTGCTGTTTAATGTCTGTTTTTATTAGTTTTATGATGTTAGTCATGCAAAGACATTTTAGAGGGTTAATATTCATAATAAAATGATACATTTAGAACAGTGTTTCACTGACCCTGTTGTCCACATATTTTGATGAAACTACTGTATAATGTATACTGGACGTGTTTTTACACATGAGCACCTAATGAATGTCGAGTTTTTAACACAGGAGATGTGAGTTTTTAATTATGTGTCTAATGTTGGGAACTGTGTTTTGGCAAAAAATTGTTGTACAAACTAAGTGTAAAGTATAACATGTGCTTGTAGTTTTGCAGACTTGGTCAAAAGTTACATGAGTGAATAGTTTCACTGGTGGGCCTCAAGTATCACTTTTATAACAAACTGTTGAAATATTGTTCACTGTTAATTCCTTTAAAATGACTGATAAACATCCTTACTGTAAAGTGTTGTACTGTAAATTTGGCAACATGTCACAGAAGTGTTCAAAAATTGTTGCTATTTTAGTCTTTTGTCTGTTTTGCCACTGTTATGTCCAGTGAATGATCTCTCTGTTTTCAGTTTACTACAAAACTGACTAAAGCAGACGTGTATTATATCATGTAACAGGGTGGGCATTTAATGTTAGTCATTTGTTAAAAGCATTTCTATAAATGATTCAATTTAAGTGCTTAAGCTTGATCTGTACACATCTTAAAATCTCTTACATATGATGAAAAACAGTGTTTAATTGTAGGAATGACAGATATTAATCTCACAAACACTAAATAAAACATCACTCATAATCAGTAATATAATAATACAGACAGTCTTAAATATCAGTGTCTTTAATGTCAGTAACATGTTCAATCTGCTGCTGTGTTTGTATTTAACACACAATGTGTCTAATAGAAACGCTTAATTGGCTTTAGTGAAGCCATTCCACGCGACCCGACGCTCGGATCGCTCGCGCTCGCGTCAGTCTCAGCACAATACGACAATATTGCATAACTACGCGCGCGCGTCCCGTTATAGACGCGTGGAGTATAATGACATTACACGCGCGTTTCCTCAAAAACACATGAACGACCGCACTGATGCACGCGTTTTATGTGACGTCATTGGCGTCAATGGCTGGCGTGAACGCGTCCAGCAGTGAAGTACCGCAATGACTGAAGAGAGGATGCGCTCGCGCATCACACACACACACAACACATCACACACAATCTCACACACACAATTCTATACACACTGCAAGGCTACACACACATTTATCATACATACACGAACATTTATCTTTGTGTTTTTCTCGCGCACTCGACGCGCGGCTCGTGTTTTGTGTGTGGGTTATGGGTGAACACGGTACCGAATCTCCGCGGGTTGCTGTTGTCGCGTTGTCAGGTGACGGGCGGGCGGGATGAGGGATGTTTTCCACTCAGCTCCGCGTCAGACGCACTATCCGCGCGCGTTCTCCTCTATTTCTTTGCTCCTCGCTGTGATTTGACGCGATTCTGATCGAGCTCCATTTGATGCTCACGGGTTCGGCTCCATCAGTCCAGCGGAAGGAGCTGTTTCTCCTCTACGGTGCTGAAAGTGACGTCAGAGGACGGAATGACGCCGACAGGGGGCGCGCGCGCGCATCCGTGCGCCACAGCATGATGTCAAGACTCATGAACTGAACGCATGTTTATTTGCATTGACAACGTCTTAAAGATGAAGTTTTAAAAAGCAGTCTTCACTTTTATTCGTGATTTGCTTTAGTCAGCGCGAGAACATACATTTAATATTTAATGCACATTAGGGAAACTATAAGACGACCTGTCCTGAACTCACATGTACTCTTGTACTTTTTTGGGACTGGGGTTCGTCTGTGTAAAGACCAATTAATGCTAAAAGGTTTTAGTAATATTAGTATTTAGTTACAATTATTAGCGTCACATTATGCTAGTGTGTAGTCAAGACCAAGATCAGTGTTTGTCTAGACAACCTAATCCTAAAATGTCATAATTAAACAATAATAAGTCATTGCAGAAGTTTATTTTTGGTTTCTATGAGAAAACAAAACAAACTCTTTCATAACCTTTTCATGCTGAATTTTGTGGGCAGTTGTATTAATTTTGTTGACATTTGTGACAAATATATTTCTGATCTGGCTGGTAACAAAAGAAATCATTAAGATGAAACCATATGAAGCAGCTGAAGTTTTGCATGAAACCACATTAGTGATGCTAACAAATACATTTCACAATGAAGCAGCAACAGTGATATAATTGCAGTCTTAAAATACAATCCTCTGAGACAAGAAAGTGATCTTTTTCTCTGGTACTACAACAATGCCTTTATAAACAATATTTAAGTACATTATGAATTTTTTACTCAAAACACATGAAACCAAAATCCCAGTCTTCAAATTCCATGTATACAAACTGACTTGTTGAAATAGTACGAAAATGATGAAAGTATGATTGTGTAGCTCACAGCAGATCCAGTACAAATCTTTTAATAAATGTCTGCAAGACATGAAAAGCTAGAAATCAAATATCTACTCTCGCCTCTGCTTTAAACACACTTACAAAATAATATCACAAATAGTAACACAAAGAAAACAATGAATGGTGCATATTTGAAAGTGATGCGATTGAATAGAGCAGATCGTGTCATGACTTTATTCGACATAGAGTGACGCTGCAGGACTTTTATAATGAAATCGCGATCTTTCGCGTCACTTCCTGCTGTATGAGAAGAGAAGGCGCGAGTTGTGTCGCGTGTGTTCATCTCATCTGAAGGTCAGTCGTGTTGTGTGAACTTACGCTAAAAACTCAATATGTAGCTTAAGGTGACTTGTAGAAATAACAGCTGTTGTGTAAATGTTTGTGTAGATGTGTTCTCTGAGTGTGTTCCCGTTACCGTCCGCTGCTGGTGACGGTGTGTACGAGCACAACAACGAGCTGCTGCAGGGACACAACCAACAGGTTTATAGAGTCCCCACAAACACACACACACACACACACACACACACACACACACACACAAACACCTCCTGCTAAACAAGCAAGATCCCCATCACTGTGTGTGTGTGTGTGTGTGTGTGTGTGTGTGTGTGTGTGTGTGTGTGTGTGTGTGTGTGTGTGTGTGTGTGTGTGTGTGTGTGTGTGTGTGTGTGTGTGTGTGTGTGTGTGTGTGTGTGTGTGTGTGTGTGTGTGTGTGTGTGTGTGTGTGTGTGTGTGTGTGTGTGTGTGTGTGTGTGTGTGTGTGTGTGTGTCAGTTTGATCTGCCCTGTCCTCAGTTCAGCAGAGATGCTCTGAAGGGTCACAGTCGTCTAGAGAGCAGCAGCAGCAAATCAGCTTTCCTGGATCATAGAGACACGCTGTGGATGCGCAGTGCTGGAGCCTGGTGTGTGATCTCTCTCTCTCTCTCTCTCTCTCTCTCTCTCTCTCTCTCTCTCTCTCTCTCTCTCTCTCTCTCTCTCTCTCTCTCTCTCTCTCTCTCTCTGTCTCTCTCTCTCTCTCTCTCTCTCTCTCTCTCTCTCTCTCTCTCTCTCTCTCTCTCTCTCTCTCTCTCTCTCTCTCTCTCTCTCTCTCTCTCTCTCTCTCTCTCTCTCTCTCTCTCTCTCTCTCTCTCTCTCTCTCTCTCTCTCTCTCTCTCTCTCTCTGTCTCTCTCTCTCTGTCTCTCTCTCTCTCTGTCTCTCTCTCTCTCTGTCTCTCACACTTATTCTCTCTCACGCCTTCTCTCTTCATCGCTCTGCAAAATGTATTCCATTGCTCTCGATTCTGCATGTTATTTAATAATCAGAGGGTTGCTCTGTAATTCATACAGAAGTGTTTAATAGGCATCTGAAAAATACTATTAATTGGCTAATTGATAGTACATTTTCAGATTTTACTTGCCTATTATTGAGTTAGATGCAGTTAAGTTTAACGCAGATATTATTTCAGCACTTGCCTGGTCCGCTTTACACACCTTCTCATAGCCGAGAGCGCCCTCCATCGCTTTCTCTCACAGGCCCGTTTACACCTGGTATTAAGATGCGGATCACAAGCGGACAAGAGAGAGACATGCCCGTTTACATCTGGTGTTTAAATTACTCTCTTTTGTGCACTTTCAACCACTTCTGTTTTGATTTCTTTGAGGGGGGGGGGTTATAGGCGGATAAATTTGTGGATTTTTAAGGTCTTTCGATCTAATGGACAAAATAAGCACACTCTAGTTAATACACGCTATTTAAGAATGTGAACGGAGATAATAGACAGATAATAGAAGTTGACAGTTTATGCGTTGACAGTTGCGAGAGACCGCACCAAAAACAGCGCGAGTGTATGTTAAAAATTTGTAAGGGTAAGATAACATTGTGCTTTGTACGTTTATTTGTTAAGCCAAACTTTCATATCTTCAGATTTGCTGACAAAGTTGATGGCACGCTTCCCATAATGTTAATGCATCTGCAGGCAGAGAGTAGGCGGTCCGAACACATTCAACCACATAAGCGTTTACACCACAAAAGTAATCCGGTCAAATGAGTTTTTGACTACTTCTGGAAGTGGTCGAAAGTGGACAAGCTCAAAACGTTTTACACCCCATTTAAGATAACTGATGCATCAGATCTAAATTGTCTTCTTTCTTTACTGTACTGTGGATGCAAATGTGAAAAAACAAAGATTCCAGTCTGAGCCGAAAATACTTGATGATTTTTTGTTTTCAAGCGCAAAGGGCCGTCAGGACAGTATGAGCAGGGCACGTTTCCCATGTAAAGCCTGGTCCATTTGAGTCGTGTGAGCGCTCTGAACTGTGCTCGGGTACATGATAGGTGATATAAATGATGTGTCTGCTGTCTGTACAAAACTGTGTGATGTGATTTTTCTGTAAGGGAACGCTAGCAGAAATGCAAAATGCCAATGATTGGAGTTGTTTATGGATGCTCAAACCGAAAAAAGACCCTAAGAGCTTTTATCGTGTACCAAAAGTTGTCGCTCATAAGGGGGACAATTTCAAGAAATTGACTGGAAAATGTAAGAAAAAGTGGTTTGAAAACCTGCGGTCCAGAGGAGCGAAGTCAGCTAATGTTACCAATTACACCAGATACAAAAAATATATGTCAATGACGCACAGCATCTGACCTACGGATGCTTAGTTTGTGGTTTATTATTATTATTTTTAAATCAGATGTAACAACAATATAGTACAATGACAACCGCTTAACATAACTGAGCTAAATTTAAAAAAATCCAAATCGACTTACAAATATTAGGAGACAATGAAGCGACACATCAACAATAGCACTAAGAAGTGCTTTACTAAGTTTACAATGTTTTACAGTGATAGATAAATACCTGTAGAGGAAAGAAGAGGGTTTTATTATGATGTCATGTGTTTGTGTTTTTATCTGTTTCTTAAAGGAGGTGAGAGATGTGACAGATGAGATTGTGTTAGTGAGATTATTCCACAAGCAGAGAACAGAGAAGAAGAAAGAGAGAGAGAGGGTTCTGTGAGGGGAAACACCAGTCCACGTTAATTCACTGAGCGCAGGGTTCTGGATGGGTTGGAGCGAGGGTTCTGGACGGGTCGAGCGCAGGGTTCTCGTGCAGGGTTCTGGATGGATCGAGTCGGCGCAGGGTTCTGGATGGGTTGAGCCGCAGGGTTCTGGACGGTCGATTCGGCGCAGGGTTCTGGATGGGTCGGAGCGCAGGGTTCTGGATGGGTCGAGCGCAGGGTTAGGTCGAGCGCCAGGGGTTCTGGATGGGTCGGAGCGCAGGGTTCTGGATGGGTCGAGCGCAGGGTTCTGGATGGGCTGAGCTCAGGGTTCTGGACGGGTTGAGCGCAGGGTTCTGGACGGGCTGAGCGCTGGGTTCTGGACGGGTCGAGCGCGGGGTTCTGGATGGGCTGAAGGGGTTAATAGACTGAGTGCAGTCACACTTAAAACCCAGCGAGAGATTTCTGTTACTGTGAATACCTGCTGCTCGTGTTATTATTGTGTTATAGATGCTGTCAACACACGTGACATCTGTGCAATTCCAGCGTTATGGACTTTTTCTGTTAAAACTTGAAATAAATTTTAACAATGTATTTATGATCAAAATATTGAATCATCTGTTTATATTTTAGTCAAGTCCTGTTGATAGAGTCCAGACATTGTAAAAATATCAGTCTATACAACAACAAATGCTTTAAAAACTCACATGAGGGTTTAAATCATCTGAACTATCAGTATGATGAAAAGCCATTTGCATGGGAATGTTTGGTTTGTGTTGTTCAGGCGTGACGCTGGACTTCACGGTCTTCTCGATGAAATCACTAACAGTGCTGATGAAGGTATGACACATGTAAACACACACTAAAGTGGTCTGTGTATGTGTGCGTGAATCAATGTAGGAATGTGTTTTCAGTGCCCAGGTGGTTAGGTGTGAGCTCGGGCTGTCTGCTGGCTCTGCTGCGATGGGCGTCTTCATTTCACGGTTCACTCTTTCCACATCTGACTGTGAGTATCAGCACATCTACATCCATCACATGTGCCGTGTATGTCAGCGTCATAGTTTGTCTGTTTTCTGTTTGTCAGCTGAGTGGAGATGAGATGGTGGCCGAGTTTTCACAGATGCTGGAGTGGTATGTTAGACTTTGATTTCTACAGATTTATGTCATTGATATGATTTTAATAATAAAATGATCAAAGTCTATTGTATTAATTTGTCAGGTCTGAGAGCGCTATAAGAAGCTTCGCTTGGCATCCTCACACAGACAAGTTTGCTGTGGCTCTACAGGACGACTCTATCAAAATCTACAAATCTCACAGGTATCCTCACAACCATCAAGTCCATACATGTTATCATTCTGTGTACGGTTGTGTCAGTGACCCATAAAGCTTGATGATCTCTAGCTTGTTAGGAGTTCACACATAAGATTACAATTTTAGCATCATGACATCACATTCTCTATCAACATGGGTCACGTTCTCTGCTGAACACTCTTGATAATGTCATTATCGCTTGTGCTTGACAAATTCCTTTCAGTCCACAATAACTTCCTGTCATACTAAATGCAAATGTACAGCAGTAGCCCATCTTAAAACAGACGCATGCAACATGGACTCTTGCTTTGTGTGTGTGTGTGTCAGCTCCACAAGCCCGACGTTAAAGCACCGGTGTCAAAGGTCAGTGTGTGATCTGCAGTGGAAACCTCTGTGTGGATCGGTGCTGGCTGTGGCCTGTCAGAGCTCTCTGCTCATATGGCACGTGGACCCGACGTCTCTCTCCACCAGGTACTGAGAATCATCCTCGCATCATCCTCGTCAAACGCACGCTCACACGCTCTCGTCTGCAGGCCGTCGTCCGGCTGCGCGCAGGTCTTGTCTCATCCGGGTCATTCGCCCATCACGTCCATCTCCTGGTCCCCCACGGGCTCTCTGCTGGTGTCTGCGTCTCCTGTTGATACTGCCATGATGGTAAAAGATGTTTTTCATTTACAAAAATCTTTTCTCATGTATAGTTGAGTTCAAAAGTCTGATAATTAGTGATGTTCAAGGGAAAAAACACTTTTGTGTCACAAATTTGACCAAGAAAAAAATGTTGTGATTTCTTGTTTGTAAAAGCGGGTGCAGACTGTGAGATTTTGGTCATCTCAGACAGATGTTGAACCTCAGGCCATCTGTTAATAGACATGTAGAAACACATGTAGTACTGGTGCACACGTCACATTTTACTTTCACTTTTGAATTAATGGCAATTCAGTGGCGGCAGTAGCTTTTTTAAATTGTTTGTTTACCAAAAACTAAATTCACCCTCATGTCATGTCAAACCTGTATGACTTTCTTTCTTCTGCAGGACACAGAAGAAGAACATTTGTGTCCCACAAAAGAAAGAATCATACACAGGGTTTGACTGACACGAGGGTTAGGGTTTTTACTTTTGGGTGAACCATCCCTTTAATCAAAAAACACATGCAGCAACAAAACAGTACAATGACATTCACTTTTAAACTTTATTACAAAAAGAATAATCACTGCACACACTATGCAAAAACTAAGAAATCAAATGTAAACATCCTCATGTTAGATAAGTTGCCTTTATTACAGAACAATGCTTGTGTGTGCCACCAAAACTCAAACATCCAAACATAATTCATTACAGATAAAATACAGATCATTTCTTATTCAATATATGAGAGGTGATTATTATAATAATAAAAGAATACAAAAACCTATTAATATTATTAAAGTATATTATTTAAACAAATATTTTAATCTACTTTTAATCTTCTTGACGCTATTGATTACATCAACATCCATTTAGTAAAGATTTTTATTAAAATTAAACTTTTTTTTAGATGTATAACTTTACATTCCGTTATTTTCTAAGTCAGTTTTAAATGAGCTTTCACACTGATTGATTTAATTCATGGACGCATCTGTGTATCCATCAATCATCAAGGATTCAAAGGGAAAGCGTTTCTTTGCGTTTGCATCTCAGGTGATATCGATTGCGTATATGGCATTGAAAAAACGTATGTTTCACTTTTAAAGTAAGTGAACGGCCTATAGCTTAAGCAGTATGATAACATGGTAATAAACTTGACCAGAATTGAGCAGACGTGTTCAGATGCATAATTGAATACTGGGCTCCAACTAAACTAAGTGATTTAGTACTATAAAAAATTCAAAACGACGGTGGGGGAAGTGATGTAATCGGTAGGTGAGTGAACACCAACTATCACAACAAGCTTACTGCATCAGAATCACACTGTGTGTTTCTTGCCCGAGTCCAACTAGTCAAACCAAAAAAAGTGACGGGTGTCAAATTTGCTTGGACACTGTTCAGATCCCTTAATGGGATAAAGAATCCAGGTGTGTTTTTGTGTTGCAGGTGTGGGATGTGGCGGCAGAGAGTTGTGTGCCGTTACAGCGGGTCGGTGGAGGTGGAGTCACGTATTTGTCCTGGTCTCCAGATGGCAGTCGACTGCTGGCCGCCACACCGTCGGCACTCTTCAGGTGAATCTTCATCGCCGCAGTCTTATTACTGCATTCACTCCTGCAGAGCTCACGGAATAACTCCAGCGGCTGCATTATTGTCATACATTTACATTGAAGAGCAAAACTTACATTGCGTGTGCGTGTGTGTGTGTGTGCGCGTGTGTGTGTGTGTGTGTGTGTGTGCGTGTGTGTGTGTGTGTGTGTGCTGCAGGGTGTGGGAGACGCGCATGTGGACATGTGAGAGGTGGCCGTGTCTTAAAGGCAGCTGTCAGGTAAAAACATTTACACTTTTTATGTGCTGAGTAATCAGTAACATGTGCTTTTATATTGTGTTTAATCCTTTAGAATGACTCATCTGATCACTTCATCTATCTGTTATGTTATATCTGTACTCAAATGCTGCAGTTTAGTGTTATTATTAAAGAAATAAACATGAAGCACACAACATGTTTATATCTGCTGTGCGGACAGACCTGATTTATAGAGAACAGATTTATTATAATGCCTGTTTCACACTACACGCGTGAGCTGGGAGAGCGTTTGCTGTGCCGCGGCTCCTTCACAGAATGCTAAAGGTTTTATCACATAGTGACATATGTGTGAATCATTTATTAGACGATGTCTTTTGAATATATCTATAATCATTTGTTAGATCATGTATCATCAATGTCATTAATATCAATCATGTGAACCTTGGTCACGGCACTGCTGTTACACGAGTACACGCTGCTGACCCTGCTGTAAAAGCTCTCATCTGTTAACCTGGGAGCTGAAAAATTACACACGTGTGTGTGTGTGTGTGTGTGTGTGTGAAATGGACGTAATGTATATGAATGATTGTTGTTGTTTGTGTGTCTCTGGTTGGTTCAGTCGGGCTGCTGGAGTCCAGACGGCAGCTGTTTGTTGTTCTGTATTCAGGGCGAGAGACTCGTCTACGCTCTCACATTCTCTGATCTCACAGGTATTAAGAACAATCACAGATCCTCAACTTTATTTAATATCATCATTTCAGCATTATATTGGCCATTAGCCCAATCAGCCACTTGTTACTGTGTTTCAGGAGGTCCTAAAGCTGCTACAGTAGTGGCTGATCTCTCCGAGACCAGCTTTACAGGACCTGATGGAGACATGACGTAAGCCTCCGTCACATAACACGCACGTGTGTATCTGTTACACATTAGCTGGTCTTCAGTTTACTCGTTAACTTTAGCTTTATTGAGCTCAGCTGGTCATGTGTGATGATTTATGAGCATTATAATGATAAATCTCTCCATCACTACTGGAAAAACAGAAGAGCGGCCATATTCATATTCTTTTGGCCCTGTTGTGTTGAATCAAGCAAGTTTAACATTATTGTGATGACAGGAAATGAAAAGCAGAGCTCTTACACAGGTTGTGTTGTGTTTGTTAGGGTTGGTGGAGAGGTGCGCTCGCTCTCGTGGGATCCCAGAGGCGAAAGACTGGCTGTTCTTCTGAAAGGTTTAAAAACCATTCTCAATCTATACACACAGACAACACAAGCACGTCGCGTGTCATTGGGTTTCTTAATTCATCACCTCATGCATGTGCCTGGCAAACATGCATCTCAAAACACGTCCCTATGACAGAATATGAGTTTAACACACCTATTCCACACCAAACATACCAGCCAACCGAGCCTTGCTATCCAAAATCTTTGTCCGCAATGTAATAATACTGACCGTATTCATTGTATATGTCTGTCAAATTGCCTGAAAAAGGCTGTGTCATGCCATAAAAATCATAGTGAAATTAATGCTTAAAATCAAACATTATTAAAAACATTTGCTTGATATATAACGATTGTCACATTTTATTATATTATATTATATTAAATGGTAAATATTACTTTCTTTAAATATTTTACTGTACTACATATAACCATATATAACTGTATTATATATATATAGATGGCATCATTTAATGATGTAATAATGTCTGTTGTGTTTTCTAGAGCTGTTGTCCATGCAGGATAAACCCTGCTAATATATGAGTTTACATCTGATCTGATTTCACTAGTGACTCTAGATTACATCTAGAACTGTCACAACACGTCAAATACACATACCATTCCTCTCGCTTTATTATCTGCAAAGGTCAACTCCTACAATGTTTTTTGCACCGCACGCAGTATTTTTAAATGAAGTAATTTAAGTAATTCAAATAGACATCAAATATGAGCTAATTTTCATATTACTGTATGTAGGGTGCATTTATTACTTAAATGATTTTCTCTTTGATTAAATATTTCAAATTCAAGTCCATCCATCATAAACGTGGCTAAATGACATCTGGGGGAAATAATGACAATTAGCATTTCATATCAGCTGGGCATTGACCTTGTTTTCCTTCTGGAAGAAAGAGGTAATACTTTTGTGTCCTTGGTTTCCCTGTGGCTGAGACAGGCACACATAAGACTTGCTTGTCATAGGCTAACCAAATGTACACGATATTGACTTTCTCCATGTCGCTTAAAGATGTTTGAAATGAATGTTTTAGAACTTAGCATTGGTTTAGAGAATTATTTCTTTTTTCCCTGATCATGAAGTTGAATTACAGTAAAGATGATGATGGTGGTAGTCGAATAGCTCAGGCTATTTTTCCCGTTTTAAAATTGTGAAGGTCATGACCTCCGTGACGTGTCCCCCACCAACTGCGCCCCTGTGTTCAGACATATGGAATGGGGAATAAGTCCTGTTATTGTGCTGTACTGTAGAGCTTTATTCTCCCTGTCACGTGTGTCTGTGTGTAATAGAAAACAACATTCAGATTCAGCACATTAGCTCTTTAAAAGCAATACTGCCACATGGTGGTAAAATGATGAAGTACACATGCAAAGTAGAGTCCCACTGGCAAAACAGTTGTTAAATACTTTGTATTGGTAAAATATTGAATCTTAAAAGTTATAATATATGGTAATATAACTAAGGATTTAATGTAGAAGTAAAAAGTAGTCAGTCAAATTCTAACTGTACTGAAATTTTTATTTTAACAAAAAAATGGATGCATTCAATTGGTTTGTGTTTATGTCTTCTGTGCAGGTGATTGTCAGGCGATCAGTCACCCGTCTGTCATCGCTGTGTTTAAAACACGCTCCAGTCCTGTTTTTGAGCTGTTGCCCTGGTGTGTATCATATCCAAGCTGCTAGTTACTCTTCATTTTCATAAAAAAACATATCTTTATCTTCATGGTCAGTTTGGTGTAAATCGTACTAATACTTCAAAAACGTTTGTTAAGAGAAATGACTTAGATGTGACCCTGATGTCTTCATGTGCTCCTGTGGTTTAGTGGTTTTGTGATGGGAGAAGATGGAACAGAACCCAGATTCATGCAGTTTCATCCACACTTTCAGCATGGAGCTCTGCTCACTGTGGTGAGACTAATACTGATCTTCATCCACTCTTGTGTTTTACACACTATAACATCTGATGCTCTTGTACTGCAGTAAAATGTAAGATGCTGTGACATGTTTTTTTCTTAAGTTCACAATATTGGACAATTCTGTGAGCAATTTTGACAAAATGAGACACTTACTTGAGTTCCTCAAAGCCAAATCTGTTTTATTTTTTTGCAGCTTAGTTTTAATTAATGTTTTTGCAGATGCAGGATGTTTTAAGTTCACTTATGACATAAGGATTAAAGAAAATGTGATGACACTAGATAATATGAATAATACAAAAACAATAACTTTATTACAGTTGGACAAAAGTGAAATAAATAAATGAGCAGCTTCTTTTTCTACCCTATAAACAGTGCTGGTCTGATGGACGCATCTCTCACGTGCCGTTCTACTTCAGCAGCGCTGGACCTTCAGGAGGAACTACACAGCAGCCGAGCACAGATCAAGCCACAAACAAACTCTACACTGAACACCTGTACCCCACTCAACACCTCTCCTGAACACCTGTACCCCACTCAACACCTCTCCTGAACACCTGTACCCCACTCAACACCTCTCCTGAACACCTGTACCCCACTCAACACCCTCTCCTGAACACCTGTACCCCACTCAACACCTCTCCTGAACACCTGTACCCCACTCAACACCTCTCCTGAACACCTGTACCCCACTCAACACCTCTCCTGAACACCTGTACCCCACTCAACACCTCTCCTGAACACCTGTACCCCACTCAACACCTCTCCTGAACACCTGTACCCCACTCAACACTGAACCCTGTACCCCACTCAACACCTCTCCTGAACACCTGTACCCCACTCAACACCTCTCCTGAACACCTGTACCCCACTCAACACCTCTCCTGAACACCTGTACCCCACTCAACACCTCTCCTGAACGCCTGTACCCCACTCAACACCTCTCCTGAACGCTCTGTACCCCACTCAACACCTCTCTCCTGAACGCCTGTACCCCACTCAACACCTCTCCTGAACACCTGTACCCCACCTCAACACCTCTCCTGAACACCTGTACCCCACTCAACACCTCTCCTGAACACCTGTACCCCACTCAACACCTCTCCTGAACACCTGTACCCCACTCAACACCTCTCCTGAACACCTGTACCCCACTCAACACCTCTCCTGAACACCTGTACCCCACTCAACACCTCTCCTGAACACCTGTACCCCACTCAACACCTCTCCTGAACACCTGTACCCCCCCACTCAACACTCCTCTCCTGAACACCTGTACCCCACTCAACACCTCTCCTGAACACCTGTACCCCACTCAACACCTCTCCTGAACACCTGTACCCCACTCAACACTCTCTCCTGAACACCTGTACTCCCACTCAACACCTCTCCTGAACACCTGTAACCCCACTCAACACCTCTCCTGAACACCTGTACCCCACTCAACACCTCTCCTGAACACCTGTACCCCACTCAACACCTCTCCTGAACACCTGTACCCCACTCAACACCTCTCCTGAACACCTGTACCCCACTCACGCACACTCTCCTGAACACCTGTACCCCACTCAACACCTCTCCTGAACACCTGTGCTACACAAACCAGTGCACTTACTTTGGATACAGTCACTTTACCTAGAAGTTTGTCTTAACAATAATAAACATTGCATAATCGTGTTGTCTTGTCCTGTGTGTTGTTTTTTTAATGCACGTTGTACCTTTAAAATATGTTTTACCATGTTGTATCACAGTTGTTTGTAGTGCAGAAAGAAAAAGGTCTGCGATTAAAAATAAGCAGGGTAGATTTTTGAAATGCAAAGTAAATTGAAGTAATTTCTTGGTGATGGCTAACAGAATGCTACTCGGCACCCAACGGGACTTGAGAGCCTGGTGTTAAATCCATGAAATGGAGAAGGAGAGGTCTGAAGTATAACTGAGCGCATACAAAAGGCTTTACTTTGAGATGTAATCTGGTCTAGGGTGCTTTCACCATTCCTGGGGTAAATGTTTAGCAAATAAAAAAAGGCCTACCAATCCCCTACTCTCTTGAGAAATAGCAGAGCAACTTGAGGGACAGAAAGAGCTCAAATAGAGCATCCATAAATTTTTGCCTGAGGCCTAGAGCAGTATTTGCTGTGCCAGCCCAAAGACCGGCACATGCTTGATCCTCTGGTCTAGGAGGAAGTATTTCCCCATACTGCTAATTCCATGGACTGAACTAGTCTTTAGTCAGTCATCAGACAAATGTTGAAGTGGAGATATGCATCATTTAGATCTATCCTGTGACACAAGAGTTTGACTGTTAGCACTGCACATTGAACTCTGGTGGTGGTGGCCTAATGGTTAGAGAGTTGTTCTTGAAGATGACCTGATGTCCTGAAGGTTGCCGTTTTGATTCTCAGTGCTGGTAGGAAACAGTAGAGCTGCCTTTGAGATCAAATTGGCTGTCAATTCACTTTATGGCCATTTCTTTTTAGCGGACAGTGAAATGATGATGCCCTCAGGTCTGTATTTGCCCTAGCTGTCTGTGACAGGTCTCTATGACTGGATTTCTATATGGGGTTTAGGCAGGGGATGACCCGATAGGCTACTATCAGACATTTAGCATGTGTCCCTGAATTTTTATGTCCACCCTGTCTTTTTGGGCTAAATCCCCTTTACTACTCTGTAAGTTTGCAACCCACATTTTTCAGATGAAAACAAATGCTGTCAGCACAGCAAATATCTAACCTACACTTATGTTTAACAATGTTCTTTGTAGTGGGATGTTGTCAAGTTTAGCATTCCTCATTACGGTAAAAAAATATTAATATGACAACTTTAGAAATGTGAAATAGATATTTTAAACGATTCACAATCAGCATGAATCACATAAGATGCTGACTAAAGAATGTCCAGCATGTCATAACCTTAAAATATGTGTGTATGTACATATAGATAGATATAGAGAGAGAGAGAGAGAGAGAGAGAGATTTCATGTAGTATCTAAAAACTGAAGCCTTTTAATACTACAGGATCATTTACAGTGTTGAATTGTTCAGATGTGAGCACGTGTGATGATGAGGATGACGGCTTCATTCCGTTCTGGGATGTTTGACTGTATCAGCAGCAGCATCATAGATCACGTGATACTCGAGGAGTCCCGCTGTCGGACGGGAGAAATGTCCGATCAGATCTTCATGACTGATTCATACATTCACGTCTGATTCTGGACACATGAGTGTGATGAGATCAGTGATCGCGTCTGTATCAGCGGAGAACACACGCGTCAGTCGCGTCAGTCGCGTCGCGTCTCACTGCAGGTACTGCGCTTCTTCTTTCATCCGCGTTATACTTAACGCGTGACATTGACAGTGTTTATATTGTCATATCTATGACATTCAGTGATGTTTGATATTATGTGAGTTATGTCCTTTTATATAATAACAGCTTAAAAGCGTAATTCAGTCTATTATCATGTGATTTTACTGTTAGCAGATCCCACTTACTTTCATTTTCACCACCAACACTTTCAAGGCAAATACTAATGAAAAGAAATAGCAAAAATACTTTCTACAGCTGTCTGATTGTAAATACATTTCTAGAGTCTGTAATGTGTGAAATGTAAAATGTAGTTATAAAGACCTGCTGTGTTCCTGCTAAAGCTGCTTTCTGAGATAACATCATCACTTTATATCAACCAACAAACAGAAGAAAAGTCACACACACACACACACACACACACACACACACACACACACACACACACACATCACACACACACATCACACACACACACACACACACATCACACACACACACACACATCACACACACACACACACACACACACACATCACACACACATCACACACACACATCACACACACACACACACACATCACACACACACACACACACACACACACACACACACACACACACACACACACACACACACACACACATCACACACACACACACACACATCACACACACACACACACACACACACACACACAAACACACATCACACACACACATCACACACACACACACATCACACACACACACACACACACACACACACACACACACACACACACACACACACACACACACACACACATCACACACACACATCACACACACACACACATCACACACACATCACACACACACACATCACATCACACACACACATCACACACACACACACACACACACACACACACACACACACACAACACACACACACACATCACACACACACACACACATCACACACACACATCACACACACACACACACACACACACACACATCACACACACACACACACACACACACACACATCACACACACATCACACACACACACACACACACACACATGTTTGTTGTACAGTGAGATGCAGCTGTTGTGTGTGTTTGTATAATCTAATCGTACAGAATCATCTGTCTATTGGACCGTGAGCTTTGATGGACCGCATGAAGATCATTAAAAAGCGTCTGTCCATGAGCTTACACAGTGTTCGCCATGTGGATGACAGTCTGTCAGAACTTCCAGAACATTCTGGACTGGACCAGACTCCTGTGTCACGAGACACTGGTGAGAAACACATCATATGATGGCTCTAAAAAGAACATTATTTTCTGTATTTGGTTTAATGAAATGTGTTTACACAATATTAAATCATTATTTTACACATACTGGAGATTATTGTTGCTCCTCTTTTTGATCGGTGTGGAAACTTTACGTGTGTTTAAACGAGCCATTGGAGAAAGGAGTGGCTGAGGCTTAACACTTACAGTGAATATCTCTTTGAGTTTGAGACTTTGAGGTTTGTAACTCCCGCTGTTCCCTGGAGGGCAGGGAACCATCCACAGGAGACCCTTCCACAGCTTCCTCCGTCATTTTTCATCGATAGTCAACGAGCTCAAGTTATCATGAGGGTTCGCACTTCTACACTTACCACAAGTTGTTTTCTGCCAAATGTGCCATCCGAGTGGCCCAACAGAACCAGTGTCCTTACTGGGGCCTTTGGACACGGAACTCCACAACAGGCTTTTCCTGGGATGCACAAATATCTCCTGCGTAGTCTGCTATTCCGTCGCCCACTCCATCACGTCTCACACAGGTTCCATCCCGGCGTCGAAACTCTCCCTTCCCAAAGCCTTATGTGCCCCAATCTTCAGTCTACAATCGGCGAACCTGAAACAGTCGATCTTCTAATTAGAAAAGAAATTGACACAAACTTCATGATTGGTCCTTTTCTGTTCTACCTTTTAATGTCTTTTGCATCAGCCCCATTGGCGTAGCTACCCAAAAATCTTCAGGTAAAAAACGATCGATCTCTCATCCCCACATAATTCCCCTTTTCCCAAGTGTTAACAGCATCATTTTCTCTCCATCATCATGACATTGACCAAGCCATTACCCTGATCAAAGACGCGGGTCGCGGCGCTTTGCTGGCTTTCAAAGTGATGTCTATTCACCTAGATTTTTGCAATTTATTCTCTATACGCTGGCGTGACAAGTTTTACTTTGCTGTCAGTCTAACTTTTGGTTGCAGAAGCAGCCCTAGAATTTTCGAAATGCTGTCAGAAGCAATCTGCTGGATCCTCTCTGATAAATACGCTGTCTCTTACCTTATCCACCTGTTAAACAACTTTCTAATCATCTCGGCTCCTGACTCCATCCAAGCGGCACACCTCTTAACAACCCAAAGGGTTTTCGTGGAACTCAGGATTCCTCTTGACAAAAACACAAAACCATGGGCACCTCAATCGATTTTTAGGACAATCAACAAATTTCAGGCCTCCTTACAGAAGGAGAAAATTGACTGGACAATTTTGGTTGCTTCCTCCCTTTAGAAAACCCAAGCTGTTGAAAACGCGAGCTGCTCTCCGTTCACGGCTATCTTAACTTTGCGATGGGCATTATCCCGCAGGGCCACCCTTTATCTCACATCTTCTCTCTCTCGCCTCCTCTGCCCGTGCACTTGAGGATCCATATCACTAAACGACTCGTGCTGCAACCAGCTCTGTTTATGGATATTATTTCTTAACAATGGATAGGGCCTGTCTTTTTTCATAATAACATGATTTCTTCCTATTATATAGATAGATATCCAACTATTTACAGACGCCGCTGGTCCGCATCTACGTGCCCCCAGCTGCTGGATTTGTCACAGTCGCAAAAATCCTCACAGCCTTTCTGTGGGGTAAAGAGTGATCCGCCACCAGCATCACAATTCACTGTGAAAACTAGGTTACTGTGCACTGTATTTTTGCAAAATATCTTCTTTTGTGTTCCACAAAAGAAAGAATCATATACAAGGTTTGAATGACATGAGGGTTTAATCATTTTTGAGTGAACTATGCCTTTAAGCTGTGCAGTTTGGGGGGTTACCGAGCCCCGCTTTGGGTGCTGTCCTGCGCTAAGCACTTTTTGGGTTGAATCAAGCCCTGAGCGCTCCTCGGGCAGGAACTGCAGAGCTCACAGCCCTCTCCCCGACATGATATGCACAGCATTCCTCTTGCTTTATCATCTGCAAAGGTGAACTCAGGAAATGTATTTTCTGAGTTTCTGAATACTTCAATTTATTAAGTTTATAAAACAAGCAGAATGATTTAAATCTCTCAGTATTTGAAAATCTTGATTGCTTGTAAAGACTCTGTAGCTCAGTCAGATTGTAGTTGATTTGTGTGTCCTTGAATGTTATAAAGTCATCTGTACTGTGTGTGTGTGTTTACAGGTGCCGTGCACAGAAAGATGGGCTCCGATGGAGAAAGTGATCACGCTTCAGGAACGTCATCTGATGAAGTTCAGAGTCCTGTAAGAGTCCGTATGAGAAATCTTCCCCAGCGCATCTCTAATGAGGTACAATCACAAAATCCTGGCTAAACTTAATCCTGTGTTATCTTGATTTCTTTCACACAAAGGTGAAAAGACTACTCAAATATTTTACACCAGTAAATGAAATTATACTCTTTAATTATAATTTTACATGATAACTGTCACAGCAGAAATTCAGTATACACATGAAAATGGACTGCTGAACTCCACTATTTTTTCAAACATTTTTAAGTCTTTAATTTAGTATTTTTATAAATTACAGCAACATTAAATTTTCTTTTTATTATTATTTTTTTACCTGTCCATACATTTTTTTTGTTTGTCATGAAAGAATAGAATTCAACAATGAAATATTAACATAAGTGTTCCATAAGTGTAAAAAACTGCTTCCACTGACTTCATTTCATTGGTAGTCGCTCCTCATTTACATAAAGCTGAATTCTATAATACATACAGTAGAATGCTGTGGTGATGCAATGATTTTCATGACAAGATTAGAGAAGAGATCTTTAATTATGTCTTTGCTGAGATCCTGTCAAATACACAAACTTGTGCAAAGTGGTTAAAATACTGTACTGTACAAAATCTAACACATCATATGAATGAGTTTTGTTACTCTTGGATTCAAGGCTCTATGAAAGTCTGCTTGAATAGTGAGTGAATTATCTGTGAGAAAATGTGTTAAGAATGTTAATGTCAGAATTACATTATTTACCAAATGTAAATAAATTTACACTGATTCTGCCGTCAAACTTGTTCAGTCAAGAGCAGTGAATGACTTTCTCTTTAATATGAATATGAGGTTTATTTATGTACTGTAACTTTAAGACCTGACGCTGATACACTACAACTGTTTACATTCACTTCAGACATAACAGACTGCGTTAATGTGAATTGTGTGGTTTTTTTTTTACACATCCTTGTATGAGAAGAGCAATTAGACTTTTAAGAGGAACCCGCGCCATTGCCATCGCACTTATCTGCAAGAACAGCTTGTGAGCTGAATCTGTTAAAAGTTGAAATGCAAATTACTTTAAAAGCGTTGCAAATAATAGTTTCAGGAGGAATGTCTGCGATATAAATATATACGCTATTTTATAGGTGATGTCACGCTGATGTAGACTGCCGATGAAGTAACACAATTGTTCATGAATAAGCGGCAACAACCAATAGCACTGCAGACAGATTAACGCTACACTTTTCTAAAGACGTACCTAGATGAATAAATAAGCAAATATTTCATTACTTACCATGATGAAACCACCTCGGTCTTGGAAAAGTTTCCATTGCTTTGCCATTAGGGGTGGGCAGATCAATCCTAGTATCGATACCAGCGTTGGCATTGGCATTGTAGTCTGACAAGATCGATATTTTAGTTTAAAGTTCTATATTCTACACTACAGTATTGCTTCCGCCGAGTCATTTCACACAAACGCTGCTCCTCTTTAGTTGTTCTGTCATGACGTGATTACGCAAAGTGACACCAAGCGCAGGCACGTTTGGTCATAGACAGACATATATACAATCATAGACAGACATATATAATCATAGACAGACATATAATCTCTAGACATACATAATCATAGACATAATCTCTAGACATATATAATCATAGACATATATATATAATATCTAGACGTGTCATTGGCCGCTTCTGTCCGCCATATTGTCTCGGTCATGAGTCCCCTTAAATCAAGTGCAACTAAACGATAGAGCTGCGATCGATCAAGATTAAAAATAAAACATTTCTATTTATTAACTGATATCAGTGATTTATGACCTGCCTGCTGTTCAACACAATCTAATACAATCTTTAATAAGGAATGGCGAGAGCTGCACACTTGTCATGTATATTTTGGGCTTTTTAACTTTTGGTTAAGAATTGTGGAGGCATCACTAATGTAATATAATTAATTTCACAACAAATAAATAAAGTATTTTAACTGAGGAAAATGCTTTTCTGTCATTAATCTCAGTGTTTTAGGTTTTTCTGGGCTTCAGGTCAGAACATCTTGTTCTCTTTAAAATACTGAGAAAAATAGTAATGTGCATCTTAAGTAATAATCTAATATATTTGAGAAAACAAGCAGGCAAATAAAAATACAATCACACTGACTCATTTCTGTATTTTATTCACAGAATTAAAATGTTTCAGTTATTTACAGATTTATACTTTAAAACAGACAATAACTGATGGATTCTCTGGTATAACAACAGTGAATTAAATATATTTGTAATATAATATTAATATGAAATAACAAATAATATGTACAGTAGTGTAACTATATAAATAACTATGGACTACAGTCAATGAAATAAATCATAAATAAATCAACTGCAGAACAACAATAACAATAAAATAAATACTGTGAATATACCATAATATAATATCATAATAGACTGATAATAGTAATATATGTATATTGCATACATGTATAATAATAACACATTAGAACTAGTAGGTTGGCATACTCGATTTTGAGAGAAAAACTGCATTATAAACAAATCATCTCAGTTACTCACAATTTATTTTATAATAGAAAATATGACAAAAGCTGAAACTATTTCTGAAAGAATTGAAAAACGACTCGACTCGCAGCTAATTAGTGCTATCGCTATTAATAGTCTGACTCCTACTGCCATAGTGTCAACAAAATATTTTAATGACCAAATACAAACAAAAATTACTTTTTAGTCTTACATGTGAAAGAATTTCCTGAAAACCGTTTTAAATTGTGTGGCGGCTTGTACAGCCTCAAGCAGCACATGAAACAGGCATTTTTCTCCAGTCCAGTGATGAGAGTTATGGACACGTTGACCTGACTAAGATGGCGGCGGCGTTGACGTGCGATCCAGAGGCCGATGTTGCGTCTAGTTATTATATATATATATATATCTTTATGCTTTTGGCTGCTAGATTAGGACTATGACTGAAAGAAAAGAGAGCGTCCTGTGGCGTTATTTTACAGCTTTGTATTGAGAAATGAGAACATTGCAAACTGGAATGTAGGAAGACCATTCACTACTGTGGCAACACTACCAACTTATACAAACAAGCCAGTAGTTTGTGCTTTTGTTTAGTTATTTTAACTTCTTTAACTTACATTTTTACAAACAAATCGTGTGCACTTTGTTGATATGAAGGCAGAGATGTCTAACATGAGATACATTTTATTTTGTTATTTTAAACAAAACACTGGAAATAAACTGACGAAAACAAACTTTTTAAAAGTAAAATAGTGTCGTATCGGTATCAATATTGGCAATACTGGCCCTGTATTTACTTGGTATCGCATCCATACCAAAACTTGCAGTATCTGTTATGGATTATACAAGAGTCAGAGTCAGATAGTTGAATTCAAGCAAGCAGGTTTACTGAACGAAATAAAGGCGCTGTCAAATGGCCAGCGCATGCAAATAATGTCAAACAGAATGAAATCCCAGCATCAAGATACAAACATATCCAACAGGCAAACTCACGTACAAACACAGAGAGAATACAAATCCAAACGGGTTCAGCAGCTGACCATCAGCGATGCAGGTAATGAATCCAGACAGGTGACTCACTGAGCGAAGACAAACATCTGAGATAATCCAACAGGTAAAACTATCCAATGCAGCAAATACAGGTGTAAAGACTACCATTACATGTACACACAACATTAATCCCAGACCAAGAACTGACCAAAACACAGGCTTTAAATAAAGGTGACAGGTGCTGGTGATTACAAGTTGAGAGCTGGTGATAGAAGGCAGGTGAAATGGGTTGTGGGAGATTGAGTCCACGGGGAGTGCAGGGTGAAACTGTGACAGTATCACACACCACTATTTGCCGTGCTTCTGTGTGCCACTTCGTAGTCATTATCTGGCATTTTTGAGTACATTTTACATGCGTTTGTCCGTTTTTTCAATCAATTGATTAGATGACAAAACACTAAGTAAATATTACATGGGCAATTGTATTTAAATTTACGTATGTATTTAAGCACAATAAATGACAAAGAAACTTACTGAATTTAATGTGACATTTTCAAGTAAAAAGACAAAATAGTATTTGTGTGTAAAACTTGTGTGTAAAAGTTCAAAAAAATCCTTTTTTACAGTGTTGTTGTAGATTTTTGGGTTTGATATACATCAGATTTGAATGGGACTGTTTTATTTATAGCGCTGTTAAGACAGTACTGTGTGCGTGATCATGTATAAAGCGTGTTCATATGTGTCGTCGTCTCTAGTGGTGTGGAGGAACATCTGCAGCTTAAATCTTAAATCGTTCAAGTTCATGCAGTGGCTGTAAAAACATCTAAACATCTGTCATTGTTTCCTCCTTTTCTTTGTCTGTTAGGACATCAATAAACGCCTGTCACTCCCGGCTGATATACGTTTGCCAGAGGGTTACCTGAAGAAGTTTGCCACAAACAGTCCTCCATTCGACAAACCTCTCAGTCGAAGTCTTCGCCGAGCTTCGCTCGTGAGTCGTGAGATCTGTTTGTCTTGAACTATCAGTTCGGTGAATAACTGTATTAGAGATGACGATTACTTACATCATTGCTCTTTCATTAGTCTGAAATTGGCTTTGGCAAACTGGAGTCATACATCAAACTGAACAAACTGGGAGAGGTACGTGCTTCATATTGTCAGAAGTGATTTACACTGCCGTGTGTGTTTGTAACGTGCGTTTGTGTGTTCAGGGTACATATGCCACAGTGTTTAAGGGTCGCAGTAAACTAACAGATAATCTTGTGGCTCTGAAAGAAATCCGTCTGGAGTATGAAGAGGGAGCGCCCTGTACCGCCATACGAGAAGGTACAGACGTCAAATATATGTCAATCTGGATAAAGACACTGCCGTCACACTAGAACATGTCTGAATGCGTTTTGAATTTGGCCGATCAGTGTTTGGAGAAAGTGCTCGTGGGGAAAAGAGTTGAATTAAAGGTGGTCGTGTAGCTTGTGTTTATCTGAGACGATGTTCTTGTGCCAGCCGTCTACAGTCTGTGTGAACAGACCCTATATCTGATGACCTTCAAACGCCGTCTGTGTATTCACAGCTTTCATTATATGGTTCATTTGGTTCTCACCTTTACAGACACATAATTATGTTGATTTCATTGGAACGTATACGTAATTAAATGCTTTTCTTCTCAAATTCAACTTCTCATTCATATAATTATGTCTATAGTCTTATTTGTGTCTGTCATGTGTTTATCTCTGTGTCAGTGTCTCTCCTGAAGGACCTGAAACACGCCAACATCGTCACGCTTCATGACATCATACACACAGACAAGTGCCTTACACTCGTCTTTGAGTACCTCGTGAGTGACGTCACTCTTATTCTTACTCTGTTTCTACTGTTGTGTGTCTTTCTAACACACCCGCTGTGTGTGTTTCAGGAGAGAGATCTCAAGCAGTATCTGGATGATTGTGGCAGTATCATGAATGTGTTTAATGTGAAGGTGAGTGACTGAAAACTCAAATAATCACAAATATTAGTGGAAAAAAAGTACAAGCCTGACTGGGTTTTCAAACATCAGGTAAATGATCTGAAGACCTAAACCAGGACAAAGTGTTACAGAAATAACAATGTCTGATTATTAATCCTAACAGTGATGGACCTGATAAAAGAGGATTGTGTTTGTTCTCATTCTCCGTGTGTCCGCTCTACAGATCTTCTTGTTTCAGCTCTTGCGAGGTTTAGCTTATTGTCATCAGAGGAAAGTTTTACACAGAGATCTGAAACCTCAGAATCTTCTGATCAATGACAGAGGAGAGCTGAAACTGGCTGACTTTGGTAAACACAATCCCTGGTTTATTCATGTATCTATACAGATATATCTTCATCAGATCAATCGCAGCATTTGCGTTTGTCGTACGTAGGTCTCGCACGTGCAAAGTCAGTTCCTACAAAGAGTTTCTCGAATGAAGTGGTGACGCTGTGGTACAGACCTCCAGACGTGCTGCTGGGATCAACACAATACACCACATCCATTGACATCTGGTCAGATGATCTCTTTTACTCTCCTTTCAGAAATGAAACAGCTGTGTGTTTTTCCTCGTTTACTCTTAATGGCTCTTTGTCGTCATGTGGACAGGGGCGTAGGCTGTATATTTTATGAAATGATCACAGGACGGCCGCTCTTTCCTGGATCAACAGTGGAGGATCAACTTCATCTCATATTCCGTATCTTGGGTGAGAACTACACTATGTTTAATCAATTACTGTGAACTTTGACTTTAAACAGTCCCTTTTATTCACAGTGTTTTTTCTGGTGTTTAACATCAGTGTTTCTCATTCAGGAGCCTATTTAAAACAAAACAAAACATGAGTGATGGGCTTCAAATATTGTTATGGTCAAAAAGCAGGAATCTGCTGATCGTATGATGTTATACGTTTGAAAAGTTTATGTTTATAATGGATAAGTTTGGATATTTAAATGACATTATACAGAAGTGACAGATAAAAACAGCATTTATATGGGCCGTGTATATACAGTATCTTGTAGACAGTGTTTACTGTAAATGTCTGTCGTCTGCAGGTTCTCCTTCTGAGACGTCTTGGCCTGAAGTCAATGACAGCTTTCATTCATATCACTTTCCTCATTATGATGGTGAAGCTCTCATGTCTCATGCACCCAGGTACATTTCTCTGTTGTTCACACACACACAGTCATGTGACACCCCATAAAAGCCTGTTTTTTCATAGTTGGACATTTGATCTTCATTTTAACAATAGTGGAAGATTCAAGTAATATAACTAAACAAAGAAAAGCAAAGAAAAGTCTTTTTAAAATGATCTACTGTATAAAATGTAATTAAAAACAAATTTCTTGTGAGTATAAAGTAAGGACACATTTATTTCTACTTAAAATGGCTAAAATGACCTACAGGTGTATCACATCAAGTGCAAATGATTAGAAAGCAGATTGAAGCAGGCTTATCTTATTTAAACCTCAGATATTTAGTTTGGTTTGCTCTTAATTGTTGAAGTGAGAGGAATCACCATGATGAGATCAAAAGAGCTCTCTGAGGTCTTCAGAAAGAAGATTGTTAATGCTTATGAGTCTGGTCAGGGATATAAAACGATTTTAAAAGAATTTGTAATCAGACCACTGTAAACCAGATACAGCATTTCAGCAAAAGATCCTCATATCAGCTGTGAAACATGGAGATGGAAGTGTGATCTGGTCAGTTCATCATCATTGAGTTTAGACTTTAAATTCTACATTCTATCAGAAAGTGCTTGAGGAACATGTGAGATCATCTGTCAAAACATTACAGTTTTTTACAGACGCTAGGACACATTTCTCAATACTTAGGTCACTTTTGCAAAACTCTTCACACAGTTCTCCTAACCAACTTTCAGCTTTTTTTGCACCGAGTAATTCCAAAATACACGAATTTGTATACACACCATCCACTGATACAGATACAATAGTAATGCTAATCTACTCGGTCTTCTCCATTTGGCCACAGGTTCTCATCCACATCACATCTTATGTCATCTAGGGCAATACACCTAGGAAAGAATCTTCTGCCTGATCCATCCCTGGCAATCTTCTGCTGATATGTCCAGGCATCCAGCATTCATTGCGTCCAGGAGGGACATTTGATCATGTGGATGGTGGTCATAAACCTTCCACCTCCATGAGGAAAAGAATTCCTCTACGGGGTTGAGGAATGGAGAGTAAGGTGGGAGGAAAAGTGACTCCATTCTGGGATGGGCTGCAAACCACTCGGTGGTGAAATGCCACATTGTCCCATACAATTATAAATGTTGGCTGATTCTTTCTCTCTGCATCCCTTTCCTCACCTAGCACAACCCTTCCATAGAGATCATGCAGGAACGCAAGGAGACGTTCAGTGTTTTATGGCCCAATTAGAGGTTTGTGTAACAGCAGTCCATCAGTGGATATTGCTGCACACATTGTGATGTTGGACCCCTCTGGCCCGGGACATTCACTGTGGCTCTCTTCCCAATCACATTCCTCCCTCATCGCTGTGTTTTGGCCTCATCCACAAAGATGAAAATGTGGGGTGTTTGCCTGCCTTCAATCTCCATGACTCTCGAAAATAAATCCACAAGGCAACATAAGCTGTTACAGTAGTAAATTTGTAAAAATTGTCTTTGTGTGTGTTTGGTTTTGTTCAAAAACAGTTCTGTATTTTATTGTGATTACCTGGACATATTGGTTCCTGAGTTGCTTGACATGTTCAGAGTTCCTCTCAAAACATTTATTCATTTAGCCGACACAGTGTACAACTGTTTCATCCTGACCTGATATTTTTCAGGACTCTAGAAATTGTTCTTATGCTTTACACTGTGACTATTTGCTAAAGTAACGTTGTCTGCCAAGACTCTGTCTCGAATTGTTTCTGATGACCATATCAACAATGGCAGTTTCCTGCACATCAGTGAGCATCCTTCCTCTCCCACCTGTGTGAGGTAACCGTTGAGTCCTAAGCAGAAATGCAAAAACTATTACACACAAGTGTATTTACTTCTGTAATGTGCAACTCAGTCAAATGCCCTTGCAGAATACAAGTTACCTGTTGGTTTGCCGGAAAACTTGAACAGTAGATGCCACTGTAGAGCGTTGCAGATTTGGCTGCACTCTCTGACCAGCCTCTCTCATTGAGAGACCAGGATTTACTACATGATCAATTACAGTAGCTCTTGATCTTCCACCACGTTCCTCCCAGCCACTCTTCTTCCTCTTTCAGCCACTTCTCTATTTCTGCCTGGGTCCATGTTTACATCACAATAGAAAACTATTCAGCAGTTGTGTCCATTTGTCATGAAATTGAAAGAGAAACACCTGTGTAGATGTTCATCTACAGTGAGAATCAGCTGGGGCTGGTCCAATTGTTTTTATAGCATTTAATTTTAAGATTTAAAATATATTTCGTTCAAATATTACTGTAGGAATGTAGCAAATCGCTGTCTTATTCAGTTTTGTATTATGTCATTGTTTTGAACAGTTTTGAAAACAGTATGTAAGCATGTGCAAACTGGCCTGTACAAAGAGTTTTGGCAGTTGTTGTGTCTGAGTGAGAAAAGAATTCATGAAATTTGAGAGATGTAGTCATTGAATGCATTTTGTGCCAAAGCAATGATAACTGATCCTCAGTTTAGCCCACATAGACTTCTGTTGTGCTCACTGTGTGAAGAGTTTTGTGAAGTATTGAGAAATGTGTCCCAGCGTCTGTAAAAAACATTCAAGCTGAAGCAGAACTGACCAGTAAAACAAGTCAAAGCCCAAACTAAATCCAGTTAAGATTGTGTGGCGTAAAGACTCTTATACATCAGATTCACACACACAGATCTGAGACATCATTGTGTGTGTTTTACAGGATTGGCACTGATGGTCATAATCTCCTCCGTCAGTTATTACAGGTAATGTTTGCAAATATGAGTTTTCTCTTTTTTTATATGTAAGTAATTTGCATTTTAAACAAAGAGTGAGACACTTAATATTTGAGCTTCTGACACACTTTCAGTGGCTTTATGTTTTCCATCTTCTGCTAAAGATGTGAGAAAGTTAAAGAGTAATATAAAACTCTGACAACAGCCATGTGATGTGATGTCATATGTGTGTGTGTGTGTGATGTCATATGTGTGTGTGTGTGTGATGTGATATGTGTGTGTGTGTGTGATGTGTGTATGTCATATGTCATATGTGATGTCATATGTGTGTGTGATGTCATATGTGTGTGTGTGTGTGTGTGTGATGTCATGTGTGTGTGTGTGTGTGTGTGTGATGTCATATGTGTGTGTGTGTGTGTGATGTCATATGTGTGTGTGTGTGTGTGTGTGTGTCATGTGATGTGTGTGTGTGATGTCATATGTGTGTGTGATGTGTGTGTGTGTGTGTGATGTGTGTGTGTGTGTGTGTGTGTGTGATGTGATGTGTGTGTGTGTGTGTGTGTTGTGTGTGTGTGTGTGTGTGTGATGTGTGATGTGTGTGTGTGATGTGTGTGTGTGATGTGTGTGTGTGTGTGTGTGTGTGATGTGTGTGTGTGATGTGTGTGTGTGTGTGTGTGATGTCATGTGTGTGTGTGTGTGTGATGTGTGTGTATGTGTGATGTGTGTGTGATGTCATGTGTGTGTGTGTGTGTGTGTGTGTGTGTGTGTGTGTGTGTGTGTGATGTCACATGTGTGTGTGTGTGTGTGTGTGATGTGTGTGTGTGTGTGTGATGTCATATGTGTGTGTGTGTGATGTGTGTGATGTGTGTGTGATATATGTGTGATGTGTGTGTGTGATGTGTGTGTGTGTGTGTGTGTGTGTTGTGTGTGTGTAGTTTTCAGGCAGTCGGCGTGTTTCTGCAGATGTGGCTCTTCAGCACATTTATTTCACAGATCTTGGAGATAAAGTTCATGATCTGCCTGACAGTGAGTATTTCTCATTACATCTGTGTTTCATTGTGCATTATTGTAAAGGTGAACCATTATGACATAAAGTAAAGATGCATATCAGGGATTAGTACAAATAGTGTGTGTTTGTGTGTATCATGACTCAATAATCTACAGTAACACACACATGTTGGGTTTTCATGTTTTATGGGGTCTTTCCATAGTCATGTAGTGAACAGCACATCAGAAGGCATTTCAGTCCCAACGTTACAGCAGAATCCCTCTTTAATGTAAACAAAGAACCAGTGTCATGAGATAAAGCTCTCTATACTGAAGTGTTATCATCAAACTAAATCTCCTCAGGACCTCCAGATGTGGCACAGAATTAACTGGTCATGCAGCAGCTTTGGCTAAAACACAGGACACATCTCTACATTCTTTCATTTATAAAAAATGGACACAAACTATCACATCATCATTGTGTACTCATTCAGAACATACTTTATAATAGTCAAACACACACAAATCTCACTAACAGCTCTAGTGTCGTGTGTAAAGATCTCTACAGTCAGAATGTCTTTTATACCGTATAAACTGTATATTGTATGGCGTAAACCTCACCACACAAACCTTTCTGCATTTATACATTTTCAACATAAACATCATTTAGTGTGATTTATAAACTGATTTGATCGTGGGACCGCTGTCTGATACACACAATACACACAATGTAGACTTTTACCGTCATTGTGGGACATTTGGTTTCTTTTCACTGTTTGTAAGTCACACATTGTGATGTTTAGAGTAGATAAACACATGAACATTCTGACTGTTTCACATCAGCTGCTTCGGTCTTCTCCATCAAAGAGATCCGACTCCAGAGAGATCCAGGAAAACGCTTCACATCTCACAGAGAGTCGTCAGGTGACTTCATCTCATCAACATTCTGTACACTGAAAAACTAAAACAGTCTCAGTGTGTTGAGTAGACTTAAGCTGAGCTCTGACTACAGGATTTCCCCCTCCTGAAACAATCATGCCCATGACCAGTCTGCAGCTGGATATACAGTTATGGCCAAAAATATTGGCACCCTTGGTAAATATGAGTAAAGAAAATTGTAAAAAAAAAATAATGTTGGTGTTTCTCCTCTTTAGTTCACTCCACTAATCTTCTGTAAGGTCAGGGAACTGGGCAGTCATCCATTTTTGTGATTAAATTTGATGTTTGTTTTTAACCAGTGTCCTCATGGAAGATCTAACCACTGCCTATAATAAGATCTCTAGTTTCAGGTTTTGATTTTTTTTCTTTTGTTATTTAATAGAATCTGTGATGTCATGTATCTGAACAAGATCTTCAGGACCTCTGGTATAAAAGTAGATCCACAACAATAAATATCCGGCTGTTTATTGAACTGTGAACATGAGGCACTTTTTTGCACCAAACCTGTCTTGTGTTCTTGCTGACAAAAACCTCTTCTTTAGTTTCATCTGACCATTGAACCCAGTCCTGTCTGAAAATCCAGTTTGGCAAATGAATATTGGAGATTTCTTGCAGGAGAGCAGTGGATGTGTTTCTTTAACTGTGTCCCAAACAACCTGTTGTGATGAAAGTGCTGTTTTTTCTTTTTCTTTTTTAAATCTTTCTGACCCCAAAATTGAACTCATTTCTGCAGTTTTTCATCTGTGGTCCTTGAAGAGTCTTTGGACCCTTAAATCAAATATAGACACAAATTCTCTTTCACGCAGATCTGAAACATCTTCAGTGGATTAAAACATCTTTATTTTTACCCTGATGCTTCAAATGGGAATTTCTTATTGTTTTAACTATTTCCTTAAAGCCACTTTCTATTTTGGGTAGCTCAGCAATCTTTTAATGCACATCAGAACTATATACTTTCATTTTACACATTGTGATGAATGATAGGGATATTTGGCCTTTATGTTACTTAATATTTATTTCTTTGTGAAACAGAAAATCATGACTGGACAACATGTTTCTAAAATGTAAATGTTAATATCAGTGGAAATCTACTTCAGAGAAGTTTTACTCAAAAGAGTTTCTGGGGTGCCGATAATTGTGTCCAACGTGCATTTAAGAAAAACATTTTCATGATGTGATATTCTCCCCACATTCAATTGTTTTGCTTCAATGAAACATTATTTTTGTATATTTTTTAAATACAAAAAATCAAAATAAAAGATCAGAAGGAGAAACAATGCAGATTTATTTGATAACTTTCTTTACTCATATTGACCAGGGGTGTCAATGTTTTTGGCCTTGACTGTATCTCCCATGATGGGGTGTGATGTTCGGCCCAGATTATCACGAAATGTGAGTTGTTCACTGATCAAATCTTACACCTCCAGGGGCATCTTAATCATATCAAACATGTTTAATATTTGGGATAATCTTAATAATATCTGGTAGTTTGTGTTGCATCACAAGATAAGATCATCTGTCAGGACTCTCCTTATGCAAACAGATTTCACAATCGGTCAGGATTTTAAAAATCCTGTAGTCAAAGCCCGGCTTTACACAAGTGTGTGTGTGAAAGATGAGTTGTGTGTTTGCAGTTATATATACTGATGAAATCCTCTGTACTCAGACACATACATGTGTATCTGGAGTGTTGATGTGATGTGATGTGATGTTTTGTCAGCTGTAGCTGGTCGTCTGGGTTCTGCTCCTCCTGAACACATTCATAATGAAGGAGTGAATCGTGTTCCTCTCTCCTCATAAACCTGCTGGTGTGGTACAGTAAAGACATTCTCTTCTGCTGTATGTTTTCTTTGTCTAGTTTATGTAGATCTCCTCTCTCTTTCAGTAATCATTTGTGAATGATGAGCTTTCTCCTGAGAGTCACATCAGTTTATCGTGTCATCAATGTAACGATCATCATGTGGTGCAGAGAGAAAACATATATATATATATATATCTCTCTCTTCAGTGAAAGTCTTTGTATTCTGTGTCAGCACAGACTCTACATCTAATGGTGTCATTCAACACTATTATGTGGTTTTGAACAACTTCAACTGTCTGTATTAAAATTCTTCTTTATTTTTGATTATTTTCAAGTTCAGACCGTGCATCACATAAAGCACAATGTGTACAAAATGTGTTGAATAAATAAATATGCCTGTTTTATATTTAACAGATGACTGGTAATGTGCCAGTTGATGATGAAGATGTGAAGCATGAGGAGACCTCACCGCTGCTTTCTTGAGCTTTACCCTATTGAAAACACAAGCTGAACTCTTTGAGACCCATGACAAATCCAGATCTGATTACATCTACACAGATGATCTTCACAGAGATGATGATAAAGATGATGGACATCAGACATGCTGCCCTATGTGTCTGGATAAAGTGTTTATAGTTCTTTATCACCATCATCATTCGTGTTTTAATAGTCTCTCAGCTCAGGGCACATGTCATCCACTGAGTGTTTGAGGATGATGATGATGATGGTGAAGTCCATTACTGCTATAGAGAAACAGTATGATCCTTACAACTGTATACTGTATATTCACAACATAAAGAGGATTTATCTTCAGTAGAGACTCTCTGTATGGCAATTTCAAATGTCATGTTCATTTACTCTCTACATGTTTAGTTTTTGTTTATTTTACAAACACACACTCACTGAAGTGTGACTCGACACATTCTGAGAAAACTACAGACAGCAGAGGTCACATGTGTGATTGATGTGTGTAGTGTATCATCGCTGTGAACAATTGGCTTACTGCTCAGGAGACTTTTATTATGTATGCTACAGCCTTTGCTATATACACAAACAGATATATTAAGCACTCAGTTATCCACTTTTAGTTATCCAGGTTTCTGTCTGGTCATCAGAATACATTTTCTTGGATGAGCTACAATGAGGACACTCCAGCGGTGGAGGACAGAGAGCTTAGGCGCATGACTTTGGGTACAGAAACCTAACCATCCCAGGGGGAAATTCCAGGCACGTTGGTGAAGGCGAAAAGGGCCTGAAAATCACCACTCTCCATAGAGAAGATACAATAAATACACTCATATGTGCTTAAAACCTTGACTGGAACCGTCTCGATGGATTCGGACGGGGCTAAGGAGAGACCGACCATAATAATAGCCAGATTCCAAGCTGGGACCCTGTGCGTGCCATGAAGGAATGCAACTTAGCAGCGGGTCTCTCCCAAGCGATAGAGCACCTAAAGGGGTAAGACGATATAGCTGCCACAGAACCCTTCACAGTGGAAGGGGGTTACCCTGCAGCAAATTAAGAACTCTAAAACTGTATCTATCGGTCAGTTAATTGGGTTGTGCAGGTGCTCACACCAACCTCAATGCATAAAGCTTCTTTGTGGAGGGAGTCGAGAGAACTGTATTTATGTGCCTGTCTTCGTTAGAGGCCAGACATCCAGGGCGAACCCTTTCTGATTGGGGGGAAATGTACAGGCGCTTCAACCTGCATGTAGGGGATTCACCAGACCTCATGTCTTTCTCTGCCCAGTCCTTCTTATTAACAAATACAAAAGTTTAGAAACACTTACTCACTGTTGTTTAGTTTCCCCCCCACATTTTAGAATAGTAGTAAACTCAAGAAAACCATGAAATAACGCAATTATATTTTTGTCCACAACAGTAATTTCAAACATTGAAATACACTCCTTTAGACATGTAAATATTATTTAATGCTTAATTGATCATAGAAATAAAGCTGAAATAATGTGCTTGTTCATGTTTACAAACCGTTTTATTGACTAGCAGATCATTAGTTTAATATATAGTTAATGTATATTAAAATGCTTACAAATGTTATTACCTTTTCCATTTAGTTGGTAACCCAATTTAAAGATCTACAAATGACTGTAACAAACGGTAAATGATAAGCATCTTTTTTGTTAATGTACCTTTGAATGCTTACAAATCTCAATAAACGTTGACTGTATTATCTAATGCACATTTTCCCATTTGTAAATGATAAATCTGTTATTGACACAAACACAGGCTTTCTCATGTGGCGTTTTAGATTCAGACGTGACTTTTATTTTGACACATTACAGATGCGTTATTCGTGTGATCACGTGATCAATGGCGTTTCGTGTGTTGTTTGTGTGTTTGTTGTGTGTTTTAAATGTTTCACACGCTCAGATCTTCTCTGTGCTGTATGATGAGAAAACATCACATCTCATCCTGAAAGAAGGATTTTACACAAACAATGTCGCTTTCGCCAACTTCACGGATCATATTCACAACACTGGGTAAGTGTGTGTTTATTACGAACTCACGAAACTTATTTCTGTAGCACTGTTATAAAGTCATGTGTTTAACAGTCAAACATATCTCTGCTGACACAAGAATTTAACATGTAAAGACATCAAAACTATATCAGATTGAGATCAATAAGTGACGCCAGAGGCGCGTGCTTACGTCAGGGCTGGGTTACGTAAAACCGAGCATTGTGTTTAGGTCTCGGTTTTATTTATTTTTATTAAATTTGACCAGTCTATGTTTTTTTGTAACTGACTTAAAAAGTTATGAGCTGAGGAGCTGCACTTAATGTAAACTGTAAAGCGGGCGGATCTTTTCACGTGTAAGTGATATAAGTGTTCCTCGTGGTTAACTGGAATAGATGGAACATTATTATTTTCACGGCTGTTGTTCTGGTGGGTCAATGAAAACATCAGTCCATAGGTGTGTTCGACCGCAAAGATCGGCTGCCGCCTGACAAAAGATCGATTTTATATTATTACAATCTTTCCGTTTCTACATCATTTATTAGGGTGGCAGTTCATTCTGATAGACTGTTTTTAGCTGACAAGATGCTCTACACCCGTTTCTACATCATTTATTAGGGTGGCAGTTCATTCTGATAGACTGTTTTTAGCTGACAAGATGCTCTACACCCGTTTCTACATCATTTATTAGGGTGGCAGTTCATTCTGATAGACTGTTTTTAGCTGACAAGATGCTCTACACCCGTTTCTACATCATTTATTAGGGTGGCAGTTCATTCTGATAGACTGTTTTTAGCTCATTCTGATAGACTGTTTTAGCTGACAAGATGCTACACCCGTTTCTACATCATTTATTAGGGTGGCAGTTCATTCTGATAGACTGTTTTAGCTGACAAGATGCTCTACACCCGTTTCTACATCATTTATTAGGGTGGCAGTTCATTCTGATAGACTGTTTTAGCTGACAAGATGCTCTACACCCGTTTCTACATCATTTATTAGGGTGGCAGTTCATTCTGATAGACTGTTTTAGCTGACAAGATGCGCTACACCCGTTTCTACATCATTTATTAGGGTGGCAGTTCATTCTGATAGACTGTTTTAGCTGACAAGATGCGCTACACCCGTTTCTACATCATTTATTAGGGTGGCAGTTCATTCTGATAGACTGTTTTAGCTGACAAGATGCTCTACACCCGCTTCTACATCATTTATTAGGGTGGCAGTTCATTCTGATAGACTGTTTTAGCTGACAAGATGCTCTACACCCGCTTCTACATCATTTATTAGGGTGGCAGTTCATTCTGATAGACTGTTTTAGCTGACAAGATGCTCTACACCTGTTTCTACATCATTTATTAGGGTGGCAGTTCATTCTGATAGACTGTTTTAGCTGACAAGATGCTCTACACCCGTTTCTACATCATTTATTAGGGTGGCAGTTCATTCTGATAGACTGTTTTAGCTGACAAGATGCTCTACACCCGTTTCTACATCATTTATTAGAGTGGCAGTTCATTCTGATAGACTGTTTTAGCTGACAAGATGCTCTACACCCGCTTCTACATCATTTATTAGGGTGGCAGTTCATTCTGATAGACTGTTTTAGCTGACAAGATGCTCTACACCCGTTTCTACATCATTTATTAGGGTGGCAGTTCATTCTGATAGACTGTTTTAGCTGACAAGATGCGCTACACCCGTTTCTACATCATTTATTAGGGTGGCAGTTCATTCTGATAGACTGTTTTAGCTGACAAGATGCTCTACACCCGTTTCTACATCATTTATTAGGGTGGCAGTTCATTCTGATAGACTGTTTTAGCTGACAAGATGCTCTACACCCGTTTCTACATCATTTATTAGGGTGGCAGTTCATTCTGATAGACTGTTTTAGCTGACAAGATGCTCTACACCCGTTTCTACATACATCATTTATTAGGGTGGCAGTTCATTCTGATAGACTGTTTTAGCTGACAAGATGCTCTACACCCGTTTCTACATCATTTATTAGGGTGGCAGTTCATTCTGATAGACTGTTTTAGCTGACAAGATGCGCTACACCCGCTTCTACATCATTTATTAGGGTGGCAGTTCATTCTGATAGACTGTTTTAGCTGACAAGATGCTCTACACCCGTTTCTACATCATTTATTAGGGTGGCAGTTCATTCTGATAGACTGTTTTAGCTGACAAGATGCTCTACACCCGTTTCTACATCATTTATTAGGGTGGCAGTTCATTCTGATAGACTGTTTTAGCTGACAAGATGCTCTACACCCGTTTCTACATCATTTATTAGGGTGGCAGTTCATTCTGATAGACTGTTTTAGCTGACAAGATGCGCTACACCCGTTTCTACATCATTTATTAGGGTGGCAGTTCATTCTGATAGACTGTTTTAGCTGACAAGATGCTCTACACCCGTTTCTACATCATTTATTAGGTGGCAGTTCATTCTGATAGACTGTTTTAGCTGACAAGATGCTCTACACCCGTTTCTACATCATTTATTAGGGTGGCAGTTCATTCTGATAGACTGTTTTAGCTGACAAGATGCTCTACACCCGTTTCTACATCATTTATTAGCTTAGGTGGCAGTTCATTCTGATAGACTGTTTTTAGCTGACAAGATGCTCTACACCCGTTTCTACATCATTTATTAGGGTGGCAGTTCATTCTGATAGACTGTTTTAGCTGACAAGATGCGCTACACCCGTTTCTACATCATTTATTAGGGTGGCAGTTCATTCTGATAGACTGTTTTAGCTGACAAGATGCTCTACACCCGTTTCTACATCATTTATTAGGGTGGCAGTTCATTCTGATAGACTGTTTTAGCTGACAAGATGCTCTACACCCGTTTCTACATCATTTATTAGGGTGGCAGTTCATTCTGATAGACTGTTTTAGCTGACAAGATGCGCTACACCCGTTTCTACCATCATTTATTAAGTTCATTTCTGCTCTGTTTTAGCTGACAAGATGCTCTACACCCGTTTCTACATCATTTATTAGGGTGGCAGTTCATTCTGATAGACTGTTTTTAGCTGACAAGATGCTCTACACCCGTTTCTACATCATTTATTAGGGTGGCAGTTCATTCTGATAGACTGTTTTAGCTGACAAGATCGCTCTACACCCGTTTCTACATCATTTATTAGGGTGGCAGTTCATTCTGATAGACTGTTTTAGCTGACAAGATGCTCTACACCCGCTTCTACATCATTTATTAGGGTGGCAGTTCATTCTGATAGACTGTTTTAGCTGACAAGATGCGCTACACCCGTTTCTACATCATTTATTAGGGTGGCAGTTCATTCTGATAGACTGTTTTAGCTGACAAGATGCTCACCGTTTCTACATCATTTATTAGGGTGGCAGTTCATTCTGATAGACTGTTTTAGCTGACAAGATGCTCATCATTTACACCCGTTTCTACATCATTTATTAGGGTGGCAGTTCATTCTGATAGACTGTTTTAGCTGACAAGATGCGCTACACCCGTTTCTACATCATTTATTAGGGTGGCAGTTCATTCTGATAGACTGTTTTAGCTGACAAGATGCGCTACACCCGTTTCTACATCATTTATTAGGGTGGCAGTTCATTCTGATAGACTGTTTTTAGCTGACAAGATGCGCTACACCCGCTTCTACATCATTTATTAGGGTGGCAGTTCATTCTGATAGACTGTTTTAGCTGACAAGATGCTCTACACCCGTTTCTACATCATTTATTAGGGTGGCAGTTCATTCTGATAGACTGTTTTAGCTGACAAGATGCTCTACACCCGTTTCTACATCATTTATTAGGGTGGCAGTTCATTCTGATAGACTGTTTTAGCTGACAAGATGCTCTACACCCGTTTCTACATCATTTATTAGGGTGGCAGTTCATTCTGATAGACTGTTTTAGCTGACAAGATGCGCTACACCCGTTTCTACATCATTTATTAGGGTGGCAGTTCATTCTGATAGACTGTTTTAGCTGACAAGATGCGCTACACCCGTTTCTACATCATTTATTAGGGTGGCAGTTCATTCTGATAGACTGTTTTAGCTGACAAGATGCTCTACACCCGTTTCTACATCATTTATTAGGGTGGCAGTTCATTCTGATAGACTGTTTTAGCTGACAAGATGCGCTACACCCGTTTCTACATCATTTATTAGGGTGGCAGTTCATTCTGATAGACTGTTTTAGCTGACAAGATGCGCTACACCCGTTTCTACATCATTTATTAGGGTGGCAGTTCTGATAGACTGTTTTAGCTGACAAGAGCGCTACACCCGTTTTACATCATTTATTAGGGTGGCAGTTCATTCTGATAGACTGTTTTCGCTACACCCGCTTTCTACATCATTTATTAGGGTGGCAGTTCATTCTGATAGACTGTTTTAGCTGACAAGATGCGCTACATCATTTATTAGGGTGGCAGTTCATTCTGATAGACTGTTTTAGCTGACAAGATTTATTACACCGTTTCTACATCATTTATTAGGGTGGCAGTTCATTCTGATAGACTGTTTTAGCTGACAAGATGCGCTACACCGTTTCTACATCATTTATTAGGGTGGCAGTTCATTCTGATAGACTGTTTTAGCTGACAAGATGCGCTACACCCGTTTCTACATCATTTATTAGGGTGGCAGTTCATTCTGATAGACTGTTTTAGCTGACAAGATGCGCTACACCCGTTTCTACATCATTTATTAGGGTGGCAGTTCATTCTGATAGACTGTTTTAGCTGACAAGATGCTCTACACCCGTTTCTACATCATTTATTAGGGTGGCAGTTCATTCTGATAGACTGTTTTAGCTGACAAGATGCTACACCCGTTTCTACATCATTTATTAGGGTGGCAGTTCATTCTGATAGACTGTTTTAGCTGACAAGATCGCTACACCCGTTTCTACATCATTTATTAGGGTGGCAGTTCATTCTGATAGACTGTTTTAGCTGACAAGATGCTCTACACCCGTTTCTACATCATTTATTAGGGTGGCAGTTCATTCTGATAGACTGTTTTAGCTGACAAGATGCTCTACACCCGTTTCTACATCATTTATTAGGGTGGCAGTTCATTCTGATAGACTGTTTTAGCTGACAAGATGCGCTACACCCGTTTCTACATCATTTATTAGGGTGGCAGTTCATTCTGATAGACTGTTTTAGCTGACAAGATGCGCTACACCCGTTTCTACATCATTTATTAGGGTGGCAGTTCATTCTGATAGACTGTTTTAGCTGACAAGATCGCTACACCCGTTTCTACATCATTTATTAGGGTGGCAGTTCATTCTGATAGACTGTTTTTAGCTGACAAGATGCGCTACACCCGTTTCTACATCATTTATTAGGGTGGCAGTTCATTCTGATAGACTGTTTTTAGCTGACAAGATGCTCTACACCCGTTTCTACATCATTTATTAGGGTGGCAGTTCATTCTGATAGACTGTTTTAGCTGACAAGATGCGCTACACCCGTTTCTACATCATTTATTAGGGTGGCAGTTCATTCTGATAGACTGTTTTAGCTGACAAGATGCGCTACACCCGTTTCTACATCATTTATTAGGGTGGCAGTTCATTCTGATAGACTGTTTTAGCTGACAAGATGCGCTACACCCGTTTCTACATCATTTATTAGGGTGGCAGTTCATTCTGATAGACTGTTTTAGCTGACAAGATGCGCTACACCCGTTTCTACATCATTTATTAGGGTGGCAGTTCATTCTGATAGACTGTTTTAGCTGACAAGATGCGCTACACCCGTTTCTACATCATTTATTAGGGTGGCAGTTCATTCTGATAGACTGTTTTAGCTGACAAGATGCGCTACACCCGTTTCTACATCATTTATTAGGGTGGCAGTTCATTCTGATAGACTGTTTTAGCTGACAAGATGCGCTACACCCGTTTCTACATCATTTATTAGGGTGGCAGTTCATTCTGATAGACTGTTTTAGCTGACAAGATGCGCTACACCCGTTTCTACATCATTTATTAGGGTGGCAGTTCATTCTGATAGACTGTTTTTAGCTGACAAGATGCGCTACACCCGTTTCTACATCATTTATTAGGGTGGCAGTTCATTCTGATAGACTGTTTTAGCTGACAAGATGCGCTACACCCGTTTCTACATCATTTATTAGGGTGGCAGTTCATTCTGATAGACTGTTTTTAGCTGACAAGATGCGCTACACCCGTTTCTACATCATTTATTAGGGTGGCAGTTCATTCTGATAGACTGTTTTAGCTGACAAGATGCGCTACACCCGTTTCTACATCATTTATTAGGGTGGCAGTTCATTCTGATAGACTGTTTTTAGCTGACAAGATGCGCTACACCCGTTTCTACATCATTTATTAGGGTGGCAGTTCATTCTGATAGACTGTTTTAGCTGACAAGATGCGCTACACCCGTTTCTACATCATTTATTAGGGTGGCAGTTCATTCTGATAGACTGTTTTAGCTGACAAGATCGCTACACCCGTTTCTACATCATTTATTAGGGTGGCAGTTCATTCTGATAGACTGTTTTAGCTGACAAGATGCTCTACACCCGTTTCTACATCATTTATTAGGGTGGCAGTTCATTCTGATAGACTGTTTTTAGCTGACAAGATGCGCTACACCCGTTTCTACATCATTTATTAGGGTGGCAGTTCATTCTGATAGACTGTTTTTAGCTGACAAGATGCTCTACACCCGTTTCTACATCATTTATTAGGGTGGCAGTTCATTCTGATAGACTGTTTTAGCTGACAAGATGCGCTACACCCGTTTCTACATCATTTATTAGGGTGGCAGTTCATTCTGATAGACTGTTTTAGCTGACAAGATGCTCTACACCCGTTTCTACATCATTTATTAGGGTGGCAGTTCATTCTGATAGACTGTTTTAGCTGACAAGATGCTCTACACCCGTTTCTACATCATTTATTAGGGTGGCAGTTCATTCTGATAGACTGTTTTAGCTGACAAGATGCGCTACACCCGTTTCTACATCATTTATTAGGGTGGCAGTTCATTCTGATAGACTGTTTTAGCTGACAAGATGCGCTACACCCGTTTCTACATCATTTATTAGGGTGGCAGTTCATTCTGATAGACTGTTTTAGCTGACAAGATGCGCTACACCCGTTTCTACATCATTTATTAGGGTGGCAGTTCATTCTGATAGACTGTTTTAGCTGACAAGATGCTCTACACCCGTTTCTACATCATTTATTAGGGTGGCAGTTCATTCTGATAGACTGTTTTAGCTGACAAGATGCGCTACACCCGTTTCTACATCATTTATTAGGGTGGCAGTTCATTCTGATAGACTGTTTTAGCTGACAAGATGCGCTACACCCGTTTCTACATCATTTATTAGGGTGGCAGTTCATTCTGATAGACTGTTTTAGCTGACAAGATGCGCTACACCCGTTTCTACATCATTTATTAGGGTGGCAGTTCATTCTGATAGACTGTTTTAGCTGACAAGATGCGCTACACCCGTTTCTACATCATTTATTAGGGTGGCAGTTCATTCTGATAGACTGTTTTAGCTGACAAGATGCGCTACACCCGTTTCTACATCATTTATTAGGGTGGCAGTTCATTCTGATAGACTGTTTTTAGCTGACAAGATGCTCTACACCCGTTTCTACATCATTTATTAGGGTGGCAGTTCATTCTGATAGACTGTTTTAGCTGACAAGATGCTCTACACCCGTTTCTACATCATTTATTAGGGTGGCAGTTCATTCTGATAGACTGTTTTAGCTGACAAGATGCTCTACACCCGTTTCTACATCATTTATTAGGGTGGCAGTTCATTCTGATAGACTGTTTTAGCTGACAAGATGCTCTACACCCGTTTCTACATCATTTATTAGGGTGGCAGTTCATTCTGATAGACTGTTTTAGCTGACAAGATGCACCCGTTTCTACCATCTACATTCTGTTTCTACATCATTTATTAGGGTGGCAGTTCATTCTGATAGACTGTTTTTAGCTGACAAGATGCGCTACACCCGTTTCTACATCATTTATTAGGGTGGCAGTTCATTCTGATAGACTGTTTTAGCTGACAAGATGCTCTACACCCGTTTCTACATCATTTATTAGGGTGGCAGTTCATTTCTGATAGACTGTTTTAGCTGACAAGATGCTCTACACCCGTTTCTACATCATTTATTAGGGTGGCAGTTCATTCTGATAGACTGTTTTAGCTGACAAGATGCTCTACACCCGTTTCTACATCATTTATTAGGGTGGCAGTTCATTCTGATAGACTGTTTTAGCTGACAAGATGCTCTACACCCGTTTCTACATCATTTATTAGGGTGGCAGTTCATTCTGATAGACTGTTTTAGCTGACAAGATGCTCTACACCCGTTTCTACATCATTTATTAGGGTGGCAGTTCATTCTGACAAGAGACTGTTTTAGCTGACAAGATGCTCTACACCCGTTTCTACATCATTTATTAGGGTGGCAGTTCATTCTGATAGACTGTTTTAGCTGACAAGATGCTACACCCGTTTCTACATCATTTATTAGGGTGGCAGTTCATTCTGATAGACTGTTTTAGCTGACAAGATGCTCTACACCCGTTTCTACATCATTTATTAGGGTGGCAGTTCATTCTGATAGACTGTTTTAGCTGACAAGATGCTCTACACCCGTTTCTACATCATTTATTAGGGTGGCAGTTCATTCTGATAGACTGTTTTAGCTGACAAGATGCTCTACACCCGTTTCTACATCATTTATTAGGGTGGCAGTTCATTCTGATAGACTGTTTTAGCTGACAAGATGCGCTACACCCGTTTCTACATCATTTATTAGGGTGGCAGTTCATTCTGATAGACTGTTTTAGCTGACAAGATCGCTACACCCGTTTCTACATCATTTATTAGGGTGGCAGTTCATTCTGAAGACAAGATGCTCTACACCCGTTTCTACATCATTTATTAGGGTGGCAGTTCATTCTGATAGACTGTTTTAGCTGACAAGATGCTCTACACCCGTTTCTACATCGATTAGGGTGGCAGTTCATTCTGATAGACTGTTTTAGCTGACAAGATGCTCTACACCCGTTTCTACATCATTTATTAGGGTGGCAGTGATAGACTGTTTTAGCTGGATACACCCGTTTCTACATCATTTATTAGGGTGGCAGTTGATTTAGACTGAAGCTGACAAGATCGCTACACCCGTTTCTACATCATTTATTAGGGTGGCAGTTCATTCTGATAGACTGTTTTAGCTGACAAGATGCTTTCTACACCCGTTTCTACATCATTTATTAGGGTGAAGTTCATTCTGATAGACTGTTTTAGCTGACAAGATGCGCTACACCCGTTTCTACATCATTTATTAGGGTGGCAGTTCATTCTGATAGACTGTTTGATTGACAAGAGCTACACCCGTTTCTACATCATTTTATCAGTTCATTTCTGATAGACTGTTTTTAGCTGAAGATGCTCTACACCCTACATCTGATGGCAGTTCATTCTGATAGATTGGTGAAGGTTGATTCTGATAGACTGTTTTTAGCGATCTGCTTTGATTGGTAGATCTACACCCGTTTTTGATATATGAAGCTACAAGACCCGCGTTCTCGATCTCTTTGATTGGTGAAGCTGACTCTCGATCTCTTTGATTGGTGAAGCTGATTCTGATCTCTCGCTGATCGATCTCTTTGATTGGTGAAGCTGACATTTCGATCTGTTTTTGATTGGTGAAGCTGACATTTATTCGATCTCTTTGATTGGTGAAAGCTTGATCCGCTTTTTGATCTGATAGACTGTTTTGATTGGTGAAGCTGACTCGATCTCTTTTGATTGGTGAAGCTGAGCTCGATCTCTTTTTGATTGGTGATCTCTTTGATTGCTCGATCTCATTATTTGTTTGATTGGTGAAGCTGACTCGATCTCTTTGATTGGTGAAGCTGTTTTAGCTGAATCTCGATCATTTGATTTGGTGAAGCTGACTCGATCTGTGTTTGATTGGTGAAGCTGACTCGATCTCTTTGATTGGTGAAGCTGATTTCGATCTCGTTTTTGATTGGTGAAGCTGACTCGATCTGGTTTGATTGATTGGATTGCTTCTGAATCTCGATCAGTTGGTTTGATTGTTTTTGAAGCTGACCTTCGATCTCGTTTGATTGGTGAAGCTGACTCGATCTCGTTTGATTGGTGAAGCTGACTTCGATCTGGTTTGATTGGTGAAGCTGACTTCGATCTCTTTGATTGGTGAAGCTGACTTCGATCTCGTTTGATTGGTGAAGCTGACTCGATCTCGTTTGATTGGTGAAGCTGACTTCGATCTCGTTTGATTGGTGAAGCTGACTTCGATCTGGTTTTGATGGTGAAGCTGACTTCGATCTCTTTTGATTGATTGGTGAAGCTGATTTCGATCTCTTTGATTGGTGAAGCTGACTCGATCTCTTTTGATTGGTGAAGCTGACTCGATCTGGTTTGATTGGTGAAGCTGACTCGATCTGGTTTGATTGGTGAAGCTGACTCGATCTCTTTTGATTGGTGAAGCTGACTCGATCTCTTTTGATTGGTGAAGCTGACTCGATCTCTTTTGATTGGTGAAGCTGACTCGATCTCTTTTGATTGGTGAAGCTGACTCGATCTCGTTTGATTGGTGAAGCTGACTCGATCTCTTTTGATTGGTGAAGCTGACTCGATCTCGTTTGATTGGTGAAGCTGACTTCGATCTCGTTTGATTGGTGAAGCTGATTTCGATCTCGTTTGATTGGTGAAGCTGATTGGATCTCTTTGATTGGTGAAGCTGACTTCGATCTCGTTTGATTGGTGAAGCTATTTCGCTTTGATTGACTCGATCTCTTTCTCGTTTGATTGGTGAAGCTGACTCGATCTCTTTTGATTGAGTTGACTTCGATCTGGTTTGATTTGGTGAAGCTGACTCGATCTCGTTTGATTGGTGAAGCTATTTGATTGGTGAATCTGACTCGATTGATTGATTGGTGAAGCTGACTTCGATCTGGTTTGATTGGTGAAGCTGGCTTCGATCTGGTTTGATTGGTGAAGCTGATTTCGATCTCTTTTGATTGGTGAAGCTGATTTCGATCTCTTTGATTGGTGAAGCTGACTCGATCTCTTTGATTGGTGAAGCTGACTTCGATCTCTTTGATTGGTGAAGCTGACTCGATCTCTTTGATTGGTGAAGCTATTTCGATCTCTTTGATTGAAGTGAAGCTGATTTCGATCTCTTTGATTGGTGAAGCTGACTCGATCTCTTATTTGACAAGGCTCTTTTGATTTTCGATCTCTTTGATTGGTGAAGCTGACTCGATCTCTTTGATTGGTGAAGCTGAAATGACTCGATCTCGTTTGATTGATTGGTGAAGCTGACTTCGATCGTTTGATTGATTGGTGAAGCTGACTCGATGACAACTCGATTGATTGATTGGTGAAGCTGACTCGATCTCTTTTTGAAGCTTTGATTCGATCCATTTGATTGGTGGAAGCTTTCGATCTCGTTGATGATTGAAGCTGACTTCGATCTCGTTTGATTGGTGAAGCTCGACTCGATCTCGCTTGATTGGTAGAAGCTGCTTCGACTCGTTTGATTGATTCGATCGTTTGATTGGTGAAGCTGACTCGATCTCGTTTGATTGGTGAAGCTGACTCGATCTCGCTTTGATTGGTGAAGCTGACTTCGATCTCGTTTGATTGGTGAAGCGGTTTCGATCTCTTTGATTGGTGAAGCTGACTCGATCTCTTTGATTGGTGAAGCTGACTCGATCTCTTTGATTGGGTGACTCGATCTTTGATTTGGTGAAGCTTCGATCTCTTTTGATTGGTGAAGCTATTTCGATCTCGTTTGATTGGTGAAGCTGATTTCGATCTCGATCTTTGATTGGTGAAGCTGACTCGATCTCGTTTGATTGGTGAAGCTGACTCGATCTCTTTTGATTGGTGAAGCTGACTCGATCTCGTTTGATTGGTGAAGCGGACTCGATCTCGTTTGATTGGTGAAGCGGACTCGATCTCGTTTGATTGGTGAAGCGGACTCGATCTCGTTTGATTGGTGAAGCGGACTCGATCTCGTTTGATTGGTGAAGCTGACTCGATCTCGTTTGATTGGTGAAGCTGACTCGATCTCGTTTGATTGGTGAAGCTGACTCGATCTCGTTTGATTGGTGAAGCTGACTCGATCTCGTTTGATTGGTGAAGCTGACTCGATCTCGTTTGATTGGTGAAGCTGACTCGATCTCTTTTGGTTGGTGACTCTTCTAGCGCATGTTCCAGAAAAGTCCACAAGCTTTAGCTCTTGGTCATAAATGCTAAAAATGGTGTCAGTTTCACCCTGATGAGTTCAGGCTGTTGTTGTTGTCAGGTGGTCGTATCTGGAGGTCAACACCAGTGTCAGTTATAATGACACACTTCAGGCGTACGCCGCTGGACTCGTGGAGGCTGCCGTCACATCGCAGGTGAGAGAATGACATCATCTGCTTTCATTAAGTGTCATCTGAATCATGATCATGATGTGTTCTTAATGACAGCTCATCTACAAACACTGGATGAACACACTGATGGATTACTGTGGTCCGTTTCCTCCTGATCCAGACTACTGTCAGCGACTCAAAGACTACATCAACACAAACCTTCAGTGGATCACACAGCAGATGGACACGCACACAAACTCTTCATACTGGCATCAGGTACAGAGGATTCTAGGTGATCATCAGATCATTCCCATGAAAAGATCTGTTTGTTCTGTTTCATACATTTAAGGTCAAATTTTAAAAATGTTTTATTGACTTGACAGTGATACTGTCATTTTGTAAATTGTGATCTGAGACTAAATAACTTTCACACTGTTTTCTGCTGTGACACAGAGACATTACGGTGTAATAAAGGTGAAAACCTGAAGTGATTTTCAGTGAATAGATCATGTTACATTACTGTTTTTAATACATGCAGACGAATGCAGAAAATGGATGTTTTTACTTTTTCATGTCTGTTCCTATTCTATTTAGGCAGATATGTGTACGTAGCAGGACATGTACGATGGGAAATGTCTGAATCGTGTTTTTCAGGTGCGCTTGTCATTGCTTCAGCTGAAGGGTTTGGAGGACGGTTATAACGGACAGCTGGATTTTCCCACCGGAAGCTTTTCCATCAATCCGTTTGGATTTCTGTGAGTTCCTCGTTCCGTCTCTTTGTTTGTGCCGTGTGTTACGTGAGTATTATTCTTCTGTGATGTTCAGGCTGTTTCAGATGGGCGGCGATTTGGAGGATCTTGAAGCCGCACTGAATAAATCCAGCGGGTCTCGTGTCGTGGGTTCAGGCTCGTGCTCCGCTCTGATCAAACTCCTGCCAGATAACAGAGATTTACTGATGTCACATGATACCTGGAACACATATCAGTCTATGCTCAGGATATTAAAGAGATACGATTTTGCCTACCGCATTTCTCCACACGGTAAAAACAACATGAATATCGCATATACATAGTTTATTCTGTCAATACAATAACAGATGCAGAAATAAGCTTTAAACACAATGACACAATAGTAACAATATGCTTATTTAAATGACTAATGACATGGTGTAATTGTGATGTTGTTTCAGAGCACACGGTTATTCCCGGCAGGATTCAAGCGTTCTCCTCGTATCCTGGCAGTATTTTCTCAGGCGATGACTTCTATATCATCAGCAGTGGTTTAGTGAGACATACGTCGCTGTCTCTCTACATAAAGTTATTGTGTAGATGATTGTTGTACTTAACGACAGTGATGTGGTTTTAGGTTACTATGGAAACGACGATAGGCAACAGTAACGGTGATCTGTGGAAGTTTGTGAAGCCTCAGGGTGCCGTCATGGAGTGGATGAGAAACATTGTAGCCAATCGACTGGCTGAGAACGGACGTGCGTGGGCCGACATCTTCGGCACGTACAACAGCGGAACGTAAAGATTCATCTTCTCTACACAACTAACATGATACGTGATACTTAAAAACAGATAATCATACAATTCTGCTTGCTTTGACAGGTATAATAATCAGTGGATGATAGTCGACTACAAACTCTTCATTCCAGGAGGAGCACACATGAAACAAGGACTTTTCACAGTTCTGGAGCAAATACCGTAAGTGAGCTTAAACCCTCAGACCTGATGACATCTGATGTCTGTATTACTCCAGCATATGTATCTAAACTGATGGAGGTTTTCTGGCTTAGGACGAGTGTGAAAGTCAGACTTTTAGTTATCTGTTGTGTTGAGCTGCAGATTTAGATGTTGTACAGGTGTTTGGCCTCCTCTCAGCTCTCCTTCTCTCTTCTCCTGTCCTTTCTGCTCTCCTCTCAGCTCTCCTTCTCTCTTCTCCTTTCCTTTCTGCTCTCCTCTCAGCTCTCCTTCTCTCTTCTCCTTTCCTTTCTGCTCTCAGCTCTCCTTCTCTCTTCTCCTTCTCCTTTTCTCCTCTCTCTCAGCTCTCCTTCTCTCTTCCTTTCCTTCCTCTCCTCTCAGCTCTCCTTCTCTCTTCTCCTTTCCTTCTCTCTCTCAGCTCTCCTTCTCTTCTCTCCTTTCTCCTCTCTCTCAGCTCTCCTTCCTCTTCTCTTTCCTTTCTCCTCTCCTCTCCTCTCTCTCTTCTCCTTTCCTTTCTCCTCTCCTCTCAGCTCTCCTTCTCTCTTCTCCTTTCCTTTCTCCTCTCCTCTCAGCTCTCCTTCTCTCTTCTCCTTTCCTTTCTCCTCTCCTCTCAGCTCTCCTTCTCTCTTCTCCTTTCTTCTCTCTCTTCTCCTTCTCTCTTCTCCTCTTTCTGCTCTCCTCTCAGCTCTCTTCTCTCTTCTCCTTTTCCTTTCTCCTCCTCCTTCTCTCAGCTCCTCCTTCTCTCTTCTCCTTCTCTTCTCCTCCTTTCTCCTCTCCTCTCAGCTCTCCTTCTCTCTTCTCTTTCCTTTCTCCTCTCCTCTCAGCTCTCCTTCTCTCTTCTCCTGTCCTTTCTCCTCTCCTCTCGGCTCTCCTTCTCTCTTTCTTTCTCCTCTCCTTTCTCCTCTCCTCTCAGCTCTCCTTCTCTCTTCTCCTCCTTTCTCCTCTCCTCTCAGCTCTCCTTTCTCTTCTCCTTTCCTTTCTCCTCTCCTCTCAGCTCTCCTTCTCTCTTCTCCTTTCCTTTCTCGCTCTCCTCTCAGCTCTCCTTCTCTCTTCTCCTTTCCTTTCTGCTCTCCTCTCAGCTCTCCTTCTCTCTTCTCCTTTCCTTCTTCTCTCCTCTCTTCTCTTCTCCTCTCCTTCTCTCTTCTCCTTTCTCTTCTTTTCCTCTCTCTCCTCTCAGCTCTCCTTCTCTCTTCTCCTTTCTCTCCTCTCAGCTCTCCTTCTCTCTTCTCCTGTCTTTCTGCTCTCCTCTCAGCTCTCTTCTTCTCTTCTCCTTTTCTGCTCTCCTCTCAGCTCTCCTTCTCTCTTCTCCTGTCCTTTCTGCTCTCCTCTCAGCTCTCCTTCTCTCTTCTCCTGTCCTTTCTGCTCTCCTCTCAGCTCTCCTTCTCTCTTCTCCTTTCCTTTCTGCTCTCCTCTCAGCTCTCCTTCTCTCTTCTCTGCTCTCCTCTCAGCTCTCCTTCTCTCTTCTCCTTTCCTTTCTGCTCTCCTCTCAGCTCTCCTTCTCTCTTCTCCTTTCCTTTCTCCTCTCCTCTCAGCTCTCCTTCTCTCTTCTCCTTTCCTTTCTCCTCTCCTCTCAGCTCTCCTTCTCTCTTCTCCTTTCCTGCTCTCCTCTCCTCTCTCTCCTCTCCTTCTCTCTTCTCCTGTCTCTTTCCTCCTCTCCTCTCAGCTCTCCTTCTCTCTTCTCCTTTCTCTCTTCTCTCTCTTCTCTTCTCCTCTCCTTCTCTCTCTCTCTCTCTCTTGCTCCTCTCCTCTCTCCTCCTTCTCTCTTCTCCTTTACTTTCTTCTCTCCTCTCAGCTCTCCTTCTCTCTTCTCCTTTTCCTTCTGCTCTCCTCACAGCTCTCTCTCTTCTCCTTCTCCTCTCCTCTCCTTCTCTCTTTCCTGCTCTCCTCTCAGCTCTCTTCTCTCTTCTCCTCCTTTCTGCTCTCCTCTCAGCTCTCCTTCTCTCTCTCCTTTGCTTTCTTCTCTCCTCCTCAGCTCTCCTTCTCTCTCTTCTTTTCCTTCTCTCTCTCTCCTCTCCAGCTCTCCTTCTCCTCTCTTTCCTCTCTGCTCCTCCTCACTCTCTTCTCCTAGATCTCTGTTCTACTCCTCTCCTCTCCTTTCATCCTCCTCCTTTCCTCCTCTCCTACACTACTCTCTCTCCTGTTCTCACTGCTCTCCTTTCCTCCCCTCTCTTCTCTCCTCTCTGCTGGACCTTAATACTTCTCTTTGCTCCTTGCCAGCCATCTCAATGTCACTTGATTAAGTAAATATATAAAGCTGTTTTCTTGTGTTTGTGTGCTTGTTTTCTTCAGTGGTATGATTGTAACAGCAGATAAAACAGATGAACTGCTGAAGACTGGATACTGGGCCAGCTATAATATCCCGTGAGTATGTCTGATATATAAACTACTAGATAAATAAACAAACTACAGCTCCTGATCTGTTCATCCGGTCCTGAAAACATATTACATACACTGACCGGAAACCACTGACAGCAGAATGACGATATCATTACAACTGGACCTTAATAGTTCTGGGACTATTTGCCAGAAGTACCTGCTTTTTTTTGTTAACCAGAACATCTTTTAGTGGGATTGAAACTGTCTCTTTGGAGCAGGGTTTAACTCAGCAGGAACTAACAGTAGTGTGAATGTATGTTCACTGACTAAACACAGTATTTTAAAGTATTACAATACATAAACATACAGAAAGCTAATGTTAGATGTATTTACCTGTCAGTATGTTGTGTTGTGTAATATAAAGCACTCTTTCATACACATCTACTACACTCACGCAGCTTTTAGAGGTACTAATGAAACTTTTATTCTCATTAGCTGTCAGTCAGTGAGATGTAATAGTCAGTTCAAGAAAATAAATAAATAAATAAATAGAGTTAGATGACTGAGTATCTGTAAAACAACATCCGGTTATGCAGAGATTAGTATCTGTCAAAAGTGAACTAATCTTGTGTGATACGCTGAATTTTCATTCTTATTTGTACTTTACTGATCACCTTCTGCATTTATATTAAGCTGTATATGTCCTGTGTGCACTTTTGCTTGTAGATGCTGACAGTGTGTTCATCTGTGTAATGTTTAGTTGTGTTGTTGTAGATATTTTGAGGAGGTGTTTAATGCTAGCGGAGGTCAAGAGCTCCTGCAGAAATATGGATCCTGGTTTTCCTTTAGTGAGAATCCCAGAGCTCAGATATTCCACAGGAATCAAACTCTGGTCACTGACATTCAGTCAATGGTCCGACTTATGAGGTAAATTCACACAAATCACGCCTGTTGTGGTATTATTTACTGTGAAGCTGTTGTGTTTCTGCCTATGAACCTGCCCATCTGTCTGTGTCAGGTATAATAACTTCATGGACGACCCGTTGTCTCGCTGTGATGACTGTGTTCCCGTTCAGAACGGTGAGAACGCCATCTCTGCCCGCTCTGACCTCAATCCTGAAAACGGCACGTATCCGTTTGGAGCTCTCAGACAGCGGCCGCATGGAGGAACTGATATGAAGGTGAAGGAAAACACGGTGTTTGTGTATTTTGATGAATGTGTATGTGTGTAATCACGTATGATTGTTTCTGCAGATGACGGGTTTTGAGATGATGAAGCGTTATGAGATGTTGGCCATCAGCGGTCCGACTTGGGATCAGGTGCCCGTGTTTGAGTGGAGCACATCACCGTACAGCAAACTTCTTCACATGGGTCATCCGGACCGCTGGGATTTCAACACTGTTCATGTCAAATGGAGCACATAGTGTCAAGGGTTTTATTTCATCAGGAATGTGAGAAGAATCTTTAGATACATGTTAAGCGCTCTGCACAGTGATTTGTACATATTCCTCCTGATGATGTCTCACGAGATATCTGTCTGTATGAAATGAAAATAAAAATGATTTTTCTCATACATGTGTTTACATACAGATTTTATCCACAGTTTTATTCACTTTTATTTCCTTCAGCGTGTGTCTAATCTTTCTCTTCTGCCATCTTCACAGTTATTTAAGAGAATTGCGTGTATTGTACATCGTTAGTGTCCATGTCCATATTGCATCTCAACACATCTCCAGATTGATGGAATTAAATGATTATTATTATAAAAGTTATTCAATTCACATAACTAGAAGTAAACAGATGTGTAAAGGTTATTACATCAGTCTGATTTGTGTACACTTCTGCATACAATAATATCTATTTACAGTTTGTGAGAGACAGAAGATTTAAATGATAAGTGATGGGGATCTTTATGGAATTGCATATATAGAACATTTTATTACTCTCGACTGCGACACAATGATAACAGTATACAGAACATTACTTTTTGCAGTAGATAAAGTGAATTAGACATATGCAGCCATGCTGTGAAACGCTTTTCCTCTTGATGATTTGAGTTTGTCTTTTCGGTCAGGTGCAGGTGGATGAGTGAATGTGCTTTGGGTCCGTTCAGAGGAAGGATCTGAATATAATGTCTCTTGAGTCTTAGAGCTGAAATCAGACACAGATCTTCATAAAAAGAGCAACTGAAAATATGACATGAACATGATATTGCTATATGCAAAAAATCTTAATAGTCCTAAAAATGAGACTGATGTATATTTATAAACAAATGCATTTTAAAGACACGTGTAAAAAACTTAATGTAAGTGTAAACAGATGATGTGGATTGATACCTGGATCGACAGCCTTCTTTCCCTGCGAAGATGCTGTAAATAAGTCCTCCAGTGATGAGAAGAGCCGATCCGGCCCATCCCACAAACAGAGCCGCTCCCAGTTCAAACCTGTCACAGGACCAAAGACGGTCTGTTTCAGTTTTAATATCAGGTCAACATTATTATTAGCTTCATTTGATCTGGTTTAGTAAGTGATGGAAATATGTATTCACTTCTTCGCTTTGTAGTTGGGATCCATAAACTCGGATATGACTTTGTTTCCATACCAGCTGTAAGCAAATATAGCACAGAGACCTAGAGCACAAACATTTAGTTCAGAATCAAACACTTTACAACACACTCATACTCACACATACTGCTGACGTGTACGTTATACCTGATAATAAGTAAATGATCCCGGCAGAGAAGGTTATTCTGGCGTTTACAGTGACAGATCCTCCCAGTTTTGTGCACTTCATTCCGACCAAAGCCAAAACAGCTCCAAAGAATCCCAGAATAATCGAGATGATGATCAGAGATCGACACAGATGAATGTACGCTGTCAATAATAACACATAAAGACATATAACATGACACAGAACATAGCATAGTATAACGTAACATATAACATGACATAGTTCAAGTTGAAGTTTATTTGTATAGCGCTTTAACAATGTTTCAAAACAGCAGAATGACAAGCAGGGAAATATAAAAGCTCATTTAATAACTCATATCTAATAACATGCAACATAGCGTAACACACAACACAACACAACACAACACAACATAAAATATAACATTAACAAAGTAAGTTCTTACTTACTCTGCAAAGCAAGCATGGAAGGAAAGCCTTTACAGTCAGACACACCGGTGGAGTCAGAGAGACAGTCTTTCCACAGGTTGGAGAAATAATGTGAAGACGTGAGAACCAAACTCTCCACTTCAGAGTAAGTCCAGTACTCAGTCGGCATTGTGGAACAAACAAGGATCCATCCGCTGACACAGACTACAAAACAGCCTATTTCAGTGTACATCATCACGGTTCTGTAATGCATGACAGCTGAAATCTGTAGAGGAACGATCTGCTCAACACAAAGACCTTCCTTCACGTGTGCTCACTGGAAATCGCTGGGAGGAGTAAACAGTGTTTGTGGTGTCATCAGTGGCATTCTCATATGTGTTTATTATGTACATACAGCTCAGAACAAGCAGAACTACATGATTGCATTTCTTCACTTGCATTACAAAGCACATAAGCGCTTTTTCAAACATTTAAATCCTAAATCTTAAAGAACACCAGTCCACCCTGTTAATATAACTGAGGTGATGGGGTGGACCACGACAGTTCTGGACACACTGAAGTTAGATTTGCTCTGTGAATAGCATTCAGCAAACATACCTCTACATTTATATCGACTATTTTAACCTTTTCATATAAATAGCAATTTGCTTAGATGACATTTATTTTGCCCTAATAGAGTGGACATGATGTGCTTGACCACGCCTGACTAAAATCACAAAACTAAAGAAAATAATATAAAGCACATGCGGTGTGTGATGTCAGTATACTGAACAAATCTTTAGTTCACAAGTTCACCTTTGCACATAATAAGCAAGAGGAATAGTATGTTTATTTGGCAAGCGCTACCCCTGTAGGAATGGGTCAAAGGTGAGGAGTCGGGGCAGTGGAGGGATGCTGAAAGACTAGACAGAATGAAGGTAAGACTGTGTAATGCTGGTGCCAAGATTTCCAGACCAAAAGGGCATCACATCCTGAGAAACAAAAAACTCTTTCTAACACAATGAGTTCCCCACAGAGTTTGCATCTCCATCTCAGAGAGCACACCTCAAAACATGATCCACTTTCTCTCAGTGAAGAGAACCCTAAAACTCATTCTGTGTGAATAAAATACCTCCATATACATGTCTGATATCATTTCAAATGTCTGACTCACACAATGGTCTCATTCCCACAACAGATCAGATGATAATAAAGCTTTAAGAGATTAGAGAGATTCTGCTCACTGCTGTGGGTGTGTCCCTCCTGGGCTCTTTCATGGAAATGACATCTCTATTTGGAGGAAGTGTACTTTGATCTGGGTATTTAAGGGAAGCAAGCGAGAGTCAGGGCGATTCTGTAAGCACATGAGCCCCGTAGTGTCGCGTGTTCCTCAAACAAACAGCACTATGGATTTTTCTCTGAAGTCAAGTTTCTCATTCTGATATCATGTCTGTATTTAACTGGCGGTAGAATCATAACTCTTTAATTGGCTTGTTTGACATGTTATTCTTACCTCACATATAAATTGTAACTGTTAATATATTGTCATGTATGAATTTATTCTGCATCGTTCTGAATTTCTAAAGACGTTATTTCCTTGTCACAGCAAATCTACGATCAGGTTAGTGACGGACTAAAATCCTGTCTAGGTGGAGCTTTGGGGCAAACCAGCTGAGAATTTTAGAGATTCGGCACAACTTGGCATTAGTTTAAGTGTATTTAGACCGTAGGGGCTCATTTTCTGTTAGTGGCCAATCTAAATGAGTTGAGCTTCAGCCTCTGATGTAATACTGTAATATTATTCTAAAGTGTAGATATGAAACTATGGCATGATTATATAAAGCTGCTGTTGGAGAAGGTAATGTTGGTCTCTATGGAGTGATCATGACCTCTGGTTAGTAATAATTATTATTTTAATGAAGTGTTCGTAGGCCATTTCTCAAATTGTGTTCTTGTCTGTACTTGTGTTCTTTTGAACTTGTGAAACGTCATCATTAGCTGACCAAGTTCTGTTCCAGTTCAAAGTTCACATCTAGCCAAGAACGGTTAAAAGAGAAACAGAGTTACGACAACGGACGTTCAGAAAGCTCGAGGGTCACGTGATTCATGTAGACTTCAGATAGTTTCAGGAAGTTGATGGCAGGCTATTGAAATACATTGAGACCAACAGAGAAAACAGCAACTTTTGAGAGTTTTATTAACTAACTTTACCCAGCTGTAAGGCAATCACTTATTTTAATAATCAATAATAGTATTAATTATTATTATTAGTTTTATGTATGATTATTAGTATTTCAATAATCATGTATATTAATAACTAAGCTTAACAACTTGTGTTATATTTCTGACTTTTAATTCTTATGCAACATTCACTTAACTTATTATAGAAAGTTAAATCAGTTTAATATGTTTATACACAATCATTTATAACTTTTTATTTTGTATAATATAATGATATTTATATTTTATATTTATTGTCACACACTTATTTACAGTAATGCATTTATCAATGAATTTCTCCCATGTAATATATTCTAACATATTGCCATATTAACATTTTTGTTTTAAATATATTTTAAATATAAATAATAATTATCAGATTTCTGTGTGGGTTAATAAACTACATAGCATGTCAAACATTTTGTCTGTGTCATTTCCTTTATGTTGTCCTTGTATAGTCTAATTTTAAGGTTAATTAATAGTTTAATAATAATTTTAATAGTAATTTAAGAGAATAAAAGTTACAATTAATATGCTGTTTGTGGTTATATGTAACTTTACCCATTAGCCTGTTCATTTACCTGATAACTTCACCTAAATGTAATTATTTATTGAGGAAAAATCAACTAGAATGTTTTGATGCACGAGTTTATTTGATTTAGATGTACTAACAACATGAAAACTTATTCTATAAACGTCTTTTCATTAAAAGGTTCATCACAATCGGTGTGCTTAATTAGCTGCGAGTCGAGACTTCAGAAAGTTTTTCAATTCTTTCAGAAATAGTTTCAGCTTTTGTCATATTTTCTATTATATATCTATATAAAATAAATAACTGAGATAATTTGTTTATAATGCAGTTTTTCTCTCAAAATCGAGTTTGCCAACCTACTAGTTCTAATGTGTTATTATTATTATTATACATGTATGCAATATACATATATTACTATTATCAGTCTATTATGATATTATATTATGGTATATTCACAGTATTTATTTTATTGTTATTGTTGTTCTGCAGTTGATTTATTCATGATTTATTTCATTGACTGTAGTCCATAGTTATTTATATAGTTACACTACTGTACATATTATTTGTTATTTCATATTAATATTATATTACAAATATATTTAATTCACTGTTGTTATACCAGAGAGAATCCATCAGTTATTGTCTGTTTTTAAAGTATAAATCTGTAAATAACTGAAACATTTTAATTCTGTGAATAAAATACAGAAATGAGTCAGTGTGATTGTATTTTTATTTGCCTGCTTGTTTTCTCAAATATATTAGATTATTACTTAAGATGCACATTACTATTTTTCTCTCAGTATTTTAAAGAGAACAAGATGTTCTGACCTGAAGCCCAGAAAAACCTAAAACACTGAGATTAATGACAGAAAAGCATTTTCCTCAGTTAAAATACTTTATTTATTTGTTGTGAAATTAATTATATTACATTAGTGATGCCTCCACAATTCTTAACCAAAAAGTTAAAAAGCCCAAAATATACATGACAAGTGTGCAGCTCTCGCCATTCCTTATTAAAGATTGTATTAGATTGTGTTGAACAGCAGGCAGGTCATAAATCACTGATATCAGTTAATAAATAGAAATGTTTTATTTTTAATCTTGATCGATCGCAGCTCTATCGTTTAGTTGCACTTGATTTAAGGGGACTCATGACCGAGACAATATGGCGGACAGAAGCGGCCAATGACACGTCTAGATATTATATATCTATGTCTATGGGTTTAGGCGTAAAACATGATTAAAACACTTATGGGAAATATTTGTAACACAATGTGAGGATGAAATGAAGAAGTGACCTGATAGATCATATGAAGATATATTTCCTGTTTTAATAGCCCAAGCACTTTTCAGTGAAAAGATGATCATCTGTTGGTCTTCCTTCAACAAAGTGAAATGAACAAACATACGGGTGTTGTGGTGGATGATTTAAGTTTAAAGCTTTTAACCAAAGCCAATGAGATTCTTCCTCCTCCTGATGTCTATGCAGATAATAAAGTGCCATACATCCACATTCTGCTCTGATGTGTGAATTCTAGTCAAAACTATTTTTTGTCGTTTGTACCAGTTATTATGGTCATCTGTAACTGCACACATTAAGCCTGTACCTTTAGATTTCATAATAAATATAAACTAGCCAGTTAAAACTGCACGTCTCTCTCAGCTGTCATAGATTTAGTGGATCACCGGAAGTCTTCACACAAGCGCTCATATTTACACCAGAAATAAGGTGGATATAATGACTGGATTGCTCATTGCATTCTAAAACTGCTGTCAGACTGTGAAGTCACCGGAAGTGTTCGAGACGCCATCTTACTATTCCCTACCGACAGATAATCCAACGTCTGCGCTACAGGGATTCAAAAATGACCCGCTGTGCAGCCGCCGTGTGACACGAAGTTCACTAAAGGATGTGGCAAAACTGCACACAGGTTAAAGTCAAGAAGACGAGACAAGAGAAGTGTCTCTTCAAAACATTACGAATAAATAATATAAATGAAGAGGTATAAATGCGTAAATCACTTGGAATTTATTAAGCGTCCAATAGCGCCACCATCAGACAGTTTTAGGTAGAGACACGTCTCTTAAAAAGCTGTTCATAGAGCCATAGAAATACAATTACACTCATCAATTTACCTTTCCTTATGTTAACCCATGCATCATATGAATGTACTGAATGTGGGATAAACACTGTCTAAAACAAACCACTATATAATCATAATTATATTTTGTATTTACATGTACAAGGAATTTGTATTTATTTACAGAGGCATTCACTGTTCATTGTTTCATTTTACTGTTCATTTCTGTTAAACAAGACCAGCGACATTCTATTTCTGTTGAGGAAGCCATCGGATATAAAAACGCTGTCTCGTAAGGCAATGTTTTCCCCTTAAAATCGTTTCCTATTAATTCAATAGAATGTGTATTTGCACACTAGGGAATATAAAGATGGCGGCGCAGAGGCTTCACTTTAATGACATCATGAGCAATAGATCAGTGATCATAACAGTTCATGTTGAAACGGGCAGATGATACACAAAATGTGAGACGCTCCATATGACTCATATTATACTGTTTCATCCTTCTTTGCAGAATTGCTGCCTATCTACAAAAAAATGTGTTGTACCAGAACTGACGCTTGTTCTTTCTGAAACGTGTAACACCCTCACTCATCTCTCACCTCGAAATGAATAAAAATCTACAAATCAGCTCCATCAAAGGCTATTTAAGCCAAATCCAGTTTTTCCATAAACTCATATACCTCATCAGAGAATGGCCCTCTCGCACAGACACTAGGTAACCTATAACTTTAAAAATGTCAGTTTCCTCAGATGCTCTGAGCTCGCCATCACATCTAGTTTTAATCCCAATATCCACCCCACCCCAATATCCACCCCACCCAAAACCTTTCCAGCCATTCATTCCGCAGCGGTGCCGCAACCACAGTGGCTCAAAAAGGCCTCTTCCAGCATCAGATCCAGGCACTCAGAGGCCTTCAAGAGCTCCCATATCAAGGAAGTCCATCGAACCCTAATCGGCCGACCCCTCTAAAGCCAGTCCATCCCATCCTTTCTTTCTGCCCGCTCCCGCGGGAGCAATCTCTCTCCTCCGCAGCATCACCTCTCTAAACGTCGCCAGCATCCACCGGCTCCTATATCCCATGAAGTTTTGCAGGTTTGGGGGGACCAAGCCCCACTCTTACTGCTAATCGTTTTTTTTAGGGGGCAGCGCTCTGGGTTCTCCGGACAGCACAGCAAATACGCATACTATCCCTCTCGCTTATTGTCTGTAAAGATGAACTCGTGAAATATTATTAATAACTTGTACTGGGCACTTTTCAAAAGTCACAGAATTGTGTCAAGCAATAATGCAGAGAAAGATTTTTTTTACTCAACTTTAATTGTTTGATTTATTGTTTGAATGAAGTAACAGATCAACAGCAGGTTCATACAAAAGTATCTCTGTCATTCATGTGTGATGTGTGTGATCCGCTCCATTGGCTGAGATCTCGTGACGGTGTGTAATGTACACGGGTGTCCAGTGTTTTACTGCCTGAACGCTGGACCGATGACTTACGGCCGATCGATGGTCTCTGTGTAACCATATTTGTCATTCTATAAAAAACAACAACAATGAAATACTCAAAGAACATCATATTCTATTTCATCTGACGTATCTGCTTCATTTCTAGTTTTAAACCTATTAGTATAACAGAAAATATGTATTGTACCTTTTTGGTAAAACTGTCACGACATATAAAATAGATCCAAGAATTATGAAGAAACTTCCAACCAATCCAAGAAATATTGGCGTCCCAATTCCATACCTGCAGAGAATAGCAGAGAAAGCAGACGTTACAGGCTTTTCATCCTTTCCTGAGATAAATGAGGGTGACAGAAATGCATTTTTTTTTAATTTAACATTTATTTAATTTAAAGATTAGTGTACACATTTTAACGGCTTCTAGCTGTAAAGTTGTGAATTCCTGTCTAAACAATTTACGTCAGTTTTGGGTTTTTACACTGTTTACAGTTGTCTATCTGTAACGGATGTAGTTATTTACTAGTGATTGTCTTAATATAAATACACTTTTTGATACAATATGCCAAGGTTAATATGTGGCAGAAATAAACCTCGCACATGTGCAGTACAAATCGTGTTTCCGGTACGATCACAGAACAAACATGTCGTCATCTGAGACAGCCAGTCAATCAATGTGGATCAATGTGAAGTAATTATTGTTACTTCATAACATCATTTATGTGACAAAAACACAAAGCACACGATGAGACACGCTCTGTAGAGCGGTTTAAGGCCGCTGTAGAAACATAACGGTTCTTTATGTAAGGTCTTTACACATGTCAAGAGACAGAGAGAGAGATGCATGATATGCGTGTGTGAATATCTGGTGTACAGTGCACGTCTCTTTTATACATTCACAATACAGATGTCTTCATTAACTACTGAACACTAGTGAACTACAGCTGATGCAGGAATGTTTTTATCTGTAAAGATGTGCTGTTGTTTCTCTGTTATCTACACCAATAAAGTGAAGACGTTTTCACATCCACATTATCAAGAAAAAAATCTAGTTTCAAAGTGTTTTTTTTTTTCTGTTATCATGAGACTTTACCATCACCGTCCAAAGCTTGAACGTCCAAAGCTTTTCACATATATGATGTTTTAATTGTTTGTACAATAATAGTAATTCATGATCACACACACACACACACAGCGTTCTGTGTCAATCCAGCACAGTTCTTTAGATGAAGGCAGATTTACACTGTGTTTATTACCTGATAACACTTCTGTCAGCAGACGGAGCAAACGCTGCACTCGCAACTCTGTTTGTGTATAAACAATACGCCGCACAAGACGACAAACCTGTAAAAACACAAACCTCTGAATACTGATAACATTTGTGCATTTACAGTCCTGTAGATGATTCATCAGAAAATACCCTTACGCTCATCATCTGACGTTTGCACAGTTCTCATCACAGATTTAAAGGGAATGAATGTCACTGATTGTTAAACTCAGAACAACATCACTCACACAACTTCACTTACCACCAACAAAATGAAAAAGAGCTCCAGAGAGTAAGGTTTTATCTTTGGCTTTGTCACTTCCACCGATGTAAGTACAATCCATTCCAATGAAACAGAGAACAGCTGCCACGAATCCCAAACACATGCTGATTATCAGCAAACCCCGAACACCCTGAACATACGCTGTTCAACAAATACACAACACAATCACAACTACACACTGAATCCCTTTAAAAAAAAGACATTTCTCTTTTATTCTTCAGCAGATCTGATGGAGTTCTCAGATGTTTCTCCTAAAATAACTGAGAAGAAATAAATACAAGTATGAAGCTATAAAATTCATGTAGATATACTTAAACTGGCTTTATGTTCATTTGCTCAATGAAGTGGACCTGATTATAGATGTGAATAGAAGCTCAAGATGTTAAAGTGAAACAAACTCATGCTTTATTTCTTTAGCTTATTCAATTACACATCTGATCACAGTGATCATGAACACATCATTAGTGTCTGATATTAGATAATCAACTGTATAGAGAGGATATGTCTTATCATTTAAACCTCATGTCTTTTCCTCACATCTTAAGGAGGTGGAGTTAAGACACGAGGAATAGAAGGCAGGAGACATAAGCAATAGTAGATCAAAATCAGACGTACGTGTAACTGACCACAGCACATCATAATCTCTACAGTTGGTCACAGATGAAGTGTCTGTCATACAATCTCTCCACAGGTTGGACCAGTACCACGATGCTTTGATCATCCAGTTTCCCCCTTTCCCTCCCACATAAATGACTCTCCAGTAATCCATGGCTGTTGTACAGCTGATGAAAAGCCAACCGAATGTTGAAATCAAGAATCCAAACACCTGAATGAGATTTCTCCTCATGTTTCCTCTCAGACGTGTCTGATCATTCTTCACATAAATGCTTAACCCTCACATGACAGACTGTGTGTGTGTGTCCTGAGGGAATGTAGATGTGAGTAACACACATGATGCCATCTGTTTACTGTAAATATTATGAAGCCTGTTTCTGTCTTAGGAGACGTAATCTTTACTATTAAATAAACTGACACCACCTTAAAATCACTCGTAATAACAGTCATGTATTTTACTGACGCTTCAGTCAAAATAATCAAACAATCTTAAGAATATCTCAGTATTTATTATATATATAAAACTTTCCTTCACAATTTAGTATATTATTGTATATATATATATATATATATATTTGACAATGTCACGACATACACTGACGCTCAAAAGTTTGGGATCAGTAAGACTTATAATGTTTTTTTAAAGAAGTCTCTTACGCTTTTCAAAAATACAGAAAAAACATTAATATTGCAAAATGTTATTTATTGTAAAGCTGAATTTTCATCAGCTGTCAGTCTTCAGTGTCACATGATCCTTCAGAAATCATTTTAATATTGTGATTTATTATCAGTGATGGAAACATGTGCTGCCAAATATTCTTTATAACCCTTGATTATTTTTTTCAGGATTCAGGATTTGATGAATAACAAGTTTAAAAGAACAGCATTTATTCAAAATATAAATCTTTTCTAACAATATAAATCTATACTATCACTTTTTATTAATTTAACACATCCTTGATTAATAAAAGTATTAATTAGAATTGTTAGAAAACCTTTCTGTTATAAATAAATGCTGTTCTTTTTAACTTTTTATTCATCAAAGAATTCTGAAAAAACTATCACAGTGTCCAAAAAAAAACCTATTAATCAGCTCATCTGTTTCCAGCAGTGATAATAAATCACAATATTATAATGATTTCTGAAGGATCATGTGACACTGAAGACTGACAGCTGATGAAAATTCCAGCTTTGGAATAAATTATATTTTGAAGTATATTCATATAAAAAACATTATTTTATATTGTAATAACATTTTGCAATATTACTGTTTTTTTCTGTGTTTTTGATCCAATAAATGCAGTCTTGATGAGCGAAAGAGACTTCTCAAAATAAAACCAAAACAACAGATGATGCCATGATCTTCTGCTGTACAGTGTCATAAAGCACATCAGATGTCTGTCACACTTATCAATATTATACTTTTATTACACCCAGATTAATAAATGATCTAAAAAGCTATTGTTCATTATTAGTTCATGTTAGCTAATGTAGTTAACTGACTTGATTATTTGACTTCTGATTATAAATCCTAATTCTGATCAAAGTCTGTAATAAAAGTACACGTGATACATGAGTAATAAATATCAGCGTGTGAGTTAGACGTAGACATTTCTGTCAAAGTGTTGTGAAGTATTGCTGTAGTCTGCTGGAGGTTTTCTGTTGTGTGACGTCACAACACGAGATGACATGACAGACGTTCCGCTGTTGATAAAAGCTCTTCTGTCTGAATGATGATGATGATGATACACAGAACTGATGACAGACAAATCAACATCATAATATAGAAACACACATTCATATAGAGGCATAAACATTAACCCTCTGGAACATTGAAAAAGTAAGAAATAATCAACGGTTAGCTGCAAATGAAACAGAAGAAATCTTTTCATGCAGAGCTAACCGTCATTTGTCATGTAAAAACAAGTTCAAGCTGCCATTGATGTTTACAGTGCAACTTTTGGACGGACGGGTAAAAATGATGGTTATTTCGGTCCGTTCCGGGCAGATCCAGCGCTCTGCTCGCTGTTAATCCATCACAGAGATCAAATGAGGACTGCATTTATTCAAATGAGTTGTAGCATTTATTATTGAGATTGAGATTTCCAGTAATGTTATCCTCTCGTTGAATGAAATGAAGGTTAACAAGAGTTTGGTGCTGTTTCTGTGCACACATGTGATCTCTGATCTCTCTGTGATACTTATTAGCAATGTTTATTTAGAACCGTGATCAAACTGACTGGAACTACCTGAACATTAAAAGGTTTTAATGCACATCTTACAGCCAATCAGAATCCAGTATTCAGAGCGACGCTGTATTCACATCAAATCATTTATAGTCCAGTTATCACACATTGTCCATTACTTGTCCCTGTTTCATAATGATATTTTTATTTGAGAAATCCCTGCATGTTCCTTGATAAAACGACACAAAAACATTACTATAATTAACCACATTAGTTTTTAAAATAAAATAAAATGCATAAATGTTCATATTTTTGTTTTAATGAACATATATATGTATCGTATTTATCATCTCACTGAAGTCATCTGGATTACTGTAATGATGAATACATATGTGCATCAACATTTTATTATAAAACTATTCGTCTGAAGAAATAAAGTCATATACAGCTGAGATGAGGTTGAGGAAACGATCATGGAATTTACATATTTGATTACTTTATTTTTAAATCATTAAATTCAATCAAACATTTTAATATTATTGCTGAAATTTCGAAATCTTTCAGTATACATTACGGTGTTTTATAAACAATGAGCTTCATTTACAATGTTATATCTGCATCATAAAACCTACTGGGTTTTTCTAATCCGTTTAAAAAAGCTTGAGAAAAGTAAAACAGAGCTGCTTAAAGTACTGTAAATCTAACATCATGCAAGTTTTTTTTGACTTTTACCTTTCTTTTATTCCATCAGACAAAGACAGACAGAAGATCAATCCTCCTAAGATACACAGAACAGATCCGGCCCAACCGATGAACAGCGCCGCTCCTAATTCATACCTGAGAGAAAACACAACATCTCATCACTAACCTCTCCATTATTACACATGATACATCTGTGCTGAAGAAGAAGAAAATCTCATACTTCTGTGCCACAAACATGGGGTCAAAGAACTCTGATGTGATTCTGTGAGCGTAGAGCGAGCAGGCCGTCAGAGAGCACAGACCTGACAGAACATCATCACGTGTGATTATTCATCAACATATCTTCACACATGGACACAGACATGGAAACCTACCAGTAAAAATAAAGTCGAGACCAGCAAAGCAGACGATTCTGGCTTTAGTTTGATCGGCTCCTCCGATTTTAGTGCACTTCATACCGATCAGAGCAAATATGGAGCCAAAAAATCCAAGACAAACAGAAGCTATCATCAGTCCCCGGCATACCTGAATATAACCTGAAGAAACATTCAGTCAACTGTTTGTTACGATAACTTCATTTTCATGTTTGAACAGTTTTCAACAGAGACAATAGCTGTTGGAGAGGAGATTATATTAGAGTAAACTTACAGCAAGACATAAAGGACAGATCATTCCATCTGCAAAATGCATAAAATGTAAAAGCAATGTACAGAAACTGAAAGAAAAAGTGAGTGATGTTCATTTATTGACTGTTCTGGATGGACTGAAACTGTGTGAGTAAAGATGTGCTGGTCTTAGCCAAGTTGAGTTTGACATGGTGTTCTCTCATCTCTTCTGTAAAGGCTCCAGTGCAAGCGGCCAGGTGGAGCAGAAAGGGAAAGTGCATGTCAAATAATCCTCTCTGTATAGTGCAGGTGAGTGTCATCTGTACTGTGTTTCTTTACAAGTATTTAACTGTTAGCGCCCCTATCATCCCTTAAAATACTACATACTAAAAGCCATTACTTATAAAGTTACATGCAGTGGTGTGCACAGACCTCTTGTGGGGCGAAAGGAAAAATATATATTATATATATATATATATATATATATTACTTCAATAAACATAACCAAATGTGTTTTAGTACAAATTTTAAATTTAAATATTTATGAAAATAATGATTAAATATTTATCTGTATTTAAAGCAGTATTCGTCTTTCTGCTCTTTTTAAATATTTAAATGACTTTCAAGGATTAATTGAAATGTCTCACACAATGAAGAGCAGATGATGATCATCAGCATCTCAGATGATAATAATATTATTAAACATTATTAACTTTTAATCAAAACCGTAAGAATCAAGAAGTTAATCATGTTTAATTCATGTTTAGTTTTGTTGATATTGTAAACTTTATGATTGTATTACTGTTACGGCTCGTCCCTTCACCTTCCCCATGAACTACACCTCCCAGAATCCTTTGCACCACTCCTCCACCATCTCTGATTGTCATCACCTGTTAGTCATTACCCGGACACTTTAAAACCACCATCTCTTCACTCACTCCTGGTCAGATCTCGTTGTACATACCCGAGCCTTCGTGTTTGATTGAGCTGTTTTAGGAAGGTGTAGCTGAGTCGTAACATTACAATACATATCTCTTTGGGTCTGAGACTTTGTAACTGTGCAGATCTTATACATGCACAAACAACTACACAACAGGGGAGATTAGAAATTGGTCTAAAGTTAGTCCGCTCTTCCTGGTCAAGATTTGGCTTTTTAATGAGCTGCTGGAACATAACCTAATTCTAATGATGAGTTTATAATATTGAGCACTGGTGCAGAAAAAACTTCTTTTAGTAGTTTTGTGGGAGCAGGATCTAATATACAGGATGACGATTTTGATGAATTTATTACTTTTGTGAGGTCATCCATTGTAATCGCAGTAAATGAGTCCAGTTGTACAAATGTTGAAGGGCAAATGTTTGTTACGACCATCTGTAAGTGACATATTTAGCACCATTATTTCAAGATTTACACCAAATAGGTTGCTATAGATTGTAGAAACACCGCCACCTCTACCCTTCAAATAAAGCTCGTGCTTATAATAGTAGTCTTGTGGGGTAGATTCATTCAGACTGATGAAATCATGGTTTACGTTTCTGTCATGCACAGTGCATCTAAATTTTGGTCTGTAATAATTTCATTGATAATATATTTTTATAGGATGGTCTGGGTGGGTGTGGGATTTCCCAGTCTGAAATTGTGTCCCAGTCCGGCCCTGCGATTGAGTAAGGATTCATTTGATGCAATACAATCCAATAGATGTCACTAAGTGCGGTTTGTTCACTGAATGTTGCTGCACTGACAGGATTGATTGGGAAATGTGTGCGACAACAAAACAGAAAGATAAACTCTGAATGTCACGAATTTAACACAGAATGGACAAAACACTTCCCACGCGTGAGACACGAGGCGATATGTGTGATTTGCCAAAATGAATTGTGGTTTTTAATGACCACAACCTTCTTTCCTTGAAAATATTTTCAGGGTAACTTGTGTAGTCATAATTATCTTTCCCTACAGCATGATACTGTAGTAAGCACAGCCCCTATAACTTACAAGAGGTCATTATACAATAGAGTTATTTAACAGTCAGTTCGATTCATATCTTTCAAAGTTCTTACAAACTAATATTTGTCTGTAATGAAGTGTAGTAATAACAGTAAGAGGAGAACTGACACGAGTCGACTTTAACCCTTTCTCATTCCTTACAGTCAAATTTAGTTCGACCACTGAAAACGTGGTAGTGAAATGCTTTTCTGTAGGCATCAACACAACTGAAATGAATGGAAGCGAATGTCCATCTGTCCTTGAGTCATGAAGGAGAAACGCTGGTTTCTACACTCATGTTGGTGGTTTGATCTTCTAGCTGTTGTCTGGACAAACATTAGCCTGCTGGTTAACTTACAGAAGTAATGGAGAGATGGAAAACAGCCTGAAGTTAAAGACATCAGCTAGTGCTAAACATTGACATGATAATGGGAGGAGAAACATTCCCAGTGTTTACTTTAAACAAACGTCTCGCTCTGTTGACTTCTCTTTCCTGGAAAAAAGAATCAAACTGTGATGAAATCATTAACACACAGTTTCTAGACAGTTTCACTTTGTGAGAAGATTAGATAAAGACAGACAGAGTTTCAGCTGCTGTAGTTTGATTTCTTTTTCTTTCAGTTTGGGTCGCTTTACTCAATATGACAGATAAACTGAAGTGATATAGATACTGTACTGCCATAACAACACCAACACACTATAGAAAATGTTATTGAAATACATTATATTTTAACTTTCTAGAAACTCACAGTACAGTCAAATACTTTTGTTTTTCATCTCTCAACTCCATCTCTGACGGTCAGATACACACACACGCTTTCATCTCACTGATGTTTGTCAACTTCGTTCATCTTTTGTGTCATTAACAATTTGTAGAACTAAATATTTATACAGTAAACAGTATTACAATAGAAAAACAATTAAGAGAATGGCTAGAAATCTCACGTTGTGCTTAAAACAGCTCTATATAACCAGAGAAACATCATCTGCTTTTCCTTTCAAGGCCCAATTCCAGACATTTACAAACAGAAGAGAAACCGAGAGAAAATATGAACAGAAACGAATAACGTAAGCATGAAGTGAAAGTCTCGTACCGTCTAGAGCCAGCATTGAAGGAAAGTCTTTGCAGTTAGAGACTCCAGTTGAGTCGGTTACACATGTTTTCCACAGGTTAGACCAGTATGTAGCTGTGGTGATAACAGTGCCATCGATTGAAGAAACCTTCCAGTAGTCGGTAGGTAAAGTAGAAGACACCAGAATCCATCCCGAGGTGGTGAGAACGAAGGCCAGTATCTCTCTTATCATGTTACTCATCGTCCCTGTGAACGTTTGTCCAGTTCGAGCTGATCTTTCGTCTGTCACGGCTGTGGGTTTCTACTGGAACAGATGTATGTTAATGTATTCTCACCGAGAGGGAGAGACGGAGAAAAAATGATGCTGAGAATTAAATCATCTCACATTCCCGCTGAACAAGTAAATGATGGACTAATAAATGTGTTCAAAGCAGCTTTACAGACACTCATACTCATGTGATGTTAGACAATAATGACAAGTGCATCACTAAAGCTATAGAGATTACAGTTTACAGAAATATAAATAACCGTGAAACTCACAAAAGCATCAGAAAATCCTGATTTCATTTATTAAAGCGGTGTTAAAAAAAGCCTTTTAGCATAAAATAGCATCAAAATATCACAGAGTTCAGACACAATGAAAACAGACTTTTGATTTTTGGTTCAACTATTCCTTTAAGGCTCAATAAACATACGACACAACATGCAAAGAAAGGGTTAGGATGTTAGCGTTTTGATGTTTCTCTAGACTCTGTTTTCTGTGTGTATAATAATATTTACGTGTGTGGCTGCAAGTAAGAATCCTCATTTAACGTGAAGCTGTTATACATCAGTAAAGATGACGGGATGCTGATGGAAGGTTTGGGGTGTTTATTGTGTATTACTTCATACATACTGACTGTGAAACCTTCACATTTCTGCTGTTACATAGAGTTCTTCTTTACAAACAGAGAAATTATTTTTGTGAATCATTCTTGTTGACTCTATTAAACTATAAAGCTCTCATTCTCTAACATTATCCTGACGTATAAAACACAAAAGAACATTAGAAACCTAAATGTAAAACTGCTTTACATATATGGGCTGCTGTTGTCATTAAAAATAAAGAACAATACATTATTTATGTTGTGTTTTATTTTAAAAGAAATCTGCAGCTGTAAATCTTCTCCGCAGTGATGGTGATGATGATGAAGGTGATTTCAACACTCCAGACTTTGGGGTTTTCTTGGGGTCAAAAGCAACACGCGAAGGCCCGACAGGACTTACCAGTGAACTTTTGTCCATCTTTCTAAATTCTAAAAATGAAACACAACAGACCAGACAAGTTCATTTGCTAGTATTCATTCACATAACAGCAGCATATACTGTATTCTGTTTTAATAGTCATCTGAAGACACCCGCTGATCTCTCGCTCTGTCTGCTTTGGTGTAATGAAATCTTTAAAGCTAAAGAATGAAACGCTGAAGCCCTTTCACACATGCAGTTCTCTCTGTAAACAGGAGTCGTGTTGTATCAGTTTGAGATCATTAGAAAGCTCGGACAGAACACATTTTCCTTTATTAGATCCCTCCAACAGTTCAGTTATGGTGCCGCTACAGTGACGCGTGTTAGCATCTAAATCTCACGTAAAGGTTCATCACGTGCATTTTCTTCATGACAGGGGACTCAAACTGGGAAACAACATGATCATTTCTTAAGGAGATTATGAGAATTTACAGGACAGAGAGACAATATCATCATCAGAGTTTAAAACAGGATAGACAGAATCCACAGAAAACGACAATAAAGATAAATGTCATAAAGAGATTTCATCAACAGCCAACACTGATTTGTACACCGACTACATACCCATTGTTTTATTATTTTTCAGCCCAAAAGTCACTTTTTTCAGTTCCGATTTTGATGTCGCCAGAATCTGGATTAAAAAAACAGAAGAGAAGCACGACGCATTGTAAAGACTGATGTGTTACACGAGTTTATTTCACGTGTGAGTTTGTGATGATTTACTGGTTTTCTGCAGACAGGTGTGCTGAATCCTGCTGATCTACAGAAGATGGCCGTGGCACTTTTCTTCGGACGAAACGCAAATCCTTTAGTTTTCATTGTGTTCTGAGTGTCGGCAGATTCCTGATAAAACAATAACGTTACAATGACACTGATGTGTCCTCTACAAATCACGAAACTAAACTCAAACTGTATTCAGTGTGAACAGACATAGATGACGAAAGACAGGAAGTGAGAAAATACTGGACAGAAAGAGAGAGATGATAGAGAGAGAGATGATAGAGAGAGAAGAGAGAGAGAGAGATGATAGAGAGAGAGAGAGAGAGAGAGAGAGACGAGAGAGAGAGAGAGAGAGAGAGAGATGAAGAGAGAGAGAGAGAGAGAGATGAAGAGAGATGAAGAGAGAGAGATGAAGAGAGAGAGATGAAGAGAGATGAAGAGAGAGAGAGAGAGAGATGAGGATGAAGAGAGAGAGATGAGAGAGAGATGAAGAGAGGAGAGAGAGTGAGAGATAAGAGAGAGAGAAGAGAGAGAGAGAGAGAGATGAGGGAGAGAGAGAGAGAGATGATAGAGAGAGAGAGAGATGATAGAGAGAGAGAGATGAAGAGAGAGAGAGATGAAGAGAGAGAGAGATGATAAAGAGAGAGAGAGATAGATGATAGAGAGATGATGAGAGAGATGATGAGGGAGAGAGAGAGATGGAAGAGAGAGATGAAGAGAGAGAGAGAGATGAGAAGAGATGAGAGAGAGAGATGATGATCAATATAGAGAGAGAGAGGAGAGAGAGATGATGATGGAAGAGATAGGAACTTGTAGCCAAGAGAGAGAGATGATAGAGAGAGAGATGAAGAGAGAGAGAGATGAAGAGAGAGAGAGATGAAGAGAGATGAAGAGAGAGAGATGATGATAGAGAGAGAGAGAGAGATGATGATAGAGAGAGAGAGGATGAGAGAGAGAGAGATGAAGAGAGAGAGAGAGAGAGATGATAGAGAGAGAGAGAGATGAAGAGAGAGAGAGAGAGATGAAGAGAGAGAAGAGAGAGAGAGATGAAGAGAGAGAGAGAGATGAAGAGAGAGAGAGATGAAGAGAGAGAGAGATAAAGAGAGAGAGAGATGAAGAGAGAGGAAGCAAGACTTACGCTGATTGTTTTTGGTCTCTTCACGGTGACCGTGTGTCCGTTCATCATGTTTCTCTTCCTCCTCAGACGTTCAGTGGAGTCTCCGTTCAGCTGCACACATTTCTCTTTCTTCTTTTTCTTCTTCATGGTAATGTTGTCTCTCTGTTCATGCGTCTCTTCTCTGTTCTCAGCATCATCAGACCTCACAGCTCGCTGTTTTTTGCTCTGTTCATCTGTGGAAATCTTCTTCTTTTTCTTCTTCTTCAGTACAGATGTGACTGTGGATGAAGCGGATGACGTCTCTCCTTCTCTGGATGTTATTTCATGCGCTGCGGGTGATTCTGCATCTGCTTCTTTAACATCCGTCTCTGAACAGTCACCTGCTTTCTCTCCATCATCTGTGTTTTTTTCCTTTTTCGTCAGTTTTCTTCTTTTCTTTTGAATAACGCTAATGTCCGTCTCTGATGGGCATTCAGGTTTCTCTGGCGTGAGATGAGAGGAATGCAGTTGATCGGTGCTTGACATCACGTCTTCATGTGGCTCTTCTTTCATCTCTGATCCTTTGGCTTTCTTTCTCTTGTGTGTTTTCTGTGATTTAGATAGAGAAGGGTCGGACGCCTCGAGCTACTGCAGGTCTGTCTGCGTTCAATCCTGTCTGATCTTTAACACTCTTTGAACACCTCTTCTTTTTCTTCTTTTTCTCTTCTGATGGATCCGATTCTGTGGTCGTCTCTGAGCTCTTTACATCTGCTGGACCTTCAACAACAATATTGTAAGTTAAAAAAATGTATAAATCTAAACTCTAAAATAACGTGTCACATCATCCCTCCATCTAAATAACTCATCACACTGATAACGATTCACATTTATTAGTGTAAGATGATGTTTCTCTGACATGAACTTGACAATATTTCACTGAAGAAATGAACCTTCACCAGTCTTCTGTGACTGCTTGTTCAAACTCTTCTTCTTCTTCTTTCTCCTCCTGCTGTCATCCTCATCCTCATCCTCATCCGTTGACACCTGCTCCACCTCATCCTGAGGAAAAACACCTACAAACAACAACATCAGACATCAGAGACGCGAGCCGTGATGATAAAACTAACAGCAGATATAAGAAAGTGATTTTACCTTCAGCCAGATCTCTGAATCTTTACAACATGAAGAAAAGACAAATGAAAACACCATTAAATCAAACACACCACAAACGCCTCTTATTATTCTTAAAATATGCTATATTTTGGTAAAAAGCACATTTACATTTTCACAAACTTGTAGATCTTTGATCGATTGAAGCTCGGGATGTTTGGGTTACTGGCCAACTGAAAGAGTCTGTCAGCTATCACACCATAATCAAACTAAAGAAGAAGAAAAACAGAGATTTGTTTTCTGTTCTCTCTCAGTGTGAACCTGAATCACTTTCACAGACACGATTCATTTAAAACAACCAAACCTGAAGAACAGGTTCACATTCAGCATCATCTTCAACTTCCATGTCTTCAGAAAGATCTTCTGTGTCCTCCTTCTGATCTAAGAGCAGCAACACAAACATTTCCATGAGAAGACCAGAGAAACTGCTGTTGTCTTATCTACAATGTTGTGTATCTACCATCATCATCATCCGCAGCTGTATTTTGCCGGATCTCTCTTAGCAGATCCTGGATGGCAAAAGGAACCTGATCCACGATGGTGGTAAAGATGCTGCTTCCAATTGCCTTCAACAGCACCCGACTGGGGGGAGAGAGAGAGAGAGAGAGAGAGAGAGAGAGAGAGAAAATGAATGACACACCAGGAACCGACAGCAAGTGTTAAACACACAGAAGTGAAAGTTTGATGTCTTACTCTTTAGTATCAGCCATAGTCTTGCAAAAGGGCTGAATAAAGGTTTGATTCTGTTCAGCCGTCAGCTGTACACACGACACAACACATCTGCATTACACTCAACCTCTGATTATTAGAACAACACCAGAGAGACGTCACCACATCATATATTACAGTTGAAGTGATTGATTTGTGTTACCGCAGCTGAACCGATGAGAGCCAATTCAGTCATATACAGATCCAAAACATGAAGAATGAGTCCAGACGGAGTGGAACTGGAGCTCTGCAGGAGCTGTACTGAGATCAGCTCTAAAAACTCATTTACCACACTACACCACAGTCAGAGAGAAAGTGTTTTTAAAACTCAAAAACAAACACTCCATTTAATTGTAAACAAATGAGGCAAAATAAACTGTGTTGTAATATAGTTACCTGGAGCTCCAGTCGTGTCGTTTCAGCATCTGAAAGACTTCACGAAAGACAAAACGCACGAGCTGATGCAGAAAAACACCCCAAACATCAATTACAATGAAGCCTTTAGCACATATCAAGTGTTTATTAGAAGCTCATTATTAACACTGTGAGAGAAGTGATTCTGGAGAAAGACAAACAAACACAGACAGTTTATATTTATATAGTTCTGATCTCAGAACTGACCTGATAGAATTTATCCATTCGAAGTCTGTCAATGCCGTTCCATTCTCTCTTCATAGTCTGAAGAAATGTTTTCAAATACAGGAACTCTATCAGTTTGTATAAAAAGACAAGAGCAGAAATGATCAAAACATTAAAAGCGAATTAAACCAACGAATGAAACATTTATGACATTTTCAAACACATGCAGCCTGTGCAGACATCTGTATGACTCACTGATACTAATGTGCTCTGTTCCTCTGACAGACACCATTTACTTTAGAACCAAACAAACTTACGGCTGTCGACGGTCCGGAAGCTGTGGAGCAGTGTTGAAATCTTTGTCGACAGCTCCTCCTGCAAACGCAAACAAGTCAAACAAACAAACAAACAACATCACGAGTGTGTGTGTGTGTGTGTGTTAATAGATAAGTGCTGGAGAAATGACCTGTAGAAGAGGCTTGTCCTGCATCCACAGACAATAAAAAAGTCCTTTCCATATCTTCAGCAGCTCTTCTTCACTCAATCCACCTGCACACATCAGCAACACAACACACATCAACAACACAACACACTAAACACACATCAACAACACAACACACTAAACACACATCAACAACACTACACACTAAACACACATCAACAACACACTAAACACACATCAACAACACAACACACTAAACACACATCAACAACACAACACACTAAACACACATCAACAACACTACACACTAAACACACATCAACAAACACACTAAACACACATCAACAACACAACACACTAAACACACATCAACAACACAACACACTAAACAACATCAACACACTACACACTAAACACATCAACAACACAACACACTAAACACACATCTAAACACACATCAACAACACTAAACACACATCAACAACACAACACTAAACACACATCAACAACACTAA
>CM032799.1:18629728-18637228 GCA_019155185.1 Beaufortia kweichowensis
CAAGTGAGTTTTGCTACAGGAATTACAACTATTAATCTGCAAATTTAAAACAGGGATGTTTTGATTATTGTCTCTGTGTGTGAATCCAGAGAATCCAGATTGTAAATTTTAGTTTTAAGTTCTCACATAAGCACATAACTCAAATAAGCAAGCTCTCGGGTTTTAATAATGTCAACTATGAGATCATGATGTTGAGTGAATGCTCCACATTCTGTCTGGTCTGAAATATCAATTTGTAAGCAAAAACTTCTAAATGCAGCAAAAGTGTATCGAGAACCAATCAGAAAATAGCAAATGAAATCATGTGATTTCAAGCGGTTTCAACATGGTGGCGCACTTCAGAGCGGCTGTTTTGTTAGCATATGTTGTTTAGGCTTTTGCATTTTATTCAGACAGGGCAGAAAAGTGACTGCGAGAGTCGTTGATCTCATTCAGATATGGGTATGGATATGAATGTACTGCTCCCCAAACCCCTGCTAAAGACATTTGTCCCTTGTTCCAGTTTGAACTGATTGTGCACTTACATCTTTTTCAGTGTTTCTAGCTGCATCTTTAGTGATTTTGCAACTGTTTACTATGTCTTGTCCCAAAGAGGTAGAAAACCCTAACACATATATGTTTTTGACCCAAAAGACAATCTAATTTGGTAAAAACCAATAAATTATCTACAGTGCCAGAAAAGTGCTAAAGCATTTTATTCACTAACTAATAACCTTATCATTACCTTTAAAAATGAATTGACTGAACTTGAATATAGGTGTCTGATATAAAGATATAAAAAGAAAAGAAGTGGATTTACAGGGTTTTGCCTATGCATTCTCCATATACAGGTGGGTGGGGGGGTAATGACTTGTTTAATTTAAGCAAATATTTGAAGTGTTATTCATCAAGTGCTGTTTAAATCACTTATGTGTTCAGCTGTAGTTTACTCAACAGTTTCTTTTTGTAGAATACACAGTTTAAGACTTCGGATGTTTTTTCCTGATGACATGGTTGGTTTGTGTGTCTTTATTTAGTGGATGAGTGTGCCGTTTGCTCTGTCAAATCCTGCTGTGTCAGACATCAGTGTAACAGCAGTAAGCCGAGTGTTTCAGTCACCCTGGCTAGGTGAGATCGATCCATCTGACGGCTGGATGTGGGCAGATAACTTCTGTCTTCTCGTGAGTCTGTGAAAACACAAACACCACATAAAACATTCAGTTCAATTCTACGCCATTCACATTTATTTCTATAGTGTATAAATATAAATGTTTTATATACTGTACATAAAACTCTCTGTCATATTATTTAACCTGGTAACTGTCACCGTTCCACAGGTGGAACACTAAGGTTATTTCACAATTCACTTAATATTTCATAGTAGAATTCTAATATCATCATGACAAACTACAGTATATATTAATGGAAAAATCTAAGATCTAACCAATTTTCATAACGATAAATATAAACAAAAAATGCATTTTTATGTGCAGTGACAGTTATTAGGTTAAAGGGTTGATAATAAATAAGCGAGCACAGGATCTGTGTGGCAATAGATAATGTGTGTGTAGGTCAGGATTTATACTTTAAGCAAATGACAAAAATCAACAGAAATTCCAGAAACATTCACTTATAAAATACATTAAAATTGAATCAAAGCTTTTTCCCTGATGGTATAGGGATATAATAAGACTGATATAAAAGTGTTAAATGATAATTCAATACGTTTAGACTTCAGGGAAGAAAAATTGATCGAAAAATAATGTTCAGTTGTTTTTTTAAAGGTTCTGCTGGATTCAGCAGCTCATTGAGCAGATCAGAATGGGTAAATGTTTTTGCGAGTGACATAGTGCCTCGTTGTGAACGAACAACCAAGCGCTCATTTGCTTAGTGTAGATCATGGTTGGGCGATGCCTATACCAAACTGGCAACATCGCAATGGAGGATGACATCGGGTGGGCGGTTATCAACGTGCTACATGGTAGGGATATGACAATGATGACATTTTCCCACCTATATTAGGCCAGTAATAGAGCTTGTGAGCATGACATCACGTCGGGTTGCTTGCTGTGGGCGGTGGCGCCATTTTGACGCGATAAGCTCCTGGTTCTTTTGCTTTCTCCACATTTTCCAACGTTCCTACTCTCCGTATTTAGCACCACTGTAGTCATACAAAACAAGCGACAGTGCAAATGTAAACAACGTATAATCCATCCAAAATGGCGTTGCCGACGTGTTCTGTGTGACTCGCCCCTAACGTGATAAATGAAATCTGACTCCTGCTCCTGATCTTTGCTCCAACACTTGTTCCGCTGTCGCAAAATTGAGCAGACACGTTCAGATGTGGTGACACCAACTATCGCAACAAGCTTACTAGATGGCCCCCCAAAACTTGTGTGCATGTGTGATGCAAGTGCGCAGAACAGTTCCACAGGTGGAAAAGCAATCTTGCGGGAGCGCATTTATGGCATCCGTGCGCGGAAAAGAATCCTTGCTAGAGTGCATTTCTGTTCCGCATGACAAGTGTGCACGGCAATTCTTTTTATGATCTCGCAACCGCTCAACAGGAGTAAGATCAGGAGGGGAGTGACTCTCTCTCTTTCTCTCTGTCTGTCTCTCTCTGTCTCTCTCTCTCTCTCTCTCTCTCTCTCTCTGTCTCTCTCTCTCTCTCTCTCTCTCTCTCTCTCTCTCTCTCTCTCTCTCTCTCTCTCTCTCTCTCTCTCTCTCTCTCTCTCTCTCTGTCTCTGTCTCTGTCTCTCTCTCTCTCTCTCTCTCTCTGCCTCTCTCTGTCTCTCTCTGTCTCTCTCTCTCTCTCTCTCTCTCTCTCTCCTGTCTCTCTCTCTCTCTCTCTCTCTCTCTCTCTCTCTCTCTCTCTCTCTCTCTCTCTCTCTCTCTCTCTCTCTCTCTCTCTCTCTCTCTCTCTCTCTCTCTGTCTCTCTCTGTGTGTGTGTACATTGATCATGTTTATTTCAGATTTTGGGAGGTATTCCATGGCAGGTGTATTTTCAGCGGGTTCTCTCTGCGTCTTCAGCCAGTTATGCTCAAGTTCTGTCATTCCTGGCTGCGTTTGGTTGTCTGGTCATGGCCGTCCCTTCAGTCCTGATCGGAGCTATAGGAGCGTCCACAGGTAACACTCAGTCTATTCTTCAGATGATAAGAGAATATGTGTATTCAGGGGATTTCACAGACTCGTGCCGGTGACTCCAGATGGCTGCTGTCTTTTATATTTCAGCAGCAGTTAATCAATCTATGGGGACTTCATTAAAGCTGTTAACAGGAAGTCTCAGATAACCAGCAGATGTTTACACATTGCATTGAAATCTGCGTATTCAACAGAACATACTGAATACAGTAATACAGTCTAAAGGTATATTTTTTAAAGGTAAAATTTTTTCAGACTCATATTACACTTTTAAATTATTTTTATGCCATTTTTTTATGAGACTCACATATTCATTTATGCATTTGGCAGACGCTTTTATCTAAGGGATTGCATTATACTGTACACCTTTTTTATGAGTATGTGCAATCTCTGGGATCGAACCCATAACTTTTGCGTTGTTAATGCCATGTTCTTACCAACCGAGGCACAGGATTTCATGCCACCTTCAATTTCTTGTGTGAATTTAACATGAACTTTGCCTTTTTGTTAGAAGTTACTAAGGGCCAGATTTACTAAACAGTGCAAATTATTCCGAATTCCAAAAAAGCGCCAATGGGAGCGTTAAAGAATACAGAAGCAACATCTCATTTCCATAACTGTTACGGAGTCGATGCCTTCAGCATCGGGTTCTCTACATCACGTCACCCGCTCTTCATCCCTGGACTGTTAAGAACTTCAGTTCCCACATTCCATTGCACCCCGCACACCTGCCATCAATCATGTCTCTCAGCCCCGTAAACCCTCATGATTGTGGACATTATTTAATGTGTGTGTTTGCTTTTGTTCATTGTCTGGTGTTGTTGTTTTTGTAGCCGTGTTCTGTTCTGACGTGTGATATGGTTCTGGATTTCTGAACCTGTTTCATGGATGTTAAAAGCTTGTATTGTTCCCCTCTTAAGTGAGGATATGTACTTGAAGAGGTTAAGTAAACTACTTGATCTGAATTTCTCGTGTCTGCCTCGTCTGCACGGTAACAATAACGACCAACACAATAGCAGCGCAAATTAGCGCAGGATAACCGACACACGTCACAGCCGCAGCTGGATAAGACATGAAGAAATAAATACTGCCACAGTCATTTCACAAGCACAAACTTTAGTAAATCACGTCGGTTGAATCGTTTACATACTCTCCTCCTATAAATTTTGCATCTGGAAAAGGAAACTGCTTACAAATGCATATGCAATAAGGTCAGTCGAAAAACAGCTATGCCACACCTCTTCAGCGCTGCACGTCTTTAGTAAATCCTGACAGTCATTATTTAACGCCAAAATTATGATTTGCGCTGATGCAAGCCGTTAGTAAATCTGGCCCTAAGTGGTTACAAAAGCTTATCTGAAGATAAAAACAAGAAGAGAAATGAACAAAATGTGCAGTCTTATTATTTCTGTAAATGTGGACTTATCGTTTGATCTGATTTTGGCATTCCTCTTTTACATCACACAAAAACACCTGTCACCTACAGCACTCGCAGTGCACACTTACTCCCTCTTCTGCGATATACAGAGAGGAAACATCTGGACATTAGCAAAGGTCCTCAGATAAGACATTACCAGCCACAGAACTCACAGAACAGCCAATAAGAGGACAAACAGTCAGTCCATAAAACAGACAAGAGATCATCCACTTTCTCAAAACCTTAAACACAATAACCAAATCTTCAAACTACATGTACAAAGCCTCTAATTCTTCTGGCAAAATCGAACAGTCACCTTGAAACTGTGCTCAAAATCAAGCAATACTTTCAGATTGCACACACACAGACACACTACAGAGCATTCATTAGACAGGACATCAGAAAATGCAAAACACAGCTTCCAGAGCATGAAGGTAAAGAAAAACAAATGTTTATTGTATATCATAAACCCACCTTTCAAATACTGTTAAAGATCTACAGTAATCACAATCTAGTTTTATACTTACATATTTGTATATATATAATTATATATTGTATTCTGTAAGTTCTGAAAGTTGTGCATATCTGTATATAAATGCAGTCAATGAGAAATTCATTCTGTCTCAGCATCACGTCTTTATCCTGATCCAGCCACATCAAGTTCAAGTTCAATTTATTTGTTAAGATGACATGAATTTATCTTCATAGATGAGGCTGGGTTTAACCTGACTAAAGTAAGAAGAAGAGGGAGAAACATCATTGGCCATAGACATAGCAGTTTTTTTCCAAAACCCATCGTGTCCCCACCATTTTTTGAAAGTAGTTATTATTATTGTGTGTTCTCGTTTTGTTTTATTGCTCTACACCATTTGCTATACACATTTAGGCTTAATATTTTAAAATAAAATTCATTGTTCAGGGAGAGAATCTCTCCATCAGCAGCTCAAGAACAGAGAAATCTGTGTGTTTCTCTCGCTGTGGCACATGGTTTTGTATTAGTATTAATGTGCATTAGTGACCTGACGCCAGAGATTCTTTCTAGTATTGCAAATCTGCGACAGTAAACAGTATATGGACTTATTGATTATTCTTATTTTTTTATTTGTTTGCTGAAAAGTCTGCATCACTTTTTATAACAAATGTACGCCAATGGCCATTAAATGTCCCAGCCCAACCCGGAGGCAACATTCACACAGAATGGGATCCTCCACCGCTATGCCAAGATAAGTCCTTACAACACATTCTCACATTTTAAGCCAGACTTCACAACATTGTCACAGCAGAATAACAAATAGATGCAGCTAGCAGATGAGATACATTGCTTAGGTTTTTATATATATATATATATATATATATATTTTTTCTACTTTAAACGTATGCATTTGTCTTGTCTTTTTGTTTGTGTACTATATTGTATTTAAAATATGTTTTAATATTCAGTGCAAAATGCAACCTTATAAAACGAATGGTTTTACAATGTGGTGAGAAATAAATACTTTCATCAATGTACAGTACTGGTCTCGTGTGAGTTTTTTGCCAATATATTCATGTACTTTACTCTAACAATATCTCTGAAAAAAATCCAACCCAGACTATATCATTAGAAAAGTATAAAAGATTGTGTAAATGAATCAAACAGAATCAGAATGTAAAAACCATGTGTGTTCTCACGGTGTCAAGTTGGGTTTTTTAAATTCATTTTGCAAAAGAACGAAAGAAAGAGGTGTTCTTACTAAATGATTCGTTTTGATTCCCGTTGACATGAATAATGTGTTTTGGTATCATCAGACTGGAATCAGACATCTTATGGTTGGATTCCTCCAGTGGAGAAGGATGAATCGGACATGATTCTGCCCATTGTGCTACAACACCTCTGCCCTCCTTTCATTTCATTTGTGGGGTTAGGGGCGGTGTCAGCTGCTGTGATGTCATCGGCAGACTCCTCCATTCTTTCTGCTAGTTCCATGTTTGCCAGGAATATTTACCAGCTTGCTTTGCGTCAGTCAGTAAGTTGATGATCACATGTGCTCAGTATAATCACTGCATCCAATGAACACAACAGTACACAAAACACCATAAAACTGCTTCAGAACAAACCTGTCGACTGGTTAACTGTAGTATATTTCCATTAAAGCATCTTTGTCTTTTCAGTATTGACGAATATTTGAAAGTTCTGAGCGTTGCTTTAGTGTTGTGTAACTATTGAATACATTTTATTATGCTGTTACAGACAGGTATTCAGCTGAGTGTTAAATAACAGTTGTGCATGTTTCTCGGCAGGCGTCTGACAGAGAGATCGTCTGGGTTATGAGGATCACCATCTTCGTGTTTGGGGGTTTAGCCACAGCTATGGCTCTTCTGACAGGCTCTGTTTACGGTCTGTGGTATTTGAGCTCAGACCTGGTGTACATCATCATCTTCCCGCAGCTTCTTTGTGTGCTGTTCGTCAAGGGCACCAACACCTATGGGTCTGTCGCCGGTTACCTGTTTGGACTGCTGCTGCGGATCGGCGGAGGGGAACCCTACCTCAGACTGCCCCCGTTCATCTACTACCCTGGCTGGCAGTCCAAGGAGAAGGTGCACCATCTCACCAGGGAAGTGGAGCGCTTTATTGAACAGAGATTCCCCTATAAGACGGTCTCTATGCTGGCTTCGCTATTGAGCAATGCCGTTTTCTCGCATGTTGCCAAATATCTGTTTGAGAGTGGAACTCTGTCCCCGAAGTATGACTTTCTGGACGCTGTGGTTTCTAAGCACAGCAGAGAAACAATGGACAAGACGACCCTCGTTGCCAGTGACAACATCATTCTGTCTGAACTAGCTCCTGTTAAACCGAGACGTGAAAGTCTGGCAGGAACGTTCATAAATGCTGAAGTACTGACGGATGACGGAGACATTAGCCCAGGCTCCAACGATGCACATAAATAGAGAATCTCCGTTTCTGCTTCACGTGCTTAAGGCA